>OU015462.1:2638542-3188542 GCA_907164805.1 Brachyptera putata | reverse complement strand
TAAACACATCGTTACTAAGCACAGTAATCATGGTCTACAAATATCGTTTCATAGATTAATATCAGATATTATGTAAAAAATCTTGTGCGGTAATTAAGGCGAAGGTGATAATGACAAAATGGCGGATGAATTATCAGAGATGTTTGAGAACCAGATCTCCAGGTGTAGATTTTGTTTATATGTGTGAAAACTCGTAGTATTTGATCTGTGAGAATGTATTAAACATGACACTCGTTCTGATTTCTGAGAAGCAATAACAAAACACGATGACAACAAACATGACCCAGGTTGATGTTATAATTGCAGTGACATGAAGTGGTGATCAAGCAACATTAAATGCATTCGGAATAAAATGTACTGACATTCAAGCAGACAATAACAGACACTCGCACATTCTATAAGAATAGTATCGGTATGCGTGGACTGTATAGGCCTATATTTAGATTGGAATTGAAATTCAGGAAGAAAGAGTTCAATCCGCACCAAGTATATGTAGCATACATTTATCTTTCGAAGCTTAAGAGTTTTTTCATTATTTGTTTATTATTATTTATCATTATTATTTATTATTTATTTGACTTGGTTCAAAGTGAAAGATATCAACATTCGTGTGTTTGGATTATTCCTAATATCAATGTTGGTAACGTCCGGATATATCGCAAAAACGGTTTATACTTATGTATTCCGGACTTTCGGCCACTGAAGACTTTTATCTGCGGCGAAGAAGTGTGGTCACACACAACGGAGACCTGGTGTCAAAGTTCATTGCATTTAATTTAAAATAATAATAAAATGGGGTGGTAAAATCGCCCTATTGGTGCCCCGTCCAAACGATCCTACTTTCATCCTTATCCTTAATAGACTGATTTTGTATCAAATTTCGATATTATTAAAAAAAGAAAAATGACATTCAGATTATTTTAGATATTGCTTCTAGAACGTAATTTTCATTACGTTGGCTTGAAACGTTTCGTTAATTAAGAGGAGAAGAATGTCTGCTGATGACATGATTTGTGAAGAATTTTAATTGAATGATTCTGCAATTGAACAAAAATCATTTACATTTTGTTAAAAAAAAAAAGTTTTCAAAGCAACCTTAGCCATATTCTACAGGAAATATCTGTTTTTGACTACTGAAAACATATTTTTACAATTTCGAGATCGCTTTGAATCTATATTATCATGCTTCAACTCTGTGATGTTTTCTGCGGATTTCAACGGAAACGTTCAGCTATAGGTTGCTCCAACGTGAGCAGACCGTATATAGGCTTACTAGCTGAGTGTTAGACGATCGCGACGTTCCTCGTATTTCACACCCTGAAGGTGATCTCACAGGATCTCGGGGGGTGGGAGGGGGTGGGGGGAGATAATTTGCTCCAAGGTGGTTGCCGTAGCGTGACCGATCCTAATTACAACAACAACCTTAGGCAAGGGGGTGTAACTCAACCACGACCCTTTCTGAATGACACTCACAACTAACTTGAGGTTGAAAATTGTTCGTCCGAATTAGAGGCATCGATTTGAAATCCTTCCTGAACAATAGAGAACAGCTGCCCAAGCTGGAACCATGCATAAGTCGTGAAACTTCAGTGTAGACAAACATAGTCAAATAAAATCGATATAACGTCAGTAATTCATTCCAATGCGGCATTGATTGCGTTAATATTATTTTGTTTCGTTGAGAAATGTGAATAATTCGAAACATTTTCACTTGATTCAGATTTTTTTTCATATTGATTAATTTTATAAATAAAAATGCATTCCCGTATAACCTAGCTGTTGGTGGGGTCGTTAAGCAACATTAAAAAAAAAAAATGCATTTTATTTTGATACCTACATTTTTTTAAATTGAAAACATCCAACGAATATCAATCAAAGTTCCATTCTCTATCATAATCTCTTCAAGCTAGCAGTCCTGCACCATTGTTTTTACCTCTCTCGCAGTTTTGATGAGAAAGCTTTTTTCTCAGTTCTGTTCGTAGTAAATGAACGCTCTATATACCGGAACACGTGGCGTGCATTCTGGTCCGACATGGCACATGGAATTAAACACCATATAGAGCAGGCCTCACACACATACATATTAATGGCCCGATGGCAACCTCGTTCTGGAATCTCCAAAGAATCCCCTGGAGATTCCAGAGAGTGAGAAGGAAAATGGGATAAACGAACGGACACCGCAAAAGGAAATGCACATAAGGAAGGAAGCTTAAAAAGAGGATTCGTATTTGGAGGCGAAGCTTGGCTTTTGGTGTAATCTAGAGTTTGAAAATCACTGCGGATGAAAGTCTGAGAGTCCGAATAATAAACCACGCTGAGTAAAGTGAAACGTGCTTCGACGCTCGATTTTCTTACTAAATTCAAGTTTTTAAGGGATGGTTTATGTCGCCGTTCTTTCTCGAGAAATCTATTCGAATGCTAATATTTTGAATAATTTTCATATTGAATTTAAATGCTTCAAAAGTTTCAACTTGAGTATTATATATGCTTACTTAATTTCATTAGTTTTAGTCTTGATTCTCGTATTCATCAACTTCCCAGTATACATGCAGATAGCGTTACACAAACAGCGTCTCTCCGAGTTAGATTATAGAAAATCGTGTCTACACATTTTGTCTCAAGTTACGACAGGAATTAGAGCAAGTATCAACATGTATTCGTTAAGTCTTGTAGATTGTGATGCGACGCTGTCGTCAATTCAGCGGGTAGAAGCGTCGCGACGCTAAATACAAGCGAAAGCCGCTCACCGTTCGGATTTTGTTTACCGAACTGATTATTTTTCAGATATAACAGAAAGTCGAAATTCTTTCAAAGACTTATAATGAAGTAGCTTATAATATAAAAGATACCTAAAATGCTGAGGGGATTGGAATTATGACAGCATTTTGAAACTTTTAATTAAATTTCTGTGTTATTTATAGGCAGCTGTGTTATATACAATCTGAAGAACTTTTTCAACTGCCATGAAAATACTCTAAAAATTAGTATTACATTGTATTAAAAGACAGTGTAGTGAAAGTTAATTTCTCTAATTTATAATTTACCTCAGAACCAGAAATATATATTGATGAGACGTTTGCGATGGCTTGAACAATATGAACTTCTTATTTTCATATTTCCTTTTTAAGAACGTTTTCAACGACCCCACCAACAGCTAGGATATATAGGGGTACATAACAAACGAGTGGACGACAATGAAACGATGAAGTGATGATTGGTGGAAGAACGTTTTTAAAAATCTATAAGTAAAAAATTACTTCGCCACCCTCTCTCCAAACACCCATACTCTCATCTACAGCGGGACTCGAACCCTTACTCGCTTGGCTCAAGAATAAAAGAATTACCTCAATTATCTGAGTCAAACGGACATCACTCCATTCTCAACATATTTGATGTGATAATTACAAAAATTAGGAATTACACTACTCAAAATAGTGCATATCGATTTCATGGATTAGACATAGCTATAATTTATTATTTCACGCGAGAGTTTATTGTAATTATGATTTGTCCGACTTCCACACTAACACATTCACATTACATCGTTCTCATCCTCTGTACACCCTGTTCTTTTATCGCTGGGGGACAGGGGCGAAAGATTGAGTAGATTTCTTCATGTAATCATGACTAGAAGAGTTATTTTCACGCGTCAACGACTCGGTTATACCAGAGAAGGGTGTGAAAAGGTGTATAAAACACACGTGAAATATCCGCCCTTGTTATCACATGTATTCTACTCACGTACACTCGCCGACCGTTTTGTCAACGACTTGCACCAAGCAAGAGGAAACACGTACACTTACGGTCACACAAAATGGTTTAATACGTAATCTAAAGTTTAAATAAAAACTACATACATTCAATCACTATTTTCTTCTCATAGGATATGCGTTGAGTGCGTATACACCTTGTTCTCTAGTTTCAGTGCGTTTACTATGGATATATTTTTCTTCAGGATGCATTTTAATATAGTTTGATCGGCCACTTTATGTGCCCGCAAGTGTACATACTCACACATAGCAACGGTCAGGACTCCCAATATCTTATTAGCGACATTCTTCTCGAATATCCCCGACTAGTGACATCGTTTCGCAGACGAGTTTATATGTCTTCTGTTTCATCCCAAAGGGATGTTCGTATATTGTCAAGACATCGCAAGTAAGACATTCAACGAACGAGGGGGTTGAAGCAAACACTAATTGGTTCACTCAATTAACTATATATTGAGAAGAAACAGCGACTTGAGTTTGTCTTCCTCAACTAATCCTATTATCGTCCTGTTCTTGTGTTCTTTCATAATTACTTACAGCTAGCTACCCTCTCACGCCATATGAAGCTGCGCCCCCCGACTAGTCATTCACTATTGCTTTAATCAAGGAGTCCCGCGTGATCCTTGACTTATCGCCGCAGATCCTGACTCTCGTTGAATAATACACCTGAGACGGACTTGTCGCTGGTTGGCAGGATTTAGAGGATCATCACTGCAAGCCACACCTGTTAAAACACCTACCTGTAGAATGCTGACTTGTGATGTATGAAACAAGTGCTTTTTAGCCGAGTTATTGTTCTAACTTCCGTGTGATATAGGCCTACTTGTTGTCGCCAATAGATCTTAGTTACCATTACAGTACATCGTGAAACCCAATATAAAGGGGAAAATGGTCTACTTGTATTCACAGAAAAAGGAGGTTGTCCAGCCACATAATGCAGTACACAAATATCACCTTTACATAGCAATCAATATTTGTATGATAGGCCCTATATTTTTAGGGGATTATGATTTTTCAGGACGAGGTTTACGATAAGAAAGACAATTGCATCTTTCAAAAACGTCAAATCTTCAAAGTTGCACTGAGATTATTTGTTTATGACAAAGTATTTAAAGTGTGCACTTCTTTCAAATGGTGTTTTATTGAACAGTTCGTAGGTTTTACATTATCATCTGGTTCGTACCAGCTGATTGAATTATACAAAACAACTTATGATGTAAAGTCATGCAGAAGACTACACAACCATTCGGTTCGGATTAATTAATTGTGTGAGTAATCACTTTTTTCGCTCCACGCTGTCTGGAATTAAGGTAGATACGAAATGAGAGGATTCTCTACAAATGGGTTCTACATTCGGTAAAGTGTCGCCGAGTTTCAACAAGGAATTGGTTTCGAAGCGTGGAGAATTAAATAGAAGAGTGGTACGGTCTGTTGCTTTTCCCAGCTACTTCTACTCGCTTGAAGCACGCAAACAAGTTGATTCCGAGAGTGTTTCTTGGGTTGGAGCCAGTTTGGGGTGGAGTGGAAAACGAGCAAAAACGTATTCGATAGTCGTTGTCCTAATCTGTGAGCCTGCGATAGCACCCCGTGTGCGTGACATCGTTCCAACGCGGTCATTTATATCATTCGGCATTGTTTGGAGTAATACGTTTTACTGACGGTAATTTGTTGTTGTTTATTCAAATATTGTTAGCCGTATTCATTCACTTTTTTTCCTTTTTGCTAGCCGTATTTATTCACTTCTTTCTTGTTTTCAAGTTATCATTATTATTTTTCCATTTTTTATTACAACTATTCGTAGATTTAATTAACTTATGTTTTGTTACTCATCCTATTGTTATTTGATTACTCTTTCGAATATTTCACTATGATTATTTTTGATATTTTAATTAATTGTTTTTTATTCTGTGTTTTCTAAGCAATCTTATGTATATAAGACAGATTTTATTCTATAAAGATATAAGTTATATATATGGTTGTATCCACGACAGGAGAGGGTCATATACCAACATAACGAACATAAATATGATCGGTATATTGGTATAGCTGTGGTGTGTTCAGGGTAGGCCTATATCTCAGAACGAGATTCACAATCAAATAAAGAGGTGCATCTTCTTCAAAAACGTTAAATTATTCAAGTTGCATCGTGGTTGTGTAATTGTCAATGTTTTTACAATTATATGATTAGTGTTTTCAGTTTTTCTTTCGTGGATGGATGTATCTAATAAATAGCTGGGCTGGAAACTTATTACTGAAATATTTGAGATATGAGATGAATTAAAATTAATTTAAAAAATCATCTCACAAAATGTACGATTCAAACGATTCTAAACGTGCATCCTTTGCTCTACATTGGGAAACAACGGTTTTGTGTCAAGTTTTCGATGAAAAAAAAAGTGACTCAAGTTTGTAAAATTATCAAGTTGGTATCCAGACGATCTTCTCCTCTGAATACAATGACAAGTATACCAACTGTGTGGCAATTATCCTCCTTGGGAAACCAATATTCGTCGTCTTTTGACGGGCGTTCCTGCAGACAGAGGCTGGATCTTCCTCATTATCAGACCGTCTTCTTCGTAATTCACTTTCTGGAATGGGTCCATGACCCGTAAGGCCACCCTCGAAACTGTGAAATTAACACATATTTACGCCATGCTTGATTGTTTTATAAACCGACCAGATCTAATATTGTCATTTTTTCAAATTTGTACATCCTTGCGGTCTTGATTTCGGAAACATCTGTGAATCGATATTTTGAAGTTGGCATTCAGTTGTGATGGATTCATTAATATTTTTAAGTGAAAATCATTGTTTGACTTGATTTTGTATGATCTGGTTTGGTTTGTTTCGATTATTTTAGTATGAATTCACCTGAAGATGGTGTAAGTTCTTTCAAACTGGGATATAGCATTTGAGTAAAACATTTTGAGTAAGCTATGATTTATTTATTTCTGTAAAATATTATATTGTTCGTAACATTTCTACAAGATGTATAAATTCAATTCAGCCTATATTAACTACACAATCTAGTCATATTTGAGGAAGATAATTTAATTTGGGATGGTAAAATCGCCCTTGCCAGCCCGTTCAAACGAATCTGTAATTGTATGATTTGCCTTTATAGGAAAACAATTGCTTTGTGTCTATTTTCCGATGAATAAAAAAAGATGATTCAATTAATAAAACACTCACCTTTCGTTGGATTATCCTGGCATTGCAGCATGGCCCACGTGAAACACTGTGAATTATAAATACCAACATAAGATCATTCGAATGTAATACTCATAATAATACCAACTGCTGCTCGAGTGATGATGACTTGCCATTGTTAGCAGAACTCGGAGCCACAACGCAGTCGTCGCCATGTTGTTTGCTCGCCCGACTTGAGACCGTGTTGCATTGAGTTAGTACTAAGTCTTGTACTCATAGTAGCCGTAAACTTTAACACCGTACCTAGCACTAGTTTATGGTTATTGGATCGTGTATTCACAGAATGCAATAATTGTTCTGAAGGTGTAATTATGTTATGGGAACTTCTGATTATGAATGGTATAATTTCATTACTAATTCAATCATTTCGTTTGATAATTGATTAACCACAAGTACCGGTCTTACGAACGCTTAAATAAGTATTACTTCGCTAACTATTAGTCAAGGTGCGGAGATAACATGTGTAACCAACGGTGATAACAAGTTTATCCCGCTAACTATTGATTAATCCACTAACAATCAGTTCGTAAACCAGGACCTAGGACATGTGAATTGCAGCTCCAGTCGGACCGAAATGAACTCAGAGAACTCGTGTATATGGCGTATAGAAATAGACTGAGCACATTTGATCTGAAGGTAATTACGAATGTTTCAGTCGAATTGTTTTGATGTGTTGAATAATAATTTCCTTGAATAAATTGTGGGCTATAGTGGGGCCGAAAGCTGATTTCTGTGTTATATCATTACACATCCTAGAATTTCTATAGGATTACATTTGTAACTTTCAAATTGCATGCTTTTTCAGTACTTAACAGCCTGTCAATACTAATACAGGGTGAAATTAATTGAAGAATTGGTATTGAATGAAGAATAGTTTATTTTTCACCAAAATCGAATCAAAAAAGTGACTAGAAATTATGCGAGATTTTTTTCTGTTGCAACTTAATTTCCTCAATGTAGAATTGTTTTTAAAATAACTTCTTAACTCTGCTGACCCGCAACAATGGAAATACTTCACAGCATATTGTCGTGTCGCGTGTATAAGGCTATAGAGTACAAAAACGCCTCGCACTAATTAGACGAGCTTAAGCGAGGATTCAATTTGAAATACTGAAAAAAATTGGTGTTCGTTTTTATTTTATTTTTTTTATTTTTTTTTTCTATTTTTTCTTTTTTTTATTTTTTTTTTGAGGTTCTTCACAGGTCAAACGGCTACAGCTATCAACTTCAAACTTTTTTTCAGTATGGTTCCTCATCTAACTTAGATCTGTATAGTTTTGTGGCATTATCGGGGGGTAACTTTTTTTTTATGAATTTTAAAAATTTCAAAATTACCCATTAAAATAACATGGCGGAAAAAAATAAAATATTTTTATTTTCTAAACAAAATGAAATTTTGCGTGAAGTTTAATTACATTTTGATACACATTTCTAAAAAATTTCAGCTTGATCGGGTCAGCCATTTTGAAGAAAAAACATAAAAATGTGCTAAATTGGTACGACTCGAAGCAGTTTTTACCCATACTATTACTATTCGCTCGTCTAACAGCGCATATATGGCGTTTTCCTAGTTCTAAACAACTCACTCTAAACGTTTCCAAATCATTGAGCAACACTCTGTCACTTGACTTGCCACGGCGCCTCCACCGACCGGCACCTCCACCAAAACTCCCCTCATTTCGCTCCGCTCTCTAAACCGCGGTGTACCTTTATACATTAATTAGTTTAATATTCCGAGGGAGACACTATGATGCAGAAAGCCCTAGATACAAGTTATTTCAATCTTGCCTGTCTTGCCTGTGCCTGAAACCCTCGCCTGCCATCTAGGCTACCCTCTGTACTTATCACGCAGCGCGGGGTGTGTTTGTGTGGAACCTCTAGGGATGCGTTTCATGTACGTAATACCCTAAACAACATCAACGTGGCGCTGGAACACGTGGCGACACAAGCAACTAATCCAACGTGAACACAAATCTGGACGAGGGACTTGGATGCTTGCAGTTTATGTTGAAAACACACAGATTTCGAATGTATAATTGTTACCTTAAGAGTGCATGGAAGTTGGTTTAGAGAAATATCAGATTCTTGGCGATTACTTTAGGATGGGTTAAGATATCCCAATTCTAGTACGATAGAAATATTTTTAATGACATCAAAATGGCGTAAGAAAAATGAATAATAGCGCTTCATTTTCATATGAATAGGTCTATGTCTAAATGGACACTTCTTAGCTGTATGAGCTATGAAATGTTGTAATTCGAGATTTAAAATATGACTTATGGTGTGGAAGAGATTTGCGTTCCTTCAGTTTGGGAAATTTGGTATATTGTACCGTTCAAATTTGGCACACAAATTTGTAATTCCCCTAAGGCCCGGTATTACCAAGTCTAGTTAGCCTTTATCTGAGAGTTGGCGGGAACAAAAAGCATGGGTAACCATAGTGATAGCAACTTTAAACTGCCAGTTAGAGCTGCTCCCACGTTGGTAATACCGTGCCTAAGTAGACACCCATGTGCTCTTGAGCCGAACCATATTCATCTCGGGCAGAAAACTGTTCCCTCGAAGGAAACTTCACAGCATATTAGCAGTGCAGATTCTTACCTCACTATTGGGATCGTAATGCGCATAACATGCCACCTGATGTGAATGCATACAGTTGGTCGGAAGATCTCTTGTCAGTGGGATTTAATTAGACGAGCTTTAGCGAGGATTCAATTTGACTTACTGAAAAAAATTGGTGTTCGTTTTTATGTTTTTTTTTTTATATCTTTTTTTGTCGGTTCTCCACAGGTCAAACGGCTACAGCTATCAACTTCAAACTTTTTTTAAATATGGTTCCTCATCTAACTTGGATCTGTATAGTTTTTGGCATTATCGGGGGGTAACTTTTTTTTTTATGAATTCTAGAAATTTCTAAAATATCTATCAGAATAACATGGCGGAAAAACAAGAAAATATTTTTATTTTCCAAAAAAATAAAATTCTGCATCAAGTTGAATTACATTTTGATACACATTTCTGGACATTTTCAGCTTGATCGGGTGCGCCATTTTGAAGAAAAAACATAAAATGTGCTAAATTGGTACCACTCGAAGCAGTTTTCACCCATTTTTACCCATATTAGGCTACTACTATTCGCTCGTCTGACACCGCATATATGGCGTTTTCATAGTAATTTCAATACGATATATCGTAAACCAATGTACTTTCATAGTTTATATATATTATATTACGTCACCGCTGTGGTGAGAATCTATTTAAAATATCACATAAAATCGTATAAAATTATTATACATTATATATTATGTTCGTGTTGACAACCCGAAACATCGCGTTTCTGTCTCCACACTTTCCGGCATTTCCTCTTTATAATATGTTTCAGTAAACCCGGTCGAATTGACTCGCATTGTTGACATTCTCCATCGATCGGTTACGTTACATGAATGAATAACAAGTCTTGACGGACAATTTAATGACATATACACAAAGTGCACCCTTTCGTTTTCACACCTCTGATATCAGCTGTGCATAAGTGAGGTGTCCACCCCCATAACATTCCACCCCCTCCCCTTCCTATACACTCCCCTACAACAATGTGTATGGGAGAACATTCTCATATTATATATAGGGAGGCACCTGCTGAATGCTAATGTTTAGTTTAGTTATTGGTGCCTCCCCCCCCCCCTGTATATCGCTGATATCGACCACAATGTGTGTTCCTTGCTACACCCTGCCTGTACGGCTCCTCTCTTTAGCCGTGCATTCGATGCCATTTGCCCTGCATACTGTGTTGGTATTCGGCTATACGATACGTGGGCGATCGAGACTTTCAGTACTCTTTTCTCTCTCTCTCTCTCTCTCTCTCTCTCTATCTCTCTCCCTCTCTCTCTCCCTCTCTCTCTCGCTCCCTCTCTCTCTCGCTCCCTTTCTCTCTCTCTCTCTCTCTCTCCCTCTCTCTCTCTCTCTCTCTCTCTCTCCCTCTCTCTCTCTCCCTCTCTCTCTCACTCCCTCCCTCTCTCTCCCTCTCTCTCTCCCTCTCTCTCCTCTCCCTCTCTCTCCCTCTCCTCTCTCTCCCTCTCTCTCTCTCTCTCTCTCTCTCTCTCTCTCTCTCTCCCTCTCTCTCTCCCTCTGATGCACATTTAGGGGGTGACTCATCCGGCACGAGAGAGCCGACTGATGTGTAGGGGTGGAAGCGCCGTTTCTTGTTCATGCATTGGCTATAACTTCCTATAGTTTTTGGAGTATACAAAATTCTTTCGCATTAAGTGTCTATACTCGATGTGCGGTCAACGTAAAACTTGATGATTTATATTCTCTTCGTAGATTCATTTATGTATTCATTTATTTCCTTTTTCAAGTTTAAACACAACGTTATGATTATATATTCTGCATTGCAACACAATAACATAACAGTAGAACAAGTCTCTTGACAAGCGAGTGGAATAGGGAACGCAGTACTGAGTGTAAGAAAGAAAGGAACTCTGTGTTTGTCTACAGTGGCGTGCTGAGATAGCCAGCTGATTTGTTAGATGATTGAAATCAGTATATTTCGTTTGCAAAAGCAAACTGTGGAAACGATTGCGGTGTTGATCACCACGTGATGGTATGATATGCCAGATAATCATTGAGGATATGATCTTGCAGTGAAATAATCAACGGCCAATTTTAGGGACGCGATATTTCCTGTCAGGTGACATTATAATGTAAGGTTATACAGGACTCTGAACGTATTAGCTAATAAATGTATTACAAATCCATTATTATTTACATGACATACTAATAATTTGTAGGCCTATATGTAGTACAGTATCATGAACAGTCAATTATGAGAATATAATGGATTTTTCTTTATATAATTTTATTCTCAAACAAATCAAATTACACACATGTACAGTACATTAAGATATAATATATAAAAGTATAAAGACTCAAATGAATTTTAATACTATTTGCAAGAAAAATAAATACAACTTCACTTATAGTCTGAACTTTAATCTGAACTTAATCCAAGTTTCAACAAACCTAACCAACGAAACTTTTGTTCGATTCTCCAAGAATTGTCCTCACTGTATTTGCTAGGGTTGTTATCGCTCCCAAACCGCGATTGTACTCGATCGCTGTGTCTTCCTGGCACCTCCACCCTGCACTTACCATGTCTCCCTGGCACCTCCACCCTGCACTTACCATGTATCCCTGGCACCTCCACCCTGCACTTACCATGTCTTCCTGGCACCTCCACCCTGCACTTACCATGTCTCCCTGGCACCTCCACCCTGCACTTACCATGTCTCCCTGGCACCTCCACCCTGCACTTACCATGTCTCCCTGGCACCTCCACCCTGCACTTACCATGTCTCCCTGGCACCTCCACCCTGCACTTACCATGTCTCCCTGGCACCTCCACCCTGCACTTACCATGTCTCCCTGGCACCTCCACCCTGCACTTACCATGTCTCCCTGGCACCTCCACCCTGCACTTACCATGTCTCCCTGGCACCTCCACCCTGCACTTACCATGTCTCCCTGGCACCTCCACCCTGCACTTACCATGTATCCCTGGCACCTCCACCCTGCACTTACCATGTATCCCTGGCACCTCCACCCTGCACTTACCATGTCTTCCTGGAACCTCCACCCTGCACTTACCATGTCTCCCTGGCACCTCCACCCTGCACTTACCATGTCTCCCTGGCACCTCCACGTGTACTCATCGTGTGGGCGTGAACCCCAAGCATGCCACAAGGCGTCGCGAGCCGTGCCTTCCATTCAAGCCAAGTGAGGGGGCTGTCAAACAATTCGATTAAATCTTCTCTCGTCATAGAAACCATTGTGTTGACATCTATGAACGTGACAATGAGCGGGTGTGAAAGTGACCGTTGCAATGGGTTTCATCGGTACATTTTGAGAGAAGAGAATGGATTCATTTCATGTTTGATACTTGTCGGTCAAGAAAAACAAGTGAAATACTCATTTCTCAGTTGTCAAACAACATTTTCAGTTATCGTCAGTTTTGCTAAAGAATACTATTTAGTGATTATGAAGATTAAACAATGATTATTGAATTAAATATATTACATTGGTATCAAATCGTATCAATAACTTCAATCTAAACTATTACTAATACAAGTTTGATCAAACCGAAACTTGAAAATAAAAGCATCGTTGCCGAATGAGCGAGATCGGATACAGAACAAATATTCATGACCTTGAATCTCCAGAACAATTGTAAATATAAAAGTGATGTCGTTCGTGTCATAGCATATAATTCCATTCTCTTTGAGCGGAGGTAATTTAATAGGCGTTCAATCGTCTTTTCATAAATATCATTTAATCGATGGTTCTCAAAATGTGGGCCTATTCACTTTTTTGACATCTAATTAAAAAGAGTTCAATCAAGGAATGTTTTCAATTTTAGCAGTGTGACATGCTAAAAAGTAAACAAACCTATAAATAAATTAACCAGCTCTGGGGAAGTTTCGATTGGGTTGAATGGAAGAGGGCAAGTTTCCCTCTTTTCGTACATACTTATGAGAATTTATTTGTCCTGTTTGGGAGAAAGTTATGCTGATTACGACTTACGCGCTACTTTACCATTTCACGAACTAAACTAAGATGAATGTAGAAGTAAACAATACTTCTATCCACACTAATGCATGGGTATGAATGCAGTGGTGTGTGTTTTCTTGCAAGGTGTTTGCACCTCTGAATTGTGGACATCAACAAGGCTGACTGGTAATGGTTAGTGAAGTGTTCTTCGATACACCCACAAGTGGAACTAATTGGCTTCTATCGTTCGATCGGAAAACTAGGAAAACCTGCGAAAGAGATACAGTGCGAACCAAAGGAAACGATATTTCAAATGTATTTATACTAGGAAAACGCCATATATGCGTTGTTAGACGAGCGTATAGTAATAGTATGGGTAAAAACTGCTTCGAGTGGTACCAATTTAGCACATTTTATGTTTTTTCTTCAAAATGGCTGACCCGATCAAGCTGAAAATTTCCAGAAATGTGTATCAAAATGTAATTCAACTTCACGCAGAACTTCATTTTTTGGGAAAATAGAAATATAGGCCTACTCCACGTATATTCGTTCTTCAAAAATCTTTACGTAACACAGCCATTGATCACTTCATTTATGTATTAGATTTAACGACGCGCTGTCCTGATGGGAAAGATCTATTGGCGTCGGGGAATGATGAATGAGATGATGGGATGATGAGATGATGAGATTAGGTGTTCTTGGATAAAGGGAAATGTTGGTCGTGGCCTGTTGTTAAAAACCCATCCCAGTGTGAACCTGAGGGAAACCAACGATAAACCTCTGTCAGAAGTCGCCTGTGACGGTAATCGAACCCCGCCTAAATGCCGGTTCAGCGTGCTAGCCACTGGTCCTCCCATTTCAGTTCGTTCATTGATCACTTATATACAAATCGAATATAATACACATTCCGATAACATGTTTTCAAGACTTTCCAAGTCACTGTGCGTTTATATTATATATTACGTCGAAGACATCTTCATTCAATATGCCGAGTGGGTGAACGCAGGTGCAGTAATAAAACATGTGAACGCATGCTATGCGTGTGTGGCTTTGAAACGCGTGTTTTCATTCAGAACTGAATATTGCAAGGAAATAGCAAATATTCACGTACTTCCTGTAGTCCACAAAGATCTTAGATTGTATTGTCTTCGCGCGTCGGTTAACTACGAGAAGACGCTATACGCACTATTTCAGAGTGCCATGCAGCCAGTGGAGAGAGGAAGATGGAACGCCCGAATGAGGGAATATCCATGCATAGCAAAGCGACAAGCGCGATGCTAACTGCGGGGGTGTGTCAGCGAATAGACAAGAACCGGCGAATACATTATCCCCTCATTGTCCACCCCCCCCCCCACCCCCACCCACTCTGCTTTACGCCTGTACGGGGGCGGTATAATAATTCAAGACAAAAAGACGTGAAATTCGGAAACTATTGCGTCCGAATTCACCTAAAATAAAATGTAGCGGTATTCTGCAAATGATGGGTCCTATACATTTTCTGTCTGTAAAGTAGATTTATAGTGAATGGGTTGCAAAAAGGTAAAACGACGAAGGCACGAATGTATGGATATACCCCGCTATGTAAAAAATAAAATACACTTGGATTTCCTCGGGATAAAATATAGGGAATATGATATAGACCTACTGGCGATATTAGGAAAAAACATTTATTCAATATAATCAGCTTTTTGATACTTTATTCTGATACTGATTAATGTTTGAATAATCGAACTCGAACCGAAACCAATATTCAATATGTCTCTAACAAGAATGTTGGTCGGGACTCGGATGCTATGATAATAGAGTTACGCCACATGCTCTGTATCCACATCTGATGCTGGTACACTTGATCACGTTTACTTTATACTTGAAAACTCTCAGAAGTAACGAATATGCAAAATAATGTCAAGTATTTTGTCAGATCTAGACAGATACGTACAATATTCACATTTTAGTGTATAATAATATTCGAATTTGTAAATCAATGTTTCCATGTTTTTTCATTTGATGTTACTTTGATTTATGTATAGGAATATGAAGTGTATCTAATCAGGTTTTTGTGCAATACGCAAAGTGGTGTAGTATTTAATAGATACAAATATTGTATAAGATTTTCTGATTGGTGGAACTGATGAGAGTTATTAATCTGAAACCTGTACCCGACGACAAATATCTCCCGAGAGCTAAGGATCTATCAAGCATAAAGCACAATGAGCAAAGCATTAGCTAAATCACTCTCCTTTTCAAGTTTCCCATGAGAGTATTTCGTTCATCTGGAAAATCAACAAACATGTTCGTATCTATTTTATTTCAACAACAGTGCCCGTACTCTCCAAGTCCGAATAATTTCGTAGAGGAAGATTTGAAAATTTTGTACAAACATAGACAAGTGCACACACAAAATTAAACCACGTTCACTCAGAATCATTTCAGGTATAATAAATGCTATAAATTGATACGTATGGGCCTATATTTACACTCTTTGACGATAGAGTTGGTAATATTTGTACAAGCAATCCATGTTGATTATGAACCCTCGAATTAGCCCTGTAGGGGTGGGGTAATGGTGTGGGTGATTGTTTATACACGTGTGATTCATTTTCTCTTTGAAAGGCAAACAAATTTTGATTGTTATTTAATAGCATTGCTCTGATCACTTTGAAAATCATACATTCTATTAATAATTCATCCAACTATCAGACAATGTCTTTGTACTCGAGTCCTAATGATTTGATTTATTATACGGCATACTTGTCGATATGGATTTCATCAGTCGATTCGGTTCTCTATGTTCACGTCTATAATTATGAGAGGTGATTTATTTGGCTAATATCTTACATCGTTGAACCCAAGTGCTGTACACAAAACATTTTCGGTACATTTACCAAGTGAAAAGGCTTATACTCTTTCACGTGTTTAGATGAATAGCTCTTGTGAACGATAAAGGCTCCCCTCTTGGAGTTTTATATACATAGAGCTAGCACTGAAAATGCAATACGTATCTAGCTGTATGGGAATACTTTGAAAAGCGTAATAGATCAGAAAATAAGCCATTCATATTAGAAACGTGGCTGTTTGCATGTATGCTATACTTGTATTCTCTAGTCCGCTGTGAGTCTGGACGTTGATCAGTGTTCATTCAGGTTGTAATAAATATTCTCGTGTGGAGTGTTTTTGAATGTCCGGAAACAAAACTAATTGCCCGTATTTTATTCTCTATATAGGCAAATACAGAACATATTTTCACGGACTAACATAGACGCACTGGAGCAATAGTTGACAGATAATTCGTTTCAAGTGTTGTTATTTTTTTTGTTTTGTTTTCCCTCATTTAAAAGTCACTTCTCATGATTCAGTTCACCTCGTTCCCAACTCACTCGCCTCGAAAGCTTGATTGGAACCCTGTGAATTTATTTATACCGACTGCAATCGTTGCGAGCGTGCGTATATTCTACTTCCTGTGCGCTGTAAATAAAACTGCATGCAGTTCCCGACACGCGTTATTGGCCCACGCGGCATCTAAAGCGGCTTCTTGGGAAGTTTGTTTCACTTCGTTCTTAGATCAGAGAACAGTTAACAAGTGCGCAAACACGGAACTAAATTGAAACACATAAATATTGTTAAGGGAACCCCTTGAAAAAGAAGTTGAATTGTAGTAGTAAGATCAGGTAAAGATTCCCATTCCCTCGTTATAAAGTTGGACGTGATAGATAGGGGTTGTGCACGAATATGTGATACGGGAGTAAGGCAAGTTTCAAGATTATTATACTTCGTTCACGTAGAGAAAAATAGTGTTCCACCCCCATCTTTATAAGATGGTGACACATATAGTGTTGTGGGTGGGACGTAACCTTCCACTCTGGGAGGGAATGTGTAAGAATAAACATGCAGTAAAGGGGGGGGGGGAGAATAGATTAGGGAGGGGAGAAGTGAATTAAAGAAGAAGGGAAGATGAGGGTGCATGGTCGAGAAACCATGACGAAATTTGCAAGACGTTTTCTACTAGACATTTATAAAACATCGGTCGTGCCATTTATTAACGATAGTCATTTATCTTGCGAGGGAAGTTTGATTACAATCTTTTGAAAAGATCATGGAGTTGGAAATATATTTCAGGGTGAGAAGGGATAGGAGGGGCCGGGTTTATAGAAACAGAAAGAAAACATAATGTTATGAATCTCATCCATCTCATCTCATTAGATGAATCGGAGATACAATTGTACGAAACGTGTAGGGTTTATCTTGGGTGGGGTGACCAATAGGGGGTGGACAGGTGGGGGGGGGGGGGAGGATGTCCAACGTGGTACCATGGTGGTACTATTGGAATCCAATAACCAAAGATCGCCACGTGAAAAACCTACTAACTCTACAGGGCAGTCAGGGCCTGCTATCCACCGTGCATGGAAAGGGTCAAGTTATAGATACCGGCAATAGCATCCCCCTTGAGGAAATGGAATAGCTGCTATTCATGTGGATTTATTATGAACATCTGATTAAACTATTCTCTAGTGACTTGTATCATGTAGGCCGGGTCTCATCATGCTAATAGGTGGAATTGTGTCGACTGTCAATTAGTGGTCGTAAATCGCTATCAGAGTATGTAGACAGTTATAATTTCAGTGAAGGAAGATATGTACAGAGGGATATAGTAACTTACGAAAATCGATTTTGGTGAAGAAAAAGATAACGTCAAGTTTCATTTTTACACTGTTCAACTGTCGAACGGTATATTTTATAAATGTGGTTTTTAGAGCAGGTTTTACGAACTCTTAGTCAAGCATTAATTAGCTAACTAATAGTCAAGGTACGAAAATAACATACATAACCAACAGTGATAACGATTTAATCCGCTAACTATTGCTCAATCCACTAACTATCAGTTGGTGAGACCGGACATTAGGTTTTTTAAAACAAATATTTAATGTCTGTAAAAAGAGTAAACCCACTCAAAACGAAACCCATATTTTCTGTATTTTCATACAAATAAGTTTGATTACCACGTGTGACTGGTTACATTTATAACTGTACATATTAGGAACAATTTCATCAACTAATAATTCGAAGCCCATTTGATACCTCAAATTGAATATTCGATATCAACTATGGACACTAACCAAGAATTCAACTATTTATTCTCACAACAGATATGAAATTGTCTGATGCAATCTGTCTATGGATCTTGAGGAATTAGGGGTTTGAAATATTTGAATCTTGCGAACTTACGACACGAAGTCGAAGATAAAATGTCATGTAGGAGGGGTTGCCTTTGTATATTGTACTTAACCCTAACCAAGTTGTTAATGATATTGAACACCAAGATTTACCACAACTTGTGCCCCCTCAAAGATAAGGTAATGTCAAATGTGAAACTAATCTTGTTATAAGTACGAAAACCCTCGTAGAGTCGTCCTTTTCGTCGTGGATAATTGGAAACTTGGGGTGGAAAGTGAAATAATGTATATTATGAAACGAGAAACGACAAAAGTTTGAGAAACTTCCCAACTCGATGAAGCTTATACAATCATAAATAAATTAAATGTAAGACATTCATCATAGAAGGAAACCTGTGAGATTTCCAACAGATCTTATTTCCAATTTATTTTTTATCAAGTTTGATGCTTATTTTCATATAACTTTGTTGCGTTGGCAATTTGGTTTAAGGTTACATGCCGCTTTATACAGCTTCCCATTTGAGAAACCCTCCCAAGATGGCGTTTTTAACTGAAATTATAATAATATAATAAAGATTCTGAACATTTCAGATTGGTTCTTGTATAGCTATTTATTATAAAACGGCTATTACCAAGAAGCCGGAACATCAAAGTTAATCGAAGACGACGACGCTAAAGGAAAAACGTGAAGCATCTATATGCAAATAGGTGTTTCTTCTTGAGTTTACTTCTCATTTTGCTTCTACAAATTTACAGCTTAACGACGACGAAGTTTCTAGTTTTAATATGTTGAGTTTTATATCAAACAATCGATCTGTTCCCACATGACAGGCAATATTCTAATTTTGTTTGATGAAGTAAAAAGAGAAAACACGTTGGAAAAGTTATTTTTTAATTTATTGTTTTACAGTAAAATAAGTGGGCGCCAATGTAAGATCTCCTAATTACCCGACTAAAGAATTATTAGGGGTCTTAGATAGAAATATGTAACACATATTACAATTCAAATAAAAGTTGTTTATTTAAGTATAGAACACAATGAAAAGAGGAGCAGAGCACCCGTAGGTGGTTACTCTATGAGGGTCCGTAGACTAACTAACTTATTGGCGGGGGTTTCACACAAAACCACCCCCACTCTTACCCTTACTTGCTATAAGAAGGCAACACTGTCAAAGATTGAATGAACGAAATAAATGTCAATACAGTGCAAAAAGGAAAAAAGAAGGGACAAAAACAACAATCAATTATATAAAACATATACTAAATAACTTTTGTTAATCTTGAATACCAAACAAAGCTGAAATAATTAAAAGACAAAACCTGAAACGGCGGGAAAAAGTGAAGCTAAGATCTGACAACAAGTTGCAATAAGATTATAGGGATGGGGAGGAAGCGAACATTTGGCAAGGTCAGGTCTTTTGTGTGGATGAGTTCGTGACAAGAAGAAAGAAACAGAAAAGGGGTAGGACCAGATAGGCATGCAGGGTGGTCGGAGGATTGGGGTCATCACACACTGAAGTAGTTCGCGAATCACTACGGAAACATTTACGGAAAGCTGACTACATAACAGGTATAGGCCTAACTGCTAGCCGGGTACATTTTCCAATCTGACACGAGGAATGTTTGACTATTTAATTATATTCTTATTATCTATAAACTTTTTCCATCTTCAGCTCTTCTCGTTTTGATTCTCCCAAAATAAGATATTCAATTCGATACGCCCTTATGAAATAATAATTGCAATTTAATTTATCCGGCCATTGTTTCCTGAAGAGTAAACTCGAACGATCGAAAGAGAGCGAGAGAGAGAGATAAAACCAGATAGATAGAGAGAAAGAAAAGAGAGAGAGAGAGACAAGATCGTCTATGAGAGTAGATAGAGAGAGACAGAAATACAGCTAGATAAAGCAGCATTCACAGTAGATGATTATTTGTCTCTGATAGGTTCTGATCCCCGGCTGTTCTGCCCTGAAAAGACTCTCTCGATGGAACTGAGCGACCTAGCAGGCTAGCACACGCTTTGTCAGGCACAATTACGACCTCTTTTGTCATCCGAGGCAGCAAACAACGCGCAAACATGGCAAAGGTTTCATGTTCACTGGGCATTGTCGTTTGTGAGCTGGCAGTAACGCGGTACGCACAGCCAGTACACACCCACGAATCTAATAAACGACATTTTATATTCGACGTTCTCTCGTGGAATAACTACCCTGCAACTGCTACAAAGGGAGATTAGGGAAAATGTGGAAACTGTTGTCATTTCGCAAGGTCTTATCAAACAAAGTACACATTTCCCCTCCCCTAATCCACCTGCTATTACAATGACTTAACTTTGCCCTTGGGCTTAAACCGCTTAATCCATCAAAATGACAACAAATTAACCCGCTCGAGTATGCCAGACGGAAATATTATACAGTTGTACTTTCTATCGTAACACAAAAGCTTATTGCATGTCTACCAACTTGGAATTTCAACACGCAGAACAAAAAATGCATAGTCATCACTCGAATGATTAAATAGAAAATAATTCAAATTCACAGTTAAAATGTATCAAAACATAGCCTATATACCATCAATATACAAATGCTGTATTTAATCAAAAGAGAATATCCCGTTAATAAAGTATACTTCTTTCTCTTTTTCCAGATAATATTTGGAGGACCGATCTCGACTTCATCGTCGTCCACCACGACCGCCTGGTAGTCCTCAGTTTCATGACGTCACCGCCTACATTAGCCAATAGCAGCATCCCTTTCCTCCCCACCCCTCTCCCCTACATGACGTCATCGGTCGCGTCTGTCAACGCCACGACGCCTCCCCTGAACGCGACGACGTTCAACGGCACGATGTTGGAGACTCCGGAGTCGCCTCAGACCCTGCCCTTGAGGAGACTCCAGGACCTACTGAGCACCGACCTGGAGAGTACAGAGTGGGGTCCGATCTCTGCGGAGTTTCTCAACTACGCGCTGGCGTTGCTGGTGTACGCGGTTCGATACCCGGCAGTCTTCTGGAATACTAATAAAGGTTTCGGCACTCTGTTCTCGTTTCAACTGTTGGCTAACGGGGTCCAGAGCCTCTTGGCTTACGCTGGGATCTGCGTGTTGTATAAGGTAAGCGTAGAGCAGTATTTGTGGTGATCTTACCTTTGAATCAACTACTTGGCAGTTGCTAGCGCGTTGAACCGGCATTTAGTACGTTTTCCGTGGTTTTGTTCTGTCGTTAAAGTGAATGTTGGAATGGTTCTGTATAAGAACAAGTCGCTATCGTTTCTTTACCACTGTCCTAAACACCTACTAAAATGCCATTTTTTACAGCTGATCTTTCCATCATCTCATTCATCATACACCAACACCATAGCCATCATTACAGTGCGTCGTTAAACCTGATATAAAATACAATATGTGTACCGTTCATGTTATAGAATTTCTCATTTCATCGTCACTGAAAATTCATCGAATATACGCAATTATCTATCTTCAAAATGTAGGGCCTATAAATGGAAGAAAAATAAATTTTGTTTTATTTAGATATTCAAATAACTTAATTATTTTTATGACGGTATTTTTTCGTTACGCATTCTATCTAAACAGTAATCGATTTCAGAAGCAGCGTCGCACCCTTCAGTCATTTACGTATTATCAGAACGAATTGATTTATGCATCACTTGACAGAAAGGGGACATCGTTAGTCTGCTGTATTTATAATATTGAAGAGTTTTTCTTTCTCTCATTATTAGTTATCAATCACTTTCTTCCGTTACCTTCTTTTCCACTTCTGCTTCCTTGTACGAACCTCCTCCACGTGCCCCCTTGGAGACTCGCAGATAGCTATCACCATGCCCGTGGAAAGAAGGATCATCAGTCATTTCATGTTACTCGTCCCTGCACGTCAATCACCATTACCACGTCATCAACAAGACTGGCAAAATATATACAGTATCTGCGTATCATTATTCATAAATATAAATTGATAAATGGCGTTTGATTTGTGATTTTACTATTAAATTTGAATTATTCAAATAATGAGTCAAATATAGAACTGAACAATTACCTAATTATGAGAAGGACTTTATTTAAAATGGAGAGTAATTATAGTAACTTTATAATTTCAAAACTATTACAAATAAACACTGTTGGAGACATGTTTCAAAAGACAAAACATAATTGAAACCAGAATAAATTTCAAATAGTTCTTATCAATTAAAGTGAGAAAAACTTTGTAAGAAACATTACAAACCCAAATTAATTATAAATAACGTCATAATGTCATAATGAATAATTGTATCATAATTTTCATAAGTATTGATATATTGATTAATTATGCCTATATGTCATCTTCTTATGGGTAGAGGTCTGATTGAATATCATAGTATAATTTTATTACATAATGAAAGGACAAAATGAATGTAGGCCTATACAGCTGTGAACATGTCAACTATTGTCACACATATATCATTGAGACAAAGGTTACTAAAGCAATTGTCGGCAATTACTCCTGTATAAATCAGGCTAAGACTGGTTGTTTTGTTCTGCAGGTGCAAGTGGTAGGCCTGAATGACGCGCTGCCCAATCGCGTGATCAAGTCGTCCCTCGACGAGTCCCCGCTGCTTCTCGACGCTCACATCACTCTGGCCCTCTTCGTCTTGTCCAACGGTCTAGTGCTGGCCTCCAGTCTCGTGCTTTACCTGTATGGATACGGCAGGTGAGTCATGGGACAAACTATATGGGTGGAGGTGCCGTGAAATGCGGCATCTCCACCAAGTTGTGCTTCTTCAGTGCCATGGATCAATTGTAGTAGTTAGTAGTTAGTTCGTAGTTAGTTAGTATTAGTTGGTGGTAGTTGGCACCGGCGTGAATCACGTGAAAAATAGAGATGTTGAAATATAGTGGGTGGAGGTGCCGTAAAACTGGGCTCTTCTACCAAATGGTCCATCATCATTGTGATGGATTAGTTCAGGTGTCCAGTCTTGTACTTTATCCGTATAGACATGGAAAGTTTAAAAAAAAGGAAAGCAAAAATAATTTTGTGAATTATTCTGAGGTGGCTCTGCATTTGCACCAAATTGTCATCTCATAATTAAGTAATTTCTCTGTAGCTCATTCTGTTTTTAATATAATAGTCTGTGGGAAATGTATGCTGCAGTATGTATGTAATGTATGTTGGCCTATATTGGTAATAATTATACACTTATGTTTATAATGCTCATTAATCTTTGACAGTTCGATATTTCAAGTTTTGCTACTTTTAAATCAAATCAAGTTCTTTGATCAATCTACTCTAAAAGAAATCACGAGTTACAGTGTTACCTCCAAGAATATCATTGTATCAATATCATTATACAAACATATAGTATTTTCTTTGTGTAAAGGTATAAGAGAGCAATTAGGTAGGCCAATAGTAGTTAGTTAGATAATAATAGTAACAAGTTGGATAAGAAAAGTAATATTGATCAATTACTACATATTCTTTGAAATACTAAATCCGATTTACATATCCCCAGATTCAACGCGTTCCTGAACGCGGAACGATCTCGCCGCGTGATCGTTCTACGCGACGGTCGCGCAGGCGGCAACTGGGGCTACTTCACACACTGCGCCGCCCTCTGCGTCCTCCTCTCGATGGCGGTGTGCAACGCGCCGCTCCTGCACGACTGCACCGTGCTGTACCGGCGCACCCTCGACGGCGCCATCCTGTTGTCCGTGGTCGGCGCCATCTCCCACCTGTTCCTGTGGGTGCTGCTGTGGCTGGTACTGACGGTCAAGCGGCGCTGGGTGTTCAAGCTGCGCGTGACCGTGGGGCGGGCGGCCGTGCGCTCGGCCCGCTCCGTCAAACTGGTCACCGAGGTGGATCTGATCTCGGCACGGCACTGCGCAGACGAGACGGCCGCGCCCCTGCTGGTGGTCGGCAATGGCCGGACGTACACGGTGCACGACACGTCTCCCAAGAAGGCCATCATGAGCGTTATACAGAAAGCGGCGTTGGATAGGAAAGCTCGAGCTGGACAAGGTATGAGCGAATACGATTCTTCCTAGGATGTATATTCGTGTATCTTTTTGGCTCGGTAATCAATGATCTTGAATTAAATTCAGTGAAAATATAGTTTGATTTTTAATAAGATGATAGTGATTGAATATAACATTTGAGCTTTCAAGTTTTCGTATTTATAGGCTACTTTCCATTAAAAAATGATGGACAATCGTTAGTCGTTACCTATTTGTGTTGGTCTTTCCCTTATTTACTATTCAGCATTATACCAGATCCTACTTTTTTTTTTGTCTTTACCACTCTGTCGTAGCATATACAGTTAACACTACCAACTTCATGGCTGGTATTTAGCTTGAGCCCAAACCTTCCATTTGCTAGCACACAATTTGTGCAGCACATCTCACTTTTACTGGCTTGGCAATGTTGAACATTGTGCCCAGTACAGGCACAATACAAGCACAACACGGCACAATAATATAATAAGCACAATATCCACAACCTGATCATTAGCAAAAACATCATCATCGTCCGGTATCACCATAACCTCATTCTCATCAGCACTACATGCAACACATGTCCAGCCACTTTTCACACCCTTTGTGTAGTCAGACTTCTTCGTCCCCCCACATGAAAAATTCACCCACATCACACTTTTCGCACTGTATCCCGCTGTTCACCCTTTTTCCATATTTCTTACAGTCTACAATCTGTAGACTTGCAATGGCAACGTTGGCCATCTTGATCATTTAGCATTTATATCTCAATTTCTCAAACAATGAATAATTGAAGATCCGATCCATTGAAGATCTCAATGACTGAATAAAATGAAAAAACAATGAAGGTTTAATCAATGATGGTTTTGTCTTTCTAGGTGACAAAAGCATAGATGAAGGAGAAGAACAGATTTATTGGCTTCGTCCCAAGCCGCCATCGCCTACCAAGACGTCGCCAGATTCGTCATCCGATCGCCTCGCTTGGCTCAACCGCAAGTTGAGTCCTAGTCCGTCAGGCATCAAGCACAAGGTCACCTTCGACGAGTCTGCAAAGTGAGTAATATGTGCTCGATAACGTGCTCTGGTGATGGGTGGGTTCTGTAGACACTCCTGGGTACGGCGTGTTGCTAGTACAAGCTGCACAGTAGACAGGTTCAGGTGTGATCAAACTATTCAACATGTTCTGTTCTACGCACATATCTTCAATGCAGTTTTAGCAGAAGTAGACCTACATGAGCGCCACTTGGAAGATTATTAATTATTTCTATAAGATAAGAGATTCAAATTTCTGAATTTAACCGCTTTTTTTGTATAAAATATTATTCAAAAGCATTTATAGATAATTATATGTCTTGAATATAAGAGAATGACATTTTTTTAAAAAAAGGATGGCGAAATGACCACGCTGTCGGCGTCACCCCAAATATATAGAAAAAAAATGCTTTCCTACAGAATGTCGGTGCCTACACCCTCATGACTTGTCGGTTATGCCCAATCGAATCCAAAATTTGGATGCATTTGCTTCTTCAACTCTTTTGGTAGTAATTATATGTGGAAATAATAACCTATTTTTCGGGTATCGAAGATTTTGCTGACGCCATGTTTATTATTTAGAGCCGCGTATTGATCTTGGTCCGAAACGACGTAGAATTAAATGAGCTTGAAAACGTTACGTACGTCCTTCTGCCAAAACTTTGTCGACTTGTATACTTCAGTGTATTGAACATAAATTTTCATGCGTACTATTCCTCTACACTATGTCTATCACTACATACTAATACCATTGACTAATAATAACAGAATCTTTTACATTTGCAAAATCTATGATATTCTGTTAATAGAAGAGCAGAGAGAATATTATAATATTTGAAAGAGTTTCAAAATTCACTGGAGAATAATATTTGTTATGCAATATTATAAATATTCAATATAAATATTAAAATATTAGTGATACCATAACGGTGATTCTATGATATCAAAAATGGACTCATCATCTATGCTTAACCAGAAATATAAGTCAATTGACTTGAATGATCAAGTATAATCAATGATCAATGAAGAATGATCAATGAATGAACATAACATTCTTATGCACGATGGTCGATGGATTTCTTCTACCCCGAATCTGTTCGCTGGTCAAACAGGAATGCGTGTAAATAAAATCATCTTAAAACCAACCGCGTACCATTATAACTCAAAACATGAATATTTGAAATACACTCAATATAGTACTCCTATATAAAAACATCGTCATAAACACTTCATTTGTCAATTCAATTATTTTAGAGGAAAAACAATATTCTCCAACTTCTGTCTATTGAATACATCAATGCATGTAGGGTTTTTTCAAGTACAGCAGAAGATATGAGCAATATCATGGAATACAAAGCTACCATTGCCAAAATGGCATCATGAAATTGATTCGATTCCTAATGACTGTAACACTAAACATGGTTTTGGATAGAGTTATAAATATCTCTTGAAGGAACATCATATAGAGTAGACTATGACATGGGAATATAATGTTGCCAGGAAAGGCAAGTCTCCCAAATCCGGTAAGGGGAGGGCCAAAGGTCAACCTAGAGGTCAGGATCGACCAATGTCGGAGTCAGAAGACGATGGAGATTACGCAACGCTGCGGGAAATACCGCTCATGTCAACGATATCGGAACCAAGCGAGGACTCCGTTTCCGAGGATAATAAGGTCGGTTGGGACCGTTTTTTTCACTGCTTATCGCTTCAACACCTTTCTGCTACTCATAACGTTATAGGCTATAACGTAATCGAAAAATTACAGTAATCATAAATTCCAATAGTAATAGCATAGGGCTTTTTATCCTCTTCAAGGATTTTCTGATTCAAAGCTATATTTGCTGGGACCAACAAATTTTCGTTGGATAAAAATACAACTATTTGACGTGATAGAAGAAAAATACTTGAATATGCGTTATACAATACTGAGAATAATATTAATACTGGTAATATTAATTCTGTGATGCATGTTAGTTATGTTCCTCAGTATCTAATAAAGCAGTAACTTTCCATTTCAAATTTCAAATCAAATTTGCCATTAATAAAATCTTTTGTTGTCAAATGTAGGGTATAATACCAATGGTGACAATGCAAAATGGCCTAGCGCTCGAACTCACAATAACTCATTTCCTCAATTGAATTCCTTCTCCCTGCTAACACATTCACTAACACCCTGGTGCTTTTGCTTGGTGCAGTTGTTGGATTGCGCGTTGCGGGACGACTCTGTGACTTACGCCCGCACTAACCGCGACCTCACTCCCGGGGACTACGAAGACCCCAGCCCCCTCTTGACCCCTGAGCACCCAGACAGTCCCCGCCACCCCCCAGTCACAGTCACTGTACACACTATCTCCGAGGAGGATCCGGCACTACAGGTGAGCACGTAATAGTAATGGTTCTATTCCAGTTGCTTCGGATTTTCATTTCTCTACACATTTTGTGGTGTTTCTTATGCCTTCATACTTCTGTACTGATTAATATAATCATTAATACCTTACACTTTGCTTGAATGTACCTAATATATTGCCCTTTGTGTGTTCATACCTTTACATCTTCTTTCACTGGTAATAAAGTGGTGAGCTTACAGTATTATTGTATTAATGATTGATGGTTCACTGTTTTCGTTTGTTTGTCACATTTTCTTTATTCATCCAATGAGGCAGTTTCATGTAACAGATCAACGTATGCTTAGGTGCGGTTATATTATTCAAGTGTATGGAACACAATTGAAATAATGTATCCAAAGAGTTGATCAGAACATTAACACTTCGGTTCTAACCGAAAAATCTTTTCCTTTCTTCTATATTAACCTACAAGTATGTCTATTACAGCTTTTTGTAAATTGAACATAACTCAAAATAATTATTTTAACGAATACGATATAATAATTTCCAACGTTTATAATCAATTGAGTTTGAATCGATATTATATCAATGCATTTTAAATGTAGGTAAAAAGTGTTCATTGATGATAATTACATAATTTAAAGTAACAATGTTGTATTAAATAACTATGTATATATAATTGTTGTGAAGAAAAACTATTAACTACATGAACAATCATTATTCCTGTTTTCAGGCTCCAGTAACGCCCCAGTGCTTGCGTCGAGCAGACTCTGGAATGCCTAGCGACGAGTTACCGCCACGCTCCGGTTCCGTCAGCACGGAGAGTTCTGGAGGTTCTCCTCCTTGCAGCGGCAACCACAGCGAAACGTCTAGCGGTGTGAGCTCCGGCCGAGACCCGGAGCCGCGCAGAGCCACCAGCGTCGACGATCTGGCTCTCGAAAGCGACAGTCGAGTCGCCCCACCGTGGCGCAGTTTCTCCCTGCAGCGAAATGTTATGCCACCAACAGCGCAGACCATTTACGGTTTTCATTCGGCAACTACTGTACAAGTCCCGGGACGACCCGCTATTCTTCTAGAATCGAACGACGAGAGTACCGTCGTTATTCGTAGAAAACAATTGAGACCGAAGACGACGGAAGGTGTTGTCGTTCCGCCACCAATCAAAGAAGAACCGTTCGGTCGTTCCACAAACATGAGAATGACGTCGTTTACCGATAATCCCGATGGCTCTAGGCCTGGGGAATGTTTTCCATCTTCGTCTTCAACGTTACCGCATTACCCGACGCAGCCTGCGGCAGTTGGTGTCTCGTACCCCCACTGCTCCACCATGCCCCTCCCTAACAGCGTGCCGCCGCCCATAGCTCCACCCAGCACCGGGAGTTGCCACTCGTTCCCTCGGCATCACACCACTATCCCGACACACCATAACGGCGTGAGACTGTTTGGAGGACCCAATCCGTTCGTCAAGCGTTTTCCACCGTTCCACCATCAAGTGGTCAACGGGCGGCCGCATCAAACTGTGATGGCCCCAACGTACGTGAATGCGGAGGTAGCTCATAACGGTGGGCATCACTCTTTCTCCCATCTAATGGCACAAGTCAAGTATAATGCGACAAATCATAGAGATTCAGCCAACTTTTCAATGGCGTCAAGTGGCGATTCTGATCAATATCTACCACACGCTGGTCATACATAGCCTGGGATATAATGACTCGTTTATTGTAAATACATGAATATATGTCAAGCTATGCCAAAAAAAATGTGTACATAATTAATGTCATTCCTCAAGAATGTTTGTATTGTATAAAGACTGACTAGCTTGTATTACAAGTTTTAACTTATCCTAATTTTTATTGATGTATGTAATAATAGTCTACTAAATGTGTATCAATAATATTACATGGAAACGAATTTTCTCTAATAACATATTTATTAAAGTAGAGTACTGAAAATAGTTACAAGTTTATGACGAAATATTATTTAATAGTATTTGTACTTTATCAAAAAATAAATATTGTAAATCTCATTCAATGTGTATTATAGGTGTAATTAATGTGCATTAGCTTTCCAAATAAACTTAACTGTCTATAACATAAAAGTTGATACATACAAGTTATTGAGTAGGAACATCCGAGTATTTAGTTCAAGGTCTCGAATAGAGAGGTCTTGTTTCTGGCTACCTTGGTGCGTTGGGAGGCTGATACCAACAGTGCTGCTATTTCCACTAAATCCGTGCAGAACGCTAGGTGACAAGAGGTCAGTCACGAGGTCCGGCTGACTTTGACAGCTGACGTCTTGCCGCCAACAATGACGTACATTTGGTGCGCGCATGCGTAGAGCGTGGCCCACCGGCCTCTTTTCACCGAGCGTTAGGCACGGATTCTGGTGGAACTAGCAGCACTGTTGGGACGTACAAAATAGCTTCGATATACAACCTCTCTATTCTAAACCACAATTTAGTTATACAGTACAACCTTGATAGTACGACGTTTAGGGGCGACAGTTAAATCGTCGTATTATCGCGATCGTCGTTATAAATGAAATGTATCCCTTTTTTGGAATTATAAGAAGATGAAGGATTTGGAAAAATTAATTACAATGAGATACTGTATTGTCGTCAACAATTGACATTTATGTTGTAGTCAGTACAGTTATAAATATAACAATAATTATTATTATGTATTAGGTTTGTCGGCGGGTAGGATTTTTCCTACCCGTGTACCCGTCTTCATTACCGACTCCTACCTGGATTTACGCGCCAAAAACATCCTATTGGCCCTAAATCACCTTTATTCATGAGAAGATGCGTAATTTTCCTCAATCAAGAGAGAGGAGAGCGCGTGAGGCGAGTCGTGAGCTTGAGCTTGACTACATCTTTGCAACGAAGTGTTACTTTTTGCAATTAATTCGTCGTAGTAATTGCATTTTTGATACTGTGGGGACCATTTTAATCGTCGTATTATCGCGATCGTCGTTATAATGAGCGTCGTACTAACAAAATGAAATAACATTGAGTCTTATGGGGATTGGCCGGGACTATCTCAAAACGACGTTCTATCGCGATCGTCGTTGTATCGAGCGTCGTACTATCAAGGTTGTACTGTATCCTGCTTTGTGGTCTGCTAGAGACTACGTATGTGTGCATGGTTTAAGCCAAATGGAGTCGAAAGGCAGGGCCGGCTCGTGGGCGGGGCGACCCGGGCGGGAGCCCAGGGCGCAAAATTTTTGGGGCGCAATTTAAAAAAATAAATAAATGAACATGGAATACTTGATACGAAATAATTGTTAATATGCGATTACGAAGTGATAAGGAGGTCCGTTTGAAAGGTGGCAAGTCGTCAGTTGAGTTCTTAAATATATAGTATAGGAATGACTGAAAAACCAAAGTATACGGAAGTAACAATGATTCTTCTTTTCCTATTCAACTCTCATGTTCTCCATATAATCTTCATTTATAATGTTCTTTGCATTTGCGCTTGCTCATCAAATGATGCTAATTGTTTATGAGCGCGCCACGGCCTATTGATGGTCGAAGGGTGAACATGTCATGAAAATTGGATGACCTCGCGCAGTATTCATCAGCCCAATTAATATTTTCCTTGGATCAACAGAAGGGTAAGAATGTTTTATATATCCGGAGAGTTTCTATAATATGTTTTAAAATCGGTTTAAAATGTTCAAAAAGCCAAATTTTTCGCCTCCGGCGGCTGGGGCTACCCCGTCTAGGATCTTTGAAAACATTTTAAGAAGTGTCTTGGGGTTCGCCCAGGGCGCCAAAATCCCACGAGCCGGCCCTGTCGAAAGGTATTACACTAATACAAGTTGACTTACATCATTGGCTGACTTTGGGTATAAAATACAATAACTATTATCGTGTCACCTAATAATTTTTTCTCTACTTGGGTTGAATAGATCATATAGGGTCTAGGGCATAGGCTAGTTTCATTATAAAACGTAGCCAAAGGTTCTGAATATATTATGCAATCAATTATCATGCTGGGTGCATGATTGAAAATTAGTATCAAAATTTCAGACACAATTATGGTCTATTTCTGTCAAATATAGATATTGCAAAGTTATATTATGACAACATAATATATTAATATTATGGTAATATTGGTAGGTCACAATTTATATTTCACAAAGTTTTAGGCATATTAGGCGTGTGCAGAGTAAAACATTAGGGAGGCCCAAATCGATTAAATATTTATATATTATACATATATATATATATATATACAGTATATATATATATATATATATATATATATATATATATATATATATATATATATATATATATATATATATATATATATATATATTCAAATTGTAAAAATCGTAGAAAAATTAGAATTATTCAAATTGTAAAAGGGGAAATGCAGGGAAAATGTAGAATTTTGGGTTTTTCAATGTGATTTTCAATGTGATTTTACCGAGCCTTGGAATGATCTCCTACCTTAAAAAATTATTCAAAATTCACGAACTATTATGAGGTCTACTGATGAGAACAAGAATCATTCATTATCGATCAATGGGAATAAATTAATCGGGGTATAGACCGTATAACATGGGGTCCACTGCCCTACTCGCGGTTTCGTTCCTTATGGACAATGTCAAGCAACGCTATTGCAGGGCAAGGCCTACCATAATCCACGATATATTTTTTTATTGGCTAAAAGTCTTTCCCAGCTGGGGAACTAGATCGACGACTACTGTGAATTCATTGAAACTGTAAAAGGGTGAACAATGAGGCTCGACAGATGATTATTAGTAATTCAGGAATACCCCGTGGAAAAGACTTTGTGTAAATAAAACTCTGGTGCAGTATAATTATCAATATTACGTTGATTTCTACCATCAGAGTCAGTCTCCTTCACTGTCGTGAATTCTCATACCAAGTTAAGACATTGAAGATGCACGTGGACCGATGCACCGCAATTATTGGCTGTACCGAGGAAAGTATGGCTACATGTAAGTAGATTGAACTCTAGTGTAACAGAAGAAGAAGTTGGAGTTTCTTTCGTATCAAAACCCCGAAAACAGACTTTGTGTGCGAGAAACTACCCTCGCATGGGTTAAATGGTTCATTCAAAATAGGAGCACCGTCAGAGCTATCCGGCAAGTTGAATGACCCGAACTTCTGGCCTACTGGCATAGCAGTGCGCCGGTTTTTTCTCAACTTCAAGAGAAAACCGGACGTGATATAGTCAAAGTTAGTCAAAGCCTTCACTCGCATTCTTTGTTGTGGCATGGAAACATCCAGTGCTTACGACAGAAATCAGGTCCTGGAGATTGCGATTCAACCAACTAAACCGGAAATAATTTGCATATCCGAATACTGGCTTCGAGAAGAAGAAATCGGTAGTATGTTAGTTTTAAGTGTAGACAAGTATTTAAGAATGGTGGTGTACTTCTATTTGCCAAAAGCGATGTAAATATAAAAGCTATCGCAAGAGTGCTGTCACTGAATATCGAGAAATACTTTGAATGTGTTGCCGCAGCATATGAAGGCAAAGGGGGCTCTGTCATCATTGTTGGTATATACAGATCGCATGCGGAGATATTTGACGCATTCTCAAGGAATATGACTGATGTTTTGCATATATTTACCGCGAAATCGTGAGACATCATTGTCTGTGGCGATTTCAACATTAATTTTCTAAATGATGGTTTCGAAAGGTACACACTGGTAGACCTGTTTTTGTCATTCGGATTACGTATGACAGTTAGTGAGCCTACTAGAATAACCAGCATTGTATTGTAAGTCTTCATTTGCTCAATATTTTGTTTTGAAATAAGATATTATATAATATAATTCGATGAGCGTTAGCGAAGAGTTTCCATCCCACTCTTACGGAGCTTTGTCTCTGTGTTTTTGTTTTGTTTGTTTGTTTGTGGGCACTGCACAGGTCGCAGAGTTTGACCGATTGACATGAAACTTTTTTTGCATACGCGGACTTATCCAAGTTGGAACTGTATAGTTTTGGGGTCAAATCGGTTGGACCATTTTTGAGAAACATCATTTCAAAGTTTCTAAAAACCCCATAAGATTGGGCTGGGTGGAAAAAATTAATAAAATGTCTCCAATATAATATAAATGTTCCTCAAATGTGAACACAGAAATAATACACGTTAATAGAAATTGACCAGCCGTTTCGAAGATAATAATTTAATACTTGTTTTTTTATTTATAGAAAAGATAGAAATATTGATGGAAAAATATTACATTGTTAAATTCACGGCTTCCTAGATCCATTGGCATCGGATAAAGTTCATTTTATATGATCAAGGTGTGTAGAGTTTCGCTCATCTTACAACGCACATTCACGTTTGCCTAGTTTAATATAAAATAATATAGTTATAAATATACAGTGATTGCTCAAAGAATGATGCACTCTTCAAATTCGCCCTTTTGACCCAATCTAATTGGGGTTTCAGACATTTTGAGATGGTATTTCTCAAAAATGATCCAACTGATTTGACCCCAAAATTGTTCACGTCCTAGTTGGATGAGATTCAACCGATTTTTCTGAAAAACAATCCCAACCTATTCTGGTATAACACCAATTGAAAAAAATGTTTCGAGTTAATTGATCTTTTTTCCTGACCTGTATGCCGCGTACAAAATTACAAAAAAAAAAAAAAAAAAAAAAGACCAAAATTTTTTAGTATATGGAATGAAAATCTTTGCTATGCTCATCTAATGATGATTCCTCGTGTTTAAATCTTCGCGCTCCCACCTAGTAGAGAAAAGGAGAACCAACTTACGGGTAACGGGTGCATCAAGTCATGCATTCCACACTTGGCCAGTTGGCCTTGCAATTGCAAAAGCAATGAGAAGACTTTTCATGATTGCGAAGTAGATCTACCAACGTACCACAACAGTAACGTTTAAGGTCTCGTATAAATTGTCGGCAAAAGGTAATTGTAAATCATTGTGTAGTACGTTCAAGCGAAATTTCGAATTTCGTTCGGCTAGTCTGGTAGTGTCCCACATTGAAGAAGGCAGTGTACCGCAATGTGAGCGGGTCGGAAGCATTCCAACTCGAAGCGTATCACCCTGTTAGCGTACGTATGTATTTAGCCCATGTAAAATCATGAATATATACTTAGAATTGAACTCCATGGTGAATAGAAGTTAGTTGTTTGAGATAACTTCGGTTCTCAGGTTCTGCAGAAGATGTAAAGAAGTGGAGTAAGTGGCTCCCGACCCGGACGTTGTGTTGAAAGTAGCGTTCTCAGTGATACCTGGTGGCGAATTCGGAACTATTTCATCCACTAGGCGGCAGCCCGTGCCCTGCAATTGTCATTCTGACACTGAAGACAGTATGTCTGGCTCGGGTACGTCAAAATAGAAATCAATATTCGAGAAATGAGGTGAAATTCATAATTTTGAGCCTTTCTATTTTTCATGGGTGTTATTTCTTAGTTGGAATTTATGATAACTAGTGTGTTTAATTTTGTCATTTTCGATTAGCAGCCCAAATGTACTTATAACTTAACATTGTAGCCTATGGGGGCTATGGTTCAATAAAATTCAATGAAACAAAAATACTTTCTTTTAGTAGGCCTAGCATAGCCATTCAGTTAAAAGTCAGTACCTTACTCAGTGATTTTTAAAGTATTTTCCATTAATAATATGATTATATTTTGTCACGTCAGGTTAGCAGATGCAGCTCTCAAACAAACAATTTAATAATAAAATGCCTTTTAAAAAAGAACATCACCTATATCAACTGTGTGTTGAAAATATTCTCAACAATGCTACGTTCTGGCTCAATATCAAAGAAGGTTACCAAAAGAATGGTCTTCTCGGAGGACCTTTTGATGGTTTACGTAAGTTGACATTTTTGCTATCTTCATGTTGCAAGGCACAGTATTTTTATTGTTATATTTATGACACAGTCTTGTTACAGAGTATATTTGAAGTTCATTAGAGAAACGAGATGTGACCACGATTGCTCAAAATTTCAAGCTGAACAACGAATTTGTATTTTTAAACACTGGTACCGGTGGCCTACCGGTACCAGTGTTTGAAAATACAAATTCGTAATACAAAATACAATATCGTATTTAAAAATCCCAAAAAACTTTTTCCAGCCATGCTACAGAAATGTATGTTTTTTAGAATAATTTGTTTTTTCACTATTAATATTATTATTATTAATATTACCAGTATAATAATAATACTAATTTTTTATTCAATAACTCAGAAGCCAATTTCTGTACATTCATTTTTAACAATACGTATTACAGTCCCATTACAGTCATATTACAGTATAGGCCTACGGTATGTAGTCCCTTGGGTTCCATCACGGGATTGACATTTCAAAGGGTTTTCACCCGTCAGTGACATCATTCCTCCATATAGGTGACTAGTCCCGCCATAGTACAATCTGTCATAGGCCCGTGTTGTCAGTTCAGTGCTTTCTTTCAAGCAACCGATGGCACAACGTGAGAGGGCTAAGGCTCAAAACCACCTCACTTCTTTGCGTGTCTAAAAATATACCGTAGCAAGGCTTTTAGCTGTGGGTTATGAGACTTTTTAGCAACAGCCAAAGGAATTTTGTTCATTCAGTTCTTTGCCAGTGAGATTGTACACAGCAGACCTGTGGTGGTTTTAATACTTTAATACCGTAGGCTACTTGACTTTTTCAATCACCATACTTGAAGATTTATACCTGATCATGTTAATTCTAATAATTCCCCAGGACAAGAACTCTTCTCATTGGGGAATTAGCATTCCTATAACTTTTATTGTCTGTATTACATGTAAAGAACAAATAAAATTGAAGTTGAAATAGCTAGCTTGCGCGGTAGCAATGATGTGACAGGTGGGAAAAAACATGACGAATAGACGATCACCTGACGAGACGTGAGGCACGGCATGAATTAGTGATTAGATATATTCAAGTTATAGGTTACACAGCACAATACAGTACCGGTACTGGACCTTAATTCTCCAACCTTGGGCGCAGGTTTACGAGTTCACTGTTGAATAACTTGATTAAAATAAGGCCTCTGAGTTGGGTGTCAATGACATTTTAATTCCTTAATCATAGGATTGTTGTTATAATCTTTGATGAATACTCTTATAAAACGTAAACTTTATCCCTCGATATTTCTAGATTATGTATTGCATAACATTATATCGTAGAATGAAGAGGAATATTATTAGTGACTGCACCCAAAAAACTAAAATACCGGTATCTTACTCTTACACTATTGATCAGTTCAATATATTCAGTATTACCAACATCATTATATGATATCGCAGTGCTGGAACCTTGATGCATCGTTCCCGAATCTTTAACTTTCCTGTTTCTATAGTTCATTTAATCCCACCCCTCTACCCTATAACTGACGTTGAATTAATCTGCATGGTACATTTTCCTGCATGGATGTTTTTTCTTTTGCCTTCAAAAAACGATAAGGTTCCTGATTGCTGCCGTGACTGTTGTTTCTCCAGCTCCCAGCGTGGAACAAGAATTACTCGACGCTTATGAAGAAAACCATGCTCCGTCGGGGAGGAATAATTTCTGGCTTGACGGCCAAGACAAGTGGCGACTGTTCATCACGAAGCGAATCACGAAGCTCACGGTCACGGAGTTCACCGACAAGATCAGCCTCGTTCACATTGCTGCTACGTGCAGAGTGAGTGGGCATCCGGGCAGCGACGTATCTTACAGAACTTGTCAGTTTTTAAATGGGATCAAATGTTTCCAATGAGAACGTCAAGATTCCTCGGTTACCAACCCATGCTAGGATGTAATGAGGTAGCAGTATACAGAGGATATGTTGGTGTGACGCTATCGTTGGTATCATTGCTTCAAATGTTCACGGTCCGTGGTTCCACTCCCGACATAGTCACTTTTTTTAAAAAGAAAATAACTAGTGTATTAATTGTTGTCTCGAGCATTGCAGGGTTATGGTGAGGGTTTATTTTTTGTTTCAATTGACCACAGAAACGAAAATATCTACTGTACCCAAAGTAGTGATTTTTCACTGTTGTTATTAGTTCCATTTAAAAACTGACTTTGCAGAAAAATTCTCACATTCTGGCAGCGTGAATTTTTATGCAAGTCCTCTTTAATTTTTTAAAATATTCATCAAAATCCTGGCAGGCCCTATATAATCATTGTCAAAATACCTCAGCTATAGAAATATAACTGCACGATATTTATGGTTGTTATTGTAGTAGCACGTTCTGTTCTCAGTTTGATGGAATTAGCAACCCTTTCCATCAGAATAGATATTTGTGTTGAGGCCTACTACTTTATTAAATTGAATATTTTTATCTGATTCATTGATTTTCAAGTAGACGTACTCAACTCGTACCATGCAGTGATCGAATTTAATAATCGTTTTTAAATAATGGATCTACCAATAAATAGATGTATGTAGTACCGTACTGTAGGCCTACTATTTTTAGTTTCTTTTTGATGATAGTGTGTGATGTGTATGAATGTCGTACTAGGCCCTAAATTGTTCCCATTTTGTGTATAGAATTTGAAGCACTTGGAAATCAAGAATGTGCAAGAGGCCCTGCCTTACCTGAAGTCCGTGTCGCCTTGCCTAACAACGCTCATATCGCTCCACTTCGAAGCCATGGCTCACGTCAACAACACTGCTCTGAAGTTCATCAAGAAACACTGTCCTAATCTAAGGTAAGCTCTAGGGATATGCAAATCCATGTTTCATCACAACATTATTTCATTTGATCATTCATTTATTTATTTCTACACGTAGTTGGTACAGATGGTAGATTGATACCGGTAATATACCGTAATATGTAGGCCTACAATATAAACTTTAGAGAAACAAAACCAACTAAACATATTCAATAATGGAACAGAATAATGAAATTGAAATAAAATAAAAATAGTGAATCTTCCCTTATTATGCTGACCAATCTCCAATTGTTCTCTTTTATCTTTCTCTAAACTTTCTTAGTTTCATCTCTTCTTCATTTACATAAAATATTTCTTCATACAAATCATTCCACTCCCTTCCAGTTCTGTTTAAAAAGGTAAACTTGCCTAGGCTATGTCCCTCTTCACAATTTCAGCTTGTACTCTATTGCCATGCATTGTTATCAGTACAAAAACACAAGTCCCAAAGTGAGGAAATGTGTGGATTCCGAGTAGCTTGATTGTTAAAACTAGGGTTGCCAGTTGATATTCGATATATCGATATGTATCGATAATCACTTGTTTGATATGATAATCGAATGTGTTTTTAGTACCGTATCAATGTATCGATATAATCGATTAAATCGATAATCAACGTGTATTTCATCATTTTTATATAATTGTTTAGTGTTTACTTCCAAAATTATCCAATGAAAGAGTGAGGTGGGAACATTTCTGTAACACGATTGGTGAACACTCTTGGTGTTCAAAGTGAACTGCTTGTCAATAACTTCAGTGTTGGAAGTGGTGTGATTTGTGGTGGTAGGAAAGGGAAGAGAGGAAGGGGAAGCTGACACCACTATAATAACTCTATGGGTCACATGCTATTCAAATTGATAATCGATATAATCGATTATCAATCACTTCAAGTTGATTATCGATACTTATCTGAAATATCGATTACTTTTCCAGTCGATTATCGATATGGAGCCAATGATTATCGATCATGAAATTCATATCAAAGGGCAACCCTAATTGAAATGCATCAACTGTTGTTCTTGTTCTAGGATGCTGGGCCTGAAGTCTTGTTTCCTGAACGACAAAGCCGTGAGTCAGCTGAAACACATGTCGACGCTGACGGAGCTGGACCTCCGGGACACGGAAGTGACGTCGACCGGCGTCTGCAGCGTGTTGAAGTATAATCCGCAACTCGTGACGCTGCGCCATCCCGACGTGGTCCGAGCCATGTACAAGCTTCACTCGGCTAAGAGCTGGCTCATTCGCTCCGAGCCTGCGCGGTATTGCTTACGAGACGTTGACCTTGCCTTGACGCGGAGGGATAACGTAGCATTGCTGAGTGCTCTATCAACGGTCTGTCCTGGTAGGTGGTAAATAAAATTGATTGATTATTCACTGCCATTCTCATGTTGACGACTCCAAAGTAGAATTGTGTATAGCGTGACCTTAACCTTTTAACTGCTGAGTTTTCGGACACCAGCTGTACCCCCTGTGCTGAGTTTTTTTTTCCGAAAATACAATAGTTTGTACAAATAGTTCCAGTCACTACATTCATGATCATTTTCCCATAATTTTTCGACCATATCACAGAAATGATGAGTTCCTCAATATCGGTTGGAAGAAAGCACATTATTTTGCCGAGCCGGCCCGCCAACATTAGCCATTTTCACTCGACTTGGAATCAGTTTGAAACGCTACTACTACGAAATATATCGAAAGTTGACGTTGTTCTCAAGCAGTACATGTTCGGCCAATAGATTGCGCAAAGCACAAAAAAAATCAGGTCGATAACTGAAGTTTGCCGGCCAGTAGAAAATAAACAGTAAAGCGCGGTATTCAGAACGCGGATACGCGTTCGTAACACGATGGGCACGGCGGGCTAAAACGCGTATACGCGTGTGTAGCAGTTGAAAGGTTAATGATGATTCCAAGTAAAATCCGGGGCAACGAACTAGCCAATATCCCAATGAAGGAGGAAAGGAGATTGCGCTCCACAATGAATTTGTGAATTTAACTCTCTTTTTTACGTACTACTTTTGGCGTTTGAAGATTTTCATTTCCAAAATAGTCACTTCCTTTTAAACTTGTTTTTCTGTAGTACCATCAACATGAGTTTTGACACTTGTGTGGTCGTTAAGATTTTCAGGTATCTCAGTTACTACCATCCCATGTTCAAACAATATTACAAGTAAAATACTCAACGTCATAAAAATGGTGTAATAGGCCCTACTTTTCGATATCAAGGTTTAAATTTTGAAGTTGTTATTCAAAGGGCGTAACACACTGCAATTTGCCTTTGAAGGTGTAAAGATCCAATCCTTCAACTTTTTTCGATGAAAACGGCATATTACAGATACATTTTTTAAATTATTTATGATAATTTCAAGATTGGGGAAGTCTGAGGGTTGTTGATAACATTCTTGAGTAGGGTTAATGATGTGGGATATTTTAGCCATGTCATAAAAGTTACGTCTCGACCGGGAAATGAATCCCACACATCTCGATATTGAATCGTATCCAAGAAGTTTAATGATCACAGGCCTAATGATGTTTGACCGATGTTTCAATAAACTTGACGCGAGTGTCATAATCAAGCTCTACACACCCTATTAAGTATTAACCGTTAACGCACTTGCTCAAAAGTAAACGACATCATCATTGTCTGCAATTATTCAACTTTTAAAAATAGATACAGTAGGCCTACATCAAAATCGACCGGCAATCCTAATTTATCGTGTGTTCAAATCTCGATTTTAATACTTGTATCTGTTTTAGAGGAGAATTCTTTGTGTGACGGACAATTTGAATGATTTGTAAGAATTATTTTTTCAAGCTACAGTGAAACAGCATCTACATAATAGGCCCATATGAACTCTGATAGTGACTTTCTGTTTGAAGTTGAACACATCAAAGCTTCATACCGTTGACTATTTAGAGAAGCATCTTCTAAAATAATGTCGAACCGGCACATGCAGCGCAGTGGTTAACGCGCTCGTTTCATGTGATCCGGGAGACGAGGGGAATTTCGAACCCGGTTCGATCCCCGCCGCCGACCATCTTTACATGGGTTTTTCATGGTTTCCCTCTGTAGTCTAGGCTAATGCCGGGATGGTTCCTACAATAAGTCGGCCATGACCGCTTCCTTCCCACTATCCTTCCCATTACCCAAGAACCTTCATCTCATCATCCCATTCATCATCCACCCGACGCCATTAGATCTGCGCTATCATAACAGTGCGTCGTTGAACCCTATTAGAAAAAGAAAAAAATGTCGATCCATAATTATCGTTCACATTCGGTGTGCACGATAGGCCTATAGACCGACGCGATTCAAGGTGATGTAAAAAAGCTGTACGCAAATTTAATTAATCTTCAATCTTTCCACATGTGAGGCTTGGTAGTACTTTGGACAATAATCTGCAGGTATGCAGTAATCTTCAAACACTTTCTCTCATATTTATCCATCTCTCACATGATCCGCCACATCTAGAATTCTTGTCTTCTAGTCCGAACTCTCCTAATGTGTGTCGTTCACAATATTGTGATATTACGTTTGACTGACTTGGGTATGTTGGGTATCTCGCCTTCGTTTAAACTAGGAAAACGCCATATATGCGTTGTTAAACGAGCGGATAGTAATAGTATGGGTAAAAATCGGTAAAAACTGCTCCGAGTGGTACCAATTCAGCATATTTTATGTTTTTTCTTCAAAATGGCTGACCTGATCAAGCTGAAAATTTCCAGAAATGTGTATAAAAATGTAATTCAACTTCACGCAAAATTTCATTTTTTTGAAAAAAAAAAAAAAAAATCCGCTGTGTACTAAGGGGTATTTTTAAAATTTCTAAAATTCATAAAAAAAAAGTTACCACACGATTATGCCACAAAACCATACAGAACTAAGTTAGATGAGGAACCATATTGCAAAAAAGTTTGAAGTTGATAGCTGTAGTCGCTTAACCTGTGGAGAACCGACAAAAAAACAACATAAAAACGAATACCAATGTTTTTCAGTATGTCAAATTGAATCCTCGCTAAAGCTCGTCTAATTATCCTCTTTGATCGTTTCAGATATTGAACGTGTGAGGGTTGAACTTGATGTCTCGGTATCACCATTCATCCTGGCGCCGTTAGTCTCGCTGGAACGTTTGTGTGACCTTGACATCCAGTGCGTGGCCCACAGCGATAAGAAGCCATGGGACGAACCGAGGCCGACTGTCAACCAAGTCAACTTGTTCAACGGCAGCATATTGCCATTACTAGCGTCGCGCGGCACTTGTCTCGTTGCCATATCGCTGGAAGGTGTCAGCGGTGTCGACATGAGTGCCATAGAAGAGCACTGCACGGACGTGGTCAGCTTAGGTCTATTCTATAATACGTACGCACAAGGTTCGTTTCCCGACGATACGAAACCGTTCCCAAAGCTACGACGCCTTCTGTTCGGTTCCAATTCAGGCCGAGACGAGTTCCCTGCTTGGTATTTGGAGCGCTTGTTATCGAATCGTAGTATCGAAGAGCTTTCCTTATCGGGGTCGCCGCTTCTCACGCAAGATTTGTTTGCGCGAGCATTTTCGTCTTCGGGTGCGTTTCCGAGGTTACGACGGTTAGAGCTCGATTACTGTAACGTAGCTGCCGAAGTCGTGACCGAGTTCTTGTTAGTCTGCGGTAAGAAGTCTCTACGAGAATTGAGCATCTGCGGTCCGTTTGTACGCGAGCAAGCGTCACAAGCTTTATGTTTAATTGTTTGCGAGAAGCTCGACGTACAATTGGAAGCCTATTACTACTCGTTTGTAAAAATGAAAAAGCGAATGGTTCGATATAAACAAGACGTAAACATAATTGGCTCGACGCAGCGACATCTCGATAATATGGACTGTGAAAGAGATAGGCTTGAATTTATCGAACTAGCCAATAACTGGGGCGAATCTCAGTGTTAGTTGATAAATACCTTTCTGGCCAATTGCTAGTCAATGAAATGAAAACCCTCAGCTCTCAGCTGTGATCTAATGAGATGTACATATCACGGAGTATTACAGAAAGGCATTCCCTTTTACTTACGTTTTACCTATAATGATGCAAACCATATCAGTAAAATAGTGTGGATTTTGTAACTGCTGCCAAATCTTTCGTAATCGTAGAGTATTTGAAACTCCTTTTATTCTGCCTGCTTTACTTGCTATTTTACTTAGCACTGTAGGCACTCGGAGTTTCAGTTTAAAAAATTGCTAATTATCTGTAGGCCTACCCAATATTTATGAAATATTTCCATTTATCCCTGTTATTATATCAAGTCGAACTGGTGTGTGTTCAATGCCAAAGCTAACGATCTCATGCGCTTTAATAGCTTTCAACTTGGACTAATGCTTAAGTAAAATACGTAGATGTGAAGCTTGAATTTCTTGTGTTCAAAGTGCAAATAAGTTACCGTACCATATTCAAGTTTATTGATATCCGTTACCAGTATTTACTTTACTTTGTGTGCACGTTCTTGATCAATACACGGGACATTATGATAGTAGTACTGTCTAGAAGTACAAGTGGTAGGGTTGCGAGATAGAGGTGTATAAGCGTACGGGTAATGTATCACGGAACGTTATGTTAATACTCCCCAAGAGACTGGCTAGGATAATGATTTCAAGTTGAAGGCCGCCATTTTGGTGGCAACTGCTAGCCCACAGGTTAAGAGTGCATGCGAGTCAGTTTAGTGAAATATAAGTTTTTTGGTAATAATTTTTGAACAATATGAGATATCAAAATTCTAATATAGGAGATCTCTTTAACACCTTCAGAATAATTTGATATAAAAGTATTTGTCTTGGATTCTAATAATTTCACATGTAGGCCTATAGGCCTACAGCTTGAAAATGTTTTTTTCAGCTGGATGGCCTCCATGTGAAATTTATGCTCCATAAGTTCAAAGTTAGCCGCCCCGGTGGCTAAGTCAGCTATCGCTAGCGGTAGTAACTGAAGTCACCGTTGGGCGTGGGTTCAAGCCCCGCATAAGGCATGGGTTTTTGTAAACGTCCTTTCATCTACCATCTCTTCATCGTTTCATTATCATCCGCTCATTCGTACCCCCGTATAACCTAGCTGTTGGTGGGGTCGTTGAGCAAAATTGAAAAAAAAAAAGTTCAATGTTTTTACTTGAACCATCCAGTCGGTATTGAAAATACTGTAACTGTGCCTCCCATATTATAATTTTGATAGGCAGGCTTACCTTTGTTGGCAGAGGCAAGCATTTGGGGAGCTCTTCGCAAATACTATTTCACCACTGAAAACGATTTGTGTGAAACGAGTCAACACCAACTCACCCCTTTTAGCTAGGCCCTATTTAAAAACAAAAATTGAGTTTTTAATCCACCCCAAATACTTGTCACTGCTAACTGGCTTCTACCGTTTTCAAAAGTTAAAAAAGTTTTCAAAATCGACTTCCATGCACTCTTAACCTGTGACAGTTGCATGCGTGCTGCTAGCAGTGAACCAAAGAGGTGAACAGGTAGAGACATCTAGTGCATTGCCAACAAAGTGTCAACTTTCATCTTGCAACATCTATAGCAGCGCTGATGCACCATCTAGAACTAAAGCCTGATTCACACGGTCCAAGTTTTCATCCAAGTCCTTGGATTCAAGGGTTGATTACAAGTTCTTACATTGTCTAAGTGGAAAACTTGAAGCAAAAAGCTTCTATTCAACCCTGGAATTCAACCTTTCATCCAAGTCATTTTGTTCAGAAAATTCCTATATTTCGTTGAACCTGTGATGAAACCAACCAATCAGAGGCTTTGACGTCACACAAGTCTGGCGCGCATGCGCACTTAACGGCGACCGCTCGGTCTCCCGCCATATCTGATTGCCAGTCAGCTGTTACTAAGTCATCTAGATACTCAATCAGCATGTTCAACTATTGGGATTAATGTGCCGTGTATGGCCTTCGATAGATTGGACTGTGTAGACAGGCGTTCAATGTTCCATCCTAGTTGCTGTCAAAGTACTTGGACCAACCCTTGAATCCTCGGACTTGGATGAAAACTTGGACCGTGTAAATCGGGCTTAAGGCCTACTTATATACTTCAATCTCTCTGGCCTTGCTAGACTATAAGCAATACAGCCAAAAATGTATCAATTAAAAATTCAGACAGAAGATCGATAAAATATTTCCTGGTAGTAATTCTGTTCATTCATTAGATAGAAGATTATGGTATATAGTTTGTAATAGATCTATAATTAATACTTGATTTATTTAATGCATTTGAACATTTTCAAAGTTCTGCTGTCACCTTGGATTATAGATATGTACAATATAGCAATATATTTACGATATAGCGTAGCTATAGGTTATCATGTAGTTTTAAAGTAGGCCTAAACCGTTGTTAATCTGAAATGGAAGGGACCCAAAAAGAATTATTATGATTTATACAAATTCGGATTAACCAAAAATCTCTTTTTCCACAAAAAATCATCACTCTCCCCATTTAGAACTCAGTCAATTTTGTATTGCGCGCGAGAGAAAGCTATGCCACCGGCCAAAACTAGGTAATGGACCTCGTTGACATCGCAATCGTCATATAGCCCGCGCTCGGCCATTCCGAGTCTGACCAACGAGTGCTCCGAGTCGGGTGACAGATGAACGTGCATCGTCTTTTCTTGTTCTTACGGCAAAAAATTGATGGAATTTTCAAATAATAATGATGAATTCGAGGAATTCACTCGGAACTATTTGGAATTCATCCAAATCAAACATTCAAACAGTGCTAAAGCAGCTGAAGGGTTGAAATATTAGCTTGAATTACGGATTAGCTTGAATTCGGATTAACCATATTAATCAACATTGAAATCTCTATACCTTCAGCCGGGGACCGGCTTCAAGTTGAAAAATGTCTAATTTCTGATTACCTTAGTTTGGGTTAACAAGGTATAACTGTAATCCAATGTGTCACAATATCAATAACACGTTAATACATTGAAATAATGTTTCGAAGTTCTGTTTCAATTTTTTAATTGGTTTTTGTTCGTCTATATCGATGCGTTCAAGAATTAGTTTCAAGCTACGTAACACGAGTGATATTTTCAAGAAAGTTAATTGGCTAATATTGCAGTAAAAATAATTATAATAAAATCAATAATAGGCTTGAAATTTCACTGAAAGTATGTAAAACATAAAAACCTGTTGATTCAATTGGAACACGTGCTTTTGAGAGGCTCTCTTTAGTGATATCAATTGTCACGACTCGTAATCAGGAGAACCAACCTGAATGTTACGTATCGTATCGTGACATAGTATACGATTATATACAAAAACTGGGTCCCGCAAATGTTGAAATCGGCTACATATTTCTTCAATAGTCGGATGAATAATCAGGTTGTAACTTTTTATTCAGAATGTAGCATGTAGCTATTGTGAAAACCACTTTAAAGGGTACAAGTATGGTAATATAATAATAATGATGCTAGTTAGGTATTTGTAGACCTACCTCTGATATTTGTAACCAAGAATAGGAATAAGATATCGTACATAATAATATTTATGCACTAGTGCATTGTGATTTGTAAAGACCTAAGAAGAATGATTATTTTTCCTGTGATAAACTACGTACCGTAAATATCATGTATTATTTTATGACGTTAGATGTTGTCTTGGTTTTTCCCAAGCGCGTCTGCGGCGATTGATTGAATATTAGATGTGTGCTTGTTATTATAGCTGTTATTGTTCATCTTTGTCTGAGGCTGCTGTAATCTACTTGATAAACCATGGCAGTGTTGGGGACGGTCACTTATAAAACAAACTTTTTAAAAGTTCAGTTCATCATGGAATGGGCTTAGTAGAAGTGTATTTAAGGGGGATGAAATAGGGTTGAAGCTATTCCGTCAGAAGGTAAGGGAGGCGATAGGATAGGATAGATATGGAACTTGCCACCGGGCATTTATGTGCAATTGCAAGAGTTTCAATAATAATAATAAAATCATGTCAAATGAATCAATCTCTTAAACAGTTCAAATTTCGTTTTCGTTGCTTTGCTTTGCTGTATAAATTCAAGTTCAAATTTCAAAGAACATAAGTTTGTTCAAAAATTCACCTTGAAAATTATGTGGAAAAAAGGGTACAAAAATAATATATGTAGCCTACACCGTTTAAATTTGAACACTTTGAATGCGCGTCGCTTCCAGACGCTATAACAACACAATCAGTGTCCACAGCGTACATACAGGTCACAACACGTCGACCTTGACCACACTTGGCTGCCGGCTCGCCTGGTGACACGTGATCACAGGATCAAATCCCAAACAGGGAATATTATACATTCGGGATAGACCGTGAAATGGTCAATCTCACTAAGAATTTGGACGGGGAACTTTCAAATTAACGTTTTATTCCATTAAAGATCACTGAAAAATTGAATGTGAAGAAAGTTCAAGATCGTTGACTGTAAATGTAACGCGTTCATTGAAAAGTTCAGAAAATACGAACGCGTTAATTTTAAAGGTTCATTACCCAACACTGACCATTGGCCTACTGTAGTGTAACAGTTGGCTTAGATAGTGGTGCGGAAAAGTTCCGGAACATTTTCAGTATAGTTAATATATTATTTTATTTTATTGTTTCTAATAACTGTATTTATATTTCCATGTGCAATTCGAGTCAAGACAATATTACTGCCTGGTACTTACTCGTCACTAATATATTACTGTATTACTTGTAATACCCCTGTAATACTTGCATTCTCCCTCACTTTGATTTTATTCCTTTTTTAGTACACTCTCTGTAAACCTTATAAATAACTAAGGTTTGCCGTTCAAATTCAATATTCTCAATCGATATTCGATATAATAATTTCGATTCAATATCAACATGAATCCTTTTGATGTCGGTCATTTCGGTATTGAAAATGAATTTGATATCGAATAAATGAACAGCCGGCTGTCGACTCCAGTGACAAATCATCAGTGACCATTCTGTGGAATTCTAGCCGTTCGTTGCCGCTTAAAGTGTGTGAGTGTGTAGTGATTCAGCCTAGCTCACGTAACTTCGTCAGGGGGGGGGTCAGGGATCGGAACTTACACGAAATCAAAAATAACAAAACCGAAATGGGTACCACACAGTTTAAAGTTGAACACAATATAATTAAATGAACAAATACTAAATTAAACCGTAAATTAAATCACAGAAGATCCACAGATTTGAACTCTTCAAAAATAGTTCAACAAAAAGAATTTGAAAACTCAAACTGCGCTCGTGATGAACTATTTGAACTTTCTCTCGAGATACGTTCCCGCTCATTGCCCAGACTGAGCCGGCTAATCCTTGCTGTATACCTGCCTGTACCGTGACGTGACACACCTACCCACGCTGACTCGTATCGAGGGGGGGGGGGGGGGGTCGTATTCCCGTGGCCAACTCGCATACATGACAAGTGTGCAGAGGCAAATCCTCTCTGCGCGTCATCAATAATTACAGACGACTAAAAAGACATGAATTATACCTGTTAAATGTTGTTCATTTTGCTCGATATTCGATATCATCATTTTGATTTTATATCGAATTGAACTCCCAATTTAACGACATTTTTGATACGGCATATTCGGTATCGTTCAGGCCCGGACTTGAGAATCCTGCGCCCCTTGGCCGAACATAATTAGCGCCCCTGTACGGTAGTGAAAGTAAATACTTATTTTCAGAATGTGTGTCACACTATAGTGTCACGAATTAAAACAATCTTGATTAACCACAGGCAAATCCCTCACCCGGGATGTAGTATAAAAAAATACCAGTGCGCTCAATATTTCAGTAAATCAATGGAGAGACTCAGACCCACAGGGAATTTTTTAAATACAGTAGGCTACCATGTTTTTATATTTTTTTTGGTAAGTTGTAGATATTGGCCTATGTTGAAGTAGTGTCACTTTGTGAACGGATAAGTAACTATTGGCTGTCCAGTTTGTATTGATTCTTTGGTTTTAATTTTAATGAGTACATGTTCTATTTTGGTTATAATTTAGTTCACATATTTATTGCGTTGTCATTTCATTGATTGTAATATTACCTATGATGTAACTTTGTCTTTCATTTTTTAATCCGCCCTTATTTCATTCAAAAAGACCTGAAGAGCGCGAGTGGGCTTCGCACCCCTAGGCTTCAGCCTTGCCAGCCACCCGGGCCTGGTATCGATCAACAACAGCCTTATGAATAACACTTGGACTATGAACAATATGATTGTGAATTTCTCCGGAACACCACAACTCTTGCCATGAATGCCAGAAGTGAATCTTTTCACCATTTGTACAAACATTTTGTCAAAGTGACAGAATATTAGCACATGATATGATCTCCTAGTAGCCTATGTACGGTAATTTAAGTAATTTTGTTTATAGTGTATCAAGAAAGACTTTATACACTAGTTTTATTTCTTCTCATTTGCTATTACCAAGTAGGTGAATGTTATCTTTATCAAAATAACAATGAACCAAATAAATGTTTGAAATAAAAGGATTACCAAAATATAACAGAAATTATTATTATCAATTAATCTTCTTATGCTTCTTTCTTATTGCTGATCACATTGCCTCTTTGTTTTCAAAAACTTTTAGATGGAGATGCATGACGTCAGAAATGTGGCTATTATATAGCATTAGGCATTTTAGGGTTGTCTTTACTGCCTTAAAGTGACTTTGATTCATCAAATTTTCAATGATAATTGATCGATAATCGATTATTTCGTAAATCGAAGAATTAATCGTCTAAAAATTACAGCAAGTAAAAATAAAATTGTGACAGGTGCCTATACAAAGAGAGTAGGGCTCCATTACTAACCTTCGTATTGGATGCACAGCGCAAAATTTAGAAATGAGTTTAAAAACATTGATATACCGTAAATAATCAAATAAATAATAATCCCTAAAGTTCACTCAAGTTACATTTTAATCGATCGATTACTGGCTGATGCAGAACGATTATAGATTGACTGTCTGATGATAAATTATCAATTCTTCAAAAAATAAGATAGGCCTCCCTGTATTATTATTGATGATTTCAATTTTTGAATTGTATCTGCAGTACAATTCCCGTTGAGAACTCCTGTTCTCAGTTCTTAAGTTAACAAAATGTAACTATTAACAGTTCATATTGTTATAAATTCATATTCAACGAGAATATTCATGAAGAACAAGATCACACTGCAGGCAATTAGCAAACAATTTAGAAGTTTTATGAAACAATATGAGCTAATCAATTACATCACATTATATTTCTTGTCATAACCAATTATTGTGATACTACTAGGAAAACGCCATGTGCGTTGTTAGACGAGCGAATAGTAATATTATTGGTAAAAATGGGTAAAAACTGCTTCGAGTGGTACCAATTTAGCATATTTTATGTTTTTACTTTAAAATGGCTGACCCGATCAAGCTGAAAATTTCCAGAAATGTGTATCAAAATGTAATTCAACCTCACGCAAAATTTCATTTTTTGGGATTTTTTTTTTCGCTGTCTTATTCTAATGGGTATTTTTGAAATTTCTAAAATTCATTAAAAAAAAGTTACAACCCAATAATGCAGACTATACAAAACTATGGCTGCGTTCCGAAACCTCCAGAATCTACTGCCAGTATACTGGATGCATTCCGAAACCTACTCCGAGTAATTTACTGAGCGTTCCGAAACCCATCGCGCCAGTAAATTCTGCGTACTTGAAACACTGGAGGTATTCGGCCCAGTACATCCAGTAAATTCGAAGGCCTACTGGCGAGTACTGTACTGCAAGTAAGTCCAGTAGGTTTCGAAATGCACCCTATAAAAGCTGTACAGATCTAAGCTAGATGAGGAATCATAATGAAAAACAGTTTGAATTGATACTGTAGCCGTTTGACCTGTGGGAAACCGACAAAAAACATGAAAAAAAAAACATAAAAACGAACACCTTTTCAGTATGTCAAATTGAATCCTTGCTAAAGCTCGTCTAATAAGAGTACAAACTAGTATTGAGAAAATTAGATCACATTTAGAATGTAACTTGAAACCCTCAAACAGATTAAATTGCCATCCTAGCTTGAAAGCAGTTCTGGTCAGCTGGACGAACTGTACAGGCTTGGGTAACAATTGGCCGTGGATTTTGAAGAATTCACGATTGTCATTTTATGTGTACCTGTAAGAATAAAATGTCGACAAACCACGTAAGAAATATTAACACCGAGTCATGTTCATGTGAAGTCATAGTAATTCGAGATGACGATCAAACTCTTCACAATCAGTATATTTTAGAACGATAGGCCTAATTAGTTTGAAAAAGCACTTTTAAAAAAAATAAAGATATCATTTCCCAAACCATTGTTACAACTAGGAATGTGCATTCTGAGATGAGCGTAGAAGTATGGAAATCTGGGATTTAGGTTGGGATTGTTTTTCAGAAAAATCGGCCGAATGGTTTTTCCGGAAAAAATTTGGAAAGTATAGAAAATCCCCATAAGAATAAGCCGGGGGAGAAATACTTGGAACACAAAAATTTTCCAGAAGCTCTCAAATTTAAACTGAATGTGGAAAGAACTATCGTACATATTTTAAGCGATTTATGGAACAATCGGATGTGAAATAACGAAGAAAACGCATTTTTAATGTACTTTTTTACACATCAATAAAAGCAATAAAGGAACTATTAAATGTGAGCAACAAGTGTCACCAATGAATTAAAACGATTAAAATCTGTGATGGATATGAAGAAGGCACTGGTACCATTGTTGGGAAACCAAGGCCCATATACCAACAGGCAGCCTCGGTTTTTAAACCTTTGAAGTGATCCATGGCCTGTATATGTACATTGAGCGGACCAAATGTTCTTAATTCGACATTTCCATACTTCTAAGCTCATCTCACAACGCATATAAGGCGTTTTCTTAGTTGTAGGTAAGATCCAAGCCATACTAACCCTGGGTAAGATCGCCCTTGTGGTGCCCCATTCAAACGATCCCATCTTTCACCCATTGCCTTAATTGGGGAACAATGATTTTGTATCAAGTTTCGGTGTTATTGAAAAAATTAAAAGTATTCATAAGAACCGATTTAACCAGCTTGATAAAGTTGTGATTAGTCAATTCTTAGTCAAGCTACGACCTACCTAGTCAAGGGTGATAACAAGTTGATTGTTCAATTGACTAATGATGACCAATCAGTTGGTACAACCGGCTCTAACAAATAGTAAGTCACGTTACTAAAATTTTAACCCCCATTCTAGGATAGCCAGACGTCCCGCGGTTTTCCCGGGACGGTCCTTGTTTTGAACTTCCCGTCCAGGCGTCCCGAGAAATGTTCTCGGGACCGTCAAGTATCCCGGTTTCATGAAAATGGAAGAAATCAATGTTAATGTTGAAGTTGAAATTCCTTCTATTATTTCCCAATATTATGCAAGAACTGTTCACAGTTATCCACAAAGCCTGACACAGGCTTGTCTGTGGGTTTACATACATAAAAAATACAATGTTGGACACAATGATAATAGAAATAATAATATTGGTGTACCTTCAAAATTAGTTTTTTTTCAAATTAAATACATTTCTCAATTAGTCTATAATAATTGCTACCAAACTGAAATTATTCGCACAACCCTCAATAGTATCATACTTCATATGTTTATTGTGTGTTGTTTATTGTTATTGTAAACTGGGTATTGTTCATAGATCAAAAATCTTACTCTTCACTTCATTTCTATGTTTGAATTTTAAAAAACTGCTATTGACACTACACAAGTTATTTTGTTAAAAATTGTTGTTTGTTGATCCAAGTTTCTGTCACATCCAAAGTCCAACGATTGCGTGGCTTGCGTTTTACAGACGCGATTTCTCCGTCTCATCATCGCCACATTGTTTCAGTAACCACCTTGCAATTTAAAGCAATGTCTGTATTGTGAGAGCGATTATTCAGGTTTAATTATGAGGACATGAAAGTTTGTTTTCAGCGGAAATATAGAGAAAGAATGGCTGCAATTTTGTCAAATCACTTTTTAAAATGTCACCTCAAATTCTAATACCTCACACTATGTCACTCTTGTATGGGTCCTCCCACAAGACATAAAGTTGTATGCAATCACCATGTAGACAATAATAGTCGTGATGTCATATCAGTTTCAATTTAGAGAATACATTCTACATCTTACCCGGTGACCTTGCATGAGCATTATTTTTTCTGTGACGTAAATGAATTTTATAACGTATTGAAGGTATTAGAACATAACATAATTTCAACTGACTATTATTTTCTGGATCACATTAGATTACTTTGGCTATGCATATTTGTATTACTGGTGTCTTCAACCTTTTTTCATTTTCAACTGACTACCCTACGCACATGAATATGTATAGTTGTAAATTTGTGTTTGGCCTACATATACAACAGAATGAATGATCGTTTTTGTGAATTCTAATTGAATGTATCAATTGACTAGACTTGTTACATTCTAAATCATCAAAATGTTTAAGAAGTTTGGAATAGGCCTATAATAAAATGATATTAATATATGTATGTATATTTGAATAAGACCTGTACCCTGTACTATGCTGCCTTAGTTTGTAGCGTACTTCAATCAGATTTTTAATCAATTTGCTCACTATTGAAGCTGCGCCTGCACTATTATAGTTATAGCAAATTCCTATATTATTATGTTTGCCGTGTAGGCTACTCTGGTTCGAGTTTTAATCAATTCACACAATTTACACTAATTCGATTTCTGACTTAAATTTTGGTTTTAAAATACCCCAGAAATATTTTCTTTCTCAGTATCAATTCTTCTAGCTGAATATCATTAAAATAATTGGACAATTATTGTCGTTATTTCAAAAGTCCGTTCTGAAAATTCGCTTGAAATTACAGTTTTTTGGTGATTCAGACACTTTTCGGGGAAAATGGCTCGGGCAGGCCTAGCCAAATTTGGTAATGATTCAGGGATCATGAAGTTATACTCTTGAACAATTGAACGAAATTTATTGCAAATGGTCACAAACTAGAGCCCATTTTAGCCAAATTTTCAAGTAGGCCCTAACTTGAAACTTTTCATTGAATTTCCTAATTATATTGTTACATTAGCATGAGGTCACGAAAGTTCGATTTTTGATATTTATAATGAGAATAGCCATACTTGAAAAGGCTGCAATATTTGTTGAATACTCCTTAAATTTTACACAAAATTCAAATAGTCAACTTGTTATCTCTAACTTGTACGCGTTCAATCCTTCAAGTATGAAGTCGTATGCCATAATTACTGTATGGAAAAAATATATTCCTGACTTTATATGACAAGAAAACATAACTATAGAAGATTACAAATTCCAAAAAGTCCCCTGCGAGGCGGTTGTTCTTTCCGATCCTCATACCCCCCCCCCCCCCCCCCCTCCCTCCACCACTCAAACAATTTGATTTCGAATTATTTCGACTTTGAACTTCTTAGCATCGTCCCAGATTTTCCTTTCTCAAGAATAGTCACCCTCCCCCCACCCCATTTATGAATGTAATTCTCCAAGTCTGCAAGGATGAAGGTTTTTATTACATTTTTATTACACCATTTTACGCATCATCTTACAAGTGTTAATATACTTTCACGTATCTGAATCGATCTCGCTATCACCAGATATATATACGTATATATATATATATATATATATATATATATATATATATATATATATATATATATATATATATATATATATGTATGTGTGTATATATATATATATATATATATATGGTAAAAATGTTTCCACGGTAAGTTTGCTGCGATTAGAAAGCATGTTGGGTCCTAAAAAGGACCGGTTGATGCGACGTTTCGCTGGAATTTCATCCAGCATCATCAGGCGACGGTGGTAAGTGGTCGAATATATATACTTACACTATATATACTATATATATTCGACCACTTACCACCGTCGCCTGATGATGCTGGATGAAATTCCAGCGAAACGTCGCATCAACCGGTCCTTTTTAGGACCCAACATGCTTTCTAATCGCAGCAAACTTACCGTGGATACATTTTTACCATCAACCATTGGCCGCGAAAATCTCCGTGCTCACATATATATATATATATATATATATATATATATATATATATATATATATATATATATATATATATATATACATTGCTGTTATTGTGTTCACACTCACTTCACAGCAATGACAGGGACGGACAAAACGAAAATAGTCACTTGAATTAAATAGACACCAACAATGATGTTTTTCGCAGCACGAACGAATTAACTTCATACCAAAATCCCAAGCGTATCCAATTATTGTAAGGGGTGAAAATCGATCCTAGATAAACAAGCCTTCTGTAGCTCGATCTGTTTTCAAATGTCCATTGTCACAGCAATAATGCACACTCCACTCATAATAGACCGTTTTGTAACATAACATCAACCCCCACAACGTTATTATTACAAGAAGCCAAGTTTACCGCACACAATACTAGCTGGAGAGTTAGCTTAACTTATTTGCCAGTCGACTAGTTATCAAAGATTGGAACTCTGTCAGTTAGGATTATCATGCATTTACATGCGTGGCCCAACAATGTGGGCCGTCGCCTTTGTCGCTCGAGTCAGATGCGATCGAGTCAAAGGGGCCGTGAGAGATCGATTTCATACTGTTGCTTCCAATTGATGGCCGGGTCAAAAGATGATGTGTACACTCGACGTCTAGTATAAATGAAAACGTAATGACAATAGCGGGACGAAAACTAGACGAACTATAGAATGTAGTCGTGTGATGTTCCATTCATATTTATATACATATATGAGTGCATGGCTTTCTGTATATTTATATAATTATATATATATAGGCCTATATATATATATATATATATATATATATATATATATATATATATCTTGTCAGTGTCACAGTGGCGTGATATTTTTTTTTTATATTGGGTTTAACGACGCACTGTAATGACAGCGAAGGTCTATTGGCGTCGGATGGATGATTAATGGGGTGATGGGATGATGAGATGAAGGTTTCCTGGTTAATGGGAAGGATAGTGGGAAGGAAGCGGTCGTGGCCGACTTATTGTGGGAGCCATCCCGGCATTAGCCTAGACTACAGAGGGAAACCACGAAAAACCCCTGTAAAGGTGGTCGGCGGCGGGGATCGAACTAGGTCCGAAGTTCCCGTCGCCTACCAGATCACAAGAAGCGAGCGTGCTAACCACTGCGCTAAAATGTGCTGGTTGGCGTGATATTGATAGTTTCTTAGTGATAGTTTCAAGTTGTAGTTTCTGAGTATTTAATTATAAAGTACGAATCTGATTATCTGTCGATGTGTCAGATTCCCACCAGTTCCAATTCCAAACTTTAAAGTAGGCCTATATAAAATATATTGGACCGACCCTATTCCCACGAACGTTCGTGCGGGTTGTGCCTCCAGCAATCTAAACTACTATTCCCAAGAACCGTTCGTGCCGGCAAGACCCCCAATCTCTATTCCCACAACCGCTCGTGCCACCAAGACCCCCAATCTCTATTCCCACAACCGGGTTGTGTGGGTCTTGCGAATAGCCGCGCACACGGCCATGTCTAGGCCTATTCGCCAGAACGGGCACACCAAACGTTCTCACGTAGTTCATTAGATTCCACACAGAGAGCCCTGGCAACAAAAGAAGGCAGACGAGGAATTAAATTGAACAACCATCTGTTGTGGCCACCATCTCTTTTTAATGGTGCTTACCGACCACATCAACAGCTAGGTTATACGGGGGTACGAGTGAGCGGGTGATAATGCAACGATGAAGTGATGATAAGTGAAAAGACGTTCACAAAAACCCATGCCTTATGCGGGACTCGAACTCACGCCCAACGATAACTTCAGTCTCTGAAGCTTGCCTCAGCTGACCGAGCTAATGAGGGCGGCTCATCATCTTTATCATTACATTATAGCAAGGGGTTAACAACTCCTGAAATCCGGTGTGCACTTGCCATGAAATCACTTGAAATCCCCTTAAAATCCGTATAATATCACTTGAAATCCCCTTGAAATCCGTATGAAATCTCTTGAAATCCCCTGAAATATCTTGAAATCTATTAAATCACCTGAAATCAGGTGTACACCAAATTTGCGAGTTGTGAACCCCTCGCATTATAGTTCCATTACGCCTATGCGTAGCCTGCTTCCCTATCTATGCTATACAATACAATAGGCCTACACTATATATTTTATATAATTCTATTCTGTTCTATATGTTTCCCTAGGTGCTTATCACTTGCTTAATGCTACTCACCGTCAGCTGTCAGTGGGGTCGTTGACTTGTGACGGGAACAATAATCTTTCATTACCAGGCAATTCCTAATACTCTTACTATACCTACTCCACTACAACCCTCCATTGTAATTGCCAACGAAGTGTACCCGCATTTATTCGTATCAATGTTTACCAACAAAAGTGGCACCAGTCTCTAGTCAACTATCGCATTGCGATAAAAACTGAAGTCAGGTTGGGCGTGAGTTCGAGTCCTGCATTATCTGCTTGGGTTTTTGTAAACGTCCTTTCGCCTTAAATTTCTTCATCGTTTCATTATCACCCTCATTCGTACCCCGTATAATCTAGCTGTTGGTGGGGTCCTTGAGCAGCATTAACATACAAAAAGAAAGTGGCACCTTCTAGGCCTAGGCCTAAAACTTCGGTCCTATTTCCCGCCCGAGTCCGCTTTGAGTGTGTCCAGAGCCCTCTCACGACGATCAAATGAACTACGTGATGCAGCGGTGTATACTATACTGCTAGATTATACGGGGTACGAATGATGGTGATAATGAAACGATGGAGAAATTTTTGGTGGAAGGACGTTTACAAAAACCCAAGCCTAATGCGCGGGAGTCGAACACACGCCCAACCTGACTTCAGTTCTTATCGCAAGGCGACAGATGACTAGTGGCTGGTGCCACTTTTGTTGGTAAACATTGATACGAATAAATGCGGGTACACTTCGTTGGCAATTACAATGGAGGGTTGTAGTGGAGTAGGTATAGTAATAGTATTAGGAATTGCCTGGTAATGAAAGATTATTGTTCCCGTCACAAGTCAACGACCCCACTGACAGCTGACGGTGAGTAGCATTAAGCAAGTGATAAGCACCTAGGGAAACATATAGAACAGAATCATATAAAATATATAGCATAGAGAGGGACGCAGGTTACGTGTCGCTTGGTGTGCCCGTTCTGGCGAATAGACATGGCCGTATTGCGCGGCTATTCGCAAGACCCAAACAACCCGGTTGTGGGAATAGCGATTGGGGGTCTTGGTGGCACGACCGGTTGTGGGAATAGTGTATACGCGTCTTGCCGGCACGAACGGTTCTTGGGAATAGTAGTTTAGGTTGCTAGAGGCACAACCCGCACGAACGTTCGTGGGAATAGGGTCGGCCTTCAATCTTTTTTTATTTCCCTTGGGTGGAGGTGCCAAGTTTGTCTTATAAAATGAAAAGCAACATTATAGCAGTATGAAACTAGGAAGATTTTGTAAATGAAAGTGATGAATGAATGGTATTTCATTTGCCACTCCTCTTATTTCTGTGCTATACTTGTAAAATAGTATGACCTACCGTTCCTATTCGCTGAATTAATACATATGTTGACGTAAGATGAAAAATTCCTCATTTCAACACCTTCAAAAGATGAAGAGATACTATTTTTGCATGCCTCAGTGGTGTATATTCTTATTTGTATTTGCTTAACAATGACTCACATTGGAATGACCACAACAATACATCGAACTGGAAACTAGCACAGATTGTGACTGGATAATATCAGTTGGTGGACATTGTTGTCTGTCTCCGGCAACAATCAGTCACATCACTTGACAGGTATATATTATTAGTCATTTGAATCGAAGTTGTTTTCAATCATAATATACAACTTTATCGTATATTCTAATTGTAGCGGTCAAGATTTTAAAGCTGAGTTTAAGAATCAATTTATATGAGCAATGTACGTGATTTTGATTTTGTGTTGCTCCCCTTCGTAGCTCAGTCGAGGGTTTGTGTCCCGTGGCATGGTTACTTATCATCACTTCATAATTCCATTATCGCCTGCTCGTTCGCATCCCAAATAACCTGATAATCATATCATCACAATTTCATGTTTTCAATATATATTTCAAGGGGGTGCGTGCACGTGAATATAAAAATACTGCTCATAAAAATAGAGAAATTCACCTTCACTAATTTTTGTTCATGTTCAAAAACCAGTGTAATTGAATGAAAAGTTCACATCTTCAAGATAATTTTATGCTCTTTAATCAATATGACATTCTATTCCAGTGAATTCAATCAGTTTCAAGATAATACGCCAATGAATAAAAATAATGTGATGAAATTCATTTGCGTATTATCTTTAAAATGATCAAATTCGTAAAAATAAAATGTCATGTTAATTAAAGAGCATGAAATAATCTTGGGAATATGAACTTTTCATTCAATGACACTGATTTTTGAAAATGGATAAAAATAGTAAAGACAAATTCCTCGATTTGTGTAAGCACCTTGCACGCACCCCCTTAAAATACAGTTACAATTACGGTCTTGGAACCGCGGTTGGAACATTCATATAATCATATAGAAAAGTTATTTCGACTGTTTATAATCTTATGAGTGAGTATAATAAGTATCTTATAAAGTTTATAAAGTAATTTTCAAATCTTTTAATCATCAAAGACAATTATTTTTTGATAATTAGAGCCTAGTCATTTTTTTATTCAAGTAATTATTACGGTGTTGGAACTTGCATGCCTGATCACATATACAAATTATTTCGAGTGTTTATAGACCAAGTCATTTCAGAATTATTCTACCTTTTCTGTAATCTGAAATCTCAAACTAGGCTCAAACTATTTCCAAGCTTGCTATGACAATAATTAGACGAGCTTTAGCGAGGATTCAATTTGACATACTCAAAAAATATTGTGTTCATTTTTATTTATTTTTTTCATGATTTTTCGTCGGTTCTCCACAGGTCAAACGGCTACAGCTATCAACTTCAAACTGTTTTTCAATATGGTTCCTCATCTAACTCAGATCTGTATGGTTTGTGGCATTATCGGGCTACAACTTTTTTTTATGAATTTTAGAAATTTCAAAAATACCCATTAGAATAACATGACGGAAAAAATATTAATATTTTCCAAAAAAATGAAATTCTGCGTGAAGTTGGATTACTATTTGGTACACATTTCTGGAAATGTTCAGCTTGATCGGGTCAGTCATTTTGAAGAAAAATCATAAAATGTGGTAAATTGGTACCACTCGAAGCAGTTTCTACCCATATTTACCCATACTATTACTATTCGCTCGTCTAGGAACGCATATATGGCGTTTTCCTAGTTTAAATAAATATACTCTATTTCTACCGAACGTAGATAGTAACGCCACTGTCAACAGCAGCAGATAATCTCCTCCCAGCTGGTTTACTTCATCTCTTCTCGTGAAATAAAAACTTATGATATTATAAGCTGTTCTATGTATCGGATAGGGTTATTACTTGTTGAATAGCGCACGATCCGTGAAATAGGTGGGTAAAGACCTCCTGCTGAGACACCAATTAACCTGCCAACTTCGCAGTCAACATCGCCGCCACATTGCCCTCACAATCAAATCTAAATAAGAGAGAGAAAAACGTAATCGTACTCTCTGATGACCATAACATTTCCAGTAGATTGAAAACTCATTAAATTTCTTTGTATAAAATATTTCGACTTGTATACCGACCGCAGCTAGGTTTCTTCCGCTTGGCATGACATTATACCAACAGCTCAAAGTGAATAATTTCAATGAGAATGAAGCCACTCTGCGGGGTTCGGACAATTCCAGCCGTTTGTCTGGTAGATCCTAGCCGCGTACAGTAACAAGATTTTAGGCCTTGTTAACTTTTTACCTGTGTCAAGTCAATCTTATTACAATAGTCTTTCAGGAAAGAACGCCAATTACTTTGCTTTTATTGCCACTGAGGAAATAGGAAACTGCTTATATTGTCACGGTCCCGGATGAGCGAGCGTAATGTTGACTTATTTTCTAACAGTTGGTATAATTGATTAGTAGGTCTAGACCACTTCTCAATACAATAAATTTTCAATTCGATTTGATAACCTCAGTCTGTCATTACAATCGTTACAATACAGGCCTAATAAGAGGAGAATATGAGTTTCATATATAATTTTAAATTTATTTCAGGACGAACGACATGGTGTAATGATAGCTAACATCTATTAGCAATGGATGCTTGATTAATGAGATGATGGGCTGGTAGGAAGATGATTTCTTAGATAGTGTGTATAGGATATAGTGCGAACGCGAGCTAATGTTTGCTTGCTGGGAAGGAAACGGTCGTGGTCTGCCCTATATTGTAAAGTACTGTATCTCGGCATTTGCACAGACTATAATATACAGAGGGAAATGGGGCGCGGAAGAGCGTATATCGGAGTAAAGTCGACTCGATCGTGTGACATGGGCTCCGGGTATACTTATGAATGGATGGTTCTACTAGGAAAACGCCATATATGCGTTGTTAGACGAGCGGATAGTACCAATTTGGCACATTTTATGTTCTTTCTTCAAAATGGCTGACCCGATCAAGCTGAAAATTTCCTGAAATGTGTATCAAAATTTGATTTTTCTAGAAAATAAGAATATTTTTTTTTTCCGCTGTGTTATTCTATGGGTATTTTTGAAATTTCTAAAATTCATAAAAAAAAAGTAACCACCCGATAATGCCACAAAACTATACAGATCTAAGTTAGATGAGGAACCATATTGAGAAAAAGTTTGAAGTTGATAGCTGTAGCCGTTTGACCTGTGGAGAACCGACAAAAAAACATAAAAACGAACACCAATTTTGTCAGTATATGTCAAATTGAATCCTAGCTAAAGCTCGTCTAAAAATGTGGTTCTAGATCCAAACTCATGTCACACGATCAAGTCGAATTCTCTACAGGCGCCCAGGGAAACCCTGTCAAGATGGACGGTGGCGGGGATAGAACCGAAACTCGATCTACCCGCATCTCCCAGCGCGTCACCACTGAGTTACCTGTGCCGAGTTTACATATAGTAGCAGACTGACTCGAGACCTGAGAGACATGTGCATAACGGATGGAGATCGAAGTAAGTATTATTGTTGTGGCAGATGCATGTACCACTTTCAGGAGCTTGGTTAATCCGATCTACATATAGTGGTGGACAGGGGTGGGGGGGGGACGCGACTTTACAAACCCGTATAGCCCCAGCTAGCCCACTGCTCACGTTTCTTGCATTTCTTACTTGTGTCGGCTGATGGTTCGATTCAATTATGTTGTTCGATTTTGGACTCGAAGGTCGCCTTTCGAATCTCGCTGCAGACAAACATTTTTTTTGTCTATTTAATTATGTTTTTGATTATATTCTCGTATACCGGTGTAGCGACTGATTAGTTCTCTTAAATACTGATTAAAAATATAAACTATTGCATAAGAGTTACCAATTCTTTTCGAATATGATCAATTGAATAAAAAGAATTTATAAATCATTAAAATAAAGTTAATAACTATTTTTTGATATTATGTATTATTATGACAGTTACTGGATAAAACATGTTACAATATTTAATTTTATTCAAAGTAGGCCTATTATTCTTTTTTAAGTCTCTATTCTTAACACACAAATAGAACCGGCTATTAGGGATTATCTAACATATTATTGAGCCTGTCACGAATACATCATATTATGCTACTATACACCTTTACATGTCTGATTTGCTCGAATCTTTCATATTATAATTAATAATACATCGGCCGGTTTGAAGTCCAACTAACCTGTTCTTTCAATAATCCTATTCAACAATGTTTCAATTAAGTTTACATTATTTGCATAATAAGTTTCAGGTGGGTAAATTACTTCAGCTCGTGTCAAGCTTGTATCCACATGTCCAGCCCACTTCACAGCCGTCATGGGACCACTCATATGGAAAAGGAAACGCCGCGATGGATTAACGACGGGGGACAAGACCAGTATGTCGTGAAATTTCATATTATTATTAAGTCTGAGTGGGAGTCGAGGTATTCGGGGTTTCATCAGATCAGTTTGGATGCAGTAGAAAAACGAAAGTTGTTATTTAGGTTTGTGAAATAATTTTAAATACCCTATAAGCAATATTATGTAGGTCTAAACAGAAAATTGTTTTGATCTGACTACGTCAATTAAAACGTTTGTTTCGATAATTGTTCCATTTATTTATATTGGGTTTAACGACGCACTGTTATGATAACTGAGATCTAATGGCGTCGGATGGATGATTAATGAGATGATGGGATGATGAGATGAAGGTTCTTGGGTAATGGGAAGTATAGGGGGAAGGAAGCGGTCATGGCCGACTTATTGTAGGAACCATCCCGGCATTAGCCTAAACTACAGAGGAAAACCATGTTAAACCCCTGTAAAGATGGTCGGCGGCGGGGATCGAACTGGGTTCGGAATTCCCCTCGCCTCCCGGATAACATGAGGCGAGCGCGTTAACCACTGCGCTGCATGTGCCGGTTAATAATTGTTCCAATATTATAGATGATTTTATTTTCAATTCTGATGAAAGTGTTTGTCATCAAAATGGCATTCTTTCAATATTTTAGAATAAATGTATCCAAATTTATGATTTTACATATTTTTTAATTAAAATTATTTTTCAAATTTCGGGTATGTAACATTTCCATGAAAATGTAATTATAATGATTCCATTTGGCCGTTGAAATTTTAGAAAGGTTGTGAGAAAATTTTCAGAATTTTGGTGAAAATTAATTATTTTTAGACTTGATTTATATTGAATGTTTTGAAGTTTTGAATAGTTGATAAAAAAACGCTTTCAAAATGTGCTATCTGTTGTGATTATCAATACGTATTTTCAAAAAGATAAGTTACATCAAAATCACCATGAGCAGAATTATAATATGAAAGGCCTCGTCCAGTAACCGTGCATACATGCTGATACATAATTATTTGATAACACTTCTTGTGTTACCAAAAATATATTTTTCGGAAATACAGAATATATTTTAAATACATTTCAATAATACGCCAATTATTTCAATATTTCAATAATTAGTTCGACACCAAAATTAAAATACTACAAATGGATATTGTTATTGGATGAGCGATAGTGAAGACTTCCATCCCACTCTTATGGAGCTTTGTCTGTGTGTTTTTTTCTCTGTTTGTTTGTACCCACTGCGCAGGTCGCACGGTTTGACCGATCGACATGATACTTGTTCTGTACACGCGGACTTATCCAACTTGGAACTGTATAGGTATTGGGTTAAACCGGTACGCCCATTTTTTAGAAACATCATTTCAAAGTTTCGAAAACCCTATTAGATTAAGCTGAGCTAGAAAATTTGAAAAACAAATCCCTCCAAATAACTCCAAATTTTCACTGAATGTAAACACATAAACGATAGGCCTACACATTATTACAAATTTGTATGCAAATCGGACCAGTCGTTTTGAAGAAAATAATGTTATAAAGGTTGTTTATTCTTCAAATGGATATAGATATGGATTCACGGCTCCCTAGATTCAATAGTAACCGAATGAAACAATACATCACTCGATCAAGGAAACGTCAAGGATAACAATAAATGCGATGCACAAGATAATTTGAACTCTATTCGCCACGCGAACCTGAAAGATCCAACCCCGCCAGGTTTCTTAGCTCTGGGAAGAGTTGATGCAACAGTTGCGGAGCCACATGGCTTCAATCCAAGGTTGTATCAACTGATCATTCAATATGCCTTGGTTGGTTGGACTTGGACTCGAAGTACCAACATAAAATACGTGACCAAAGGTGATAGCAAGTTAATTCGCTAATTCTCACATTATTCACTAATGATCACTTCGTACAAACGACTCTGAATACCTTATACCAAGTTATTAGACGAGCTTTAGCGAGGATTCAATTTGACATACTGAAAAAAATTGGTGTTCGTTTTTATGCTTTTTTTTTTAAATGTTTTTATTTTTTTTTGTCGGTTTTCCACAGGTCAAACGTCAACAACTATCATCTTCAAACTTTTTCCAATATGGTTCCTCATCTAACTTAGATCTGTATAGTTTTGTGGCATTATCGGGGGGTAACTTTTTTTCATGAATTTTAGACATTTCAAAAATACCTATTCGAATAACATGACGGAAAAAAAAAATATTTTCCAAAAAAATGAAATTTTGCCTGAAGTTGAATTACATTTTGATACACATTTCTAAAAAATGTCAGCTTGATCAGGTCAGCCATTTTGAAGAAAAAAACATAAAATGTTCCAAATTGGTAGGCCTACCACTCGAAGCAGTGTTTACCCATTTTTACCCATACTATTACTATCCGCTCGTCTAACAACGCATATATGGCGTTTTCCTAGTCTATTTACAAATACGAATCCTCAAGTGAGTTAGTCACACCTCTCCGGAGGTCCTCAATCGCAATAAATCTTCCGCTCTTTTCATCGCTATCATGGGGGGCTGTTTGAATACATTCCATAACGTCACAACCATGCTCATCGTATGTTCTGTAATGAACCACGGATAAAGGCCAGAAAGAGACCTTTTCGTGGTCTCTGGGCAGCTCCTGTGGTCATCCTAAGTGACTGGCCACCAGACAATAAAACAGTTATACCAACGTTAAGACGATAAGCTTCTGTGTGCACTTGAGCTGTTGACTTCCGCACATTTCTCTCCCACGCTTGTCGTTCTCAGATGGGATGGACATCGAGACAATAGAGGGTAGAATGTGGAGAAGACATGTCTCGACCATATGTTCTCACTTTGGCATACAAATATTCGAACATGTGGATAAGTCTTTAGTTATGTGTGTACTTATGGACTGACTTTTTTATATTTTAGTTTGAAAGTTTTCGCTCGATTACGCATGAAATATATAAATAATTTACTAGATTATTGAATAATTAATTGTACAGTAACTATGAAATATATCCTCTACCAATCAGATTTTCAATTCCAATTCTGTATGAAATATTTGCATCATACAGATTGCTTACTCGTTGTATTTCGATAAATGAATAAGGTTTCTTTTTGAGTAGTCTTGTAGTCATACGAAAAAGAAAATGTACGCAATCTTAGGTCCATTTCAAATTAAATTAAATGATAATGATATGGTGAGCAGTCCTTAATATCATTCTCAAATCTATCTTGCTTGAAAAATAACAAATTTTACAGATATTTCGTTTCATATAAGTATATAATTTCTGAATTTAAATATTGCAAAATTTTACAACAAAATGTTATTATTAGTATAATAATAGTATCAGTAGTCATTAGTATTGGAATATGTTTAGTTCCAGAACTCTTCTAAAATGAAATGAAATGATTGAATTGATTTAATCCGAAATAACAACCTAGTTTTAGTGCGTTTATAATATCGGTATATTTTCTTCGGGATGCATTTTGATGTAGCTTGTTCGACCGCGTTGTGATCGCAACCACAGATAATCGAACAGTTCCACAACAGTCGAGTATCTCGAAAAACGGATAAACATGCAGAGATATTGTTTTAAATCCAACTTAAATTTCGGGAAAAATGTACTACCGCGAACAAGGCTTAATTCGTGAACAAAAATGAACCGAAACACGCCTCAAAATTAATCCCCCCCCCCCCCCACCCTCCACTGCCATACAAAAATATCAGGAAAAAATCCAACAGATTAATTAATTTGCCCTTCAAACGTATTTAAAAGAATGTATTCGAAATTGGTTTCACATTGATTGAACGATAATTATTTATAACAAATGATAATAATAAAAAACTTTCTCAGAATGGGAAAATATTTATCCAGTTGTAGAAGTTATTTGCACGACAAAAGTATTAGTGAATTAATAAAAATGTATCCACCCTCTCGTTGATTTGTATGGAGCATGCGCATACCGGTCTCAAAAAAGGAACCGAAACGCCGTTCCGGTGCGTTCCGGCACAAATTAACCTCTGACCTAAGTGTCGTATTAAGGGGGTTCGTGCAGGGTGCTTATAAAAATAGAGAAATTCACCTTTATTCGTTTTTTTCCATGTTCAAAAACCAGTGTAATTAAATGAAAAGTTCACATCTCCAAGATAATTGTATGCTCTTTTAATCAATATGACATTATATTTCAATGAATTCAATCAGTTTCGAGATGATAAATCAATGAATAAAAAGAATGTGATGAAATTCATTGACGTATTATCTCAAAACTGATTGAATTCACAAAATCAAAATGTTATATTAATTAAAGAGCATAAAATTATCTTGGAGATGTGAACTTTTCATTCAATTACACTGGTTTTTGAAAGTGGAAGAAAATAGTAGAGATGAATATCTCGATTTGTGTAATCACCTTGCACGCACCCCCAATCTGGCAGATGTCATGCTCCGTTAGTACAAGCAGTAGTGGAGGCGCCAGGCGTCTCCGTGTAACAGTGGTTTTAAGTGCCACGGCGCTAACGAGATGACCAACCGTTTGACCACACATCGGGTCCATTACACAGTCCTGCGGTTCGCGGTTACTGTATTAACTATGCTCGTCACAGCACGACAGCGTTCTAGACTTCACAACCGTTGCTGAGAAGAAAAGACGCTAAAACATCGCCGAAAAAAGAGGACTTCACAGTGGATATATAGTGACTTTATACGTGCTCGTTTAAAAAGTGGGAAGTTGAAAGAAATTGCCGCTTTGAATAGAGATGTATCTGTCACCGTTCATGCGGACCTCGTTAGGTTGTCCGTCAAGACTGTTCCTGGTGAGAAAGGTATGAGCCTGTGTCTATAACTGTACATATTCATGAGAAGAATATTAGAATATAGTAATGACATCAGCGAGTAGGATTTTTTTTAATGTTGCTGCTAAACGACCCCACCAACAGCTAGGTTATACGGGGGTACGAATGAGCGGATGATAATGAAACGATGAAGAGATGATAGATGAAAGGACGTTTACAAAAACCTATGCCTTATGCGGGACTCGAACCCACTTCAGTTACTTTTTGCTAATTACTATTCGCTCGTCTAACAACGCATATATGGCGTTTTCCTAGTACGCTAAGCACTTCAACTTATTGATTTAAAAAAAAATTGTTTGCTAATGAATTATTATAGGCTATTGTGATTTACGAGTAGCCTAACCTCTTGTATCGAAGAGAAACTGAAGTTATCCAGTTATCAGTTGTACCGTATAGACATCAGAGACGCGCAAGTATAAATGGTTTCCGGTGACCGTAAGCTTCTTCTTTCATGGATACAAGTAGACTATATGCCATAGATTAACAAGGTTGAGACTTTAAATATTTAAACACACATTATCTCAATATTCGAAAATATTTGGATGTTGATATGAAAAAATGTCGAAAATGTTTTAATAAAATAGTGATATATGATCATGAGAGAATATTTGAGTATATTAAAATATAGTTATTATAATATTATTAGGTGAGCGTAGCGAAGATTTTCACTGAACTCTTACGGAACTTTTTTTTTTTTTTTGTAAACACTGCACAGGTCGCAGGGTTTGACCGACCGACATGAAACTTCCAACTTAGAACTGTATAGTTTTGAGGTCTAATCGGTTGGACCATTTTTGAGAAACATCATTTAGAAGTTTCTAAAAACCCCATAAGATTTGGCTGAGCGGGAAAAATTGGAAAATTAAATCTCTTCAATATGATTCAAATTTTCCACAAATGTGAACACAAGAATAATATACATGAATAAAAATTTGGTTTGATATCCGGACCAGCCGTCTTGGAGAAAATAATATAGGCCTAATAAATGTATTTTATTCATCGGAAAGATAGAAATATTAGTTGAAAAATGTTGCATTGTCGAAGTCACGGCTTTCTTGATTCATTGACATCGGATGAAGTTCATTTCAAATGATCAAGGTTTGTAGAGTTTTCGATTATACTTTATATAGACATCTCGCTCATCGTACAACGCACATCCTGCGTTTGCCTAGTTATAATATTGTATATTACTAGGAAAACGCCATATATGCGTTGTTAGATGAGCGGATAGTAATAGTATGGGTTTAAATGGGTAAAAACTGCTTCGAGTGGTACCGATTTAGCACACTTTTTTTTTCTTTCTTCAAAATGGCTGACCCGATCAAGCTGAAAACTTCCATAAATATGTATCAAAATGTAATTCAACTTCACGCAAAATTTTATTTTCAAGGATAATAAAATTATTTTCTTTTTTTTTTTACGCTGTGTTATTGTAATGGGTATTTTTGAAATTTCTAAAATTCATAAAAAAAAAGTTACCACCCGATAATGCCACAAAACTATACAGAACCAAGTTAGGTTAAGAACCATAATGAAAAAAAGTTTGAAGTTGATAGCTGTAGCCGTTTGACCTGTGGAGAACCGACAAAAAAACATAGAAAAAAAAAGACATAAAAACGAACACCAATTTGTTTCAGTATGTCAAATCGAATCCTCGCTAAAGCTCGTTAAATCATATAGTGATTCGATATCGTCTGGAGTAGTTCACGAGATGAGAACGACTCCAAAGATGGCGGACAGCAGTTTTTCGCCGAAACATCGAGTATAGCCTATCAGGGTTCTTTTCAGAACCACGCACTCTCCTCAAAGAGGGTAACTTCCGCAAAACTACTTGAAAACTACATATATACACACACACACATATATATATATAAATTATATAGGCCTATATATATATATATATATATATATATATATATATATATATATATATATATATATATATATATATATATATATATATATATATATATATTATATATATATATATATATATATATATATATATATATATATATTATATATATATATATATATATATATATATATATATATATATATATATATATATATATATTTTTATATATTATATATATATATATATATATATATATATATATATATATATATATATATATATATATATGTATATATATTATATATATATTTATATATATATATATATATAGGCTACATGTATATAAAGTCATATCTGTAAGGAAAAATATAACGGACTCGATGAAATGAAGAGAAAGGTGTTCTAATCAGACTGCACGGTGTAATATATATAAGGTGTTCATTCAACGAACATAGCCATTATAACTCACACTCTATATACACAGGAAATCTTATATGACGAGAGAGATTATCTCATATTCAAGCTCTCCATTTCAATTTGTCTTGACGTTCAAATTGCATCTATTACTAGGAAAACGCCATATATGCGTTGTTAGACGAGCGAATAGTAATAGTATGGGTAAAAATGGGTAAAAATGCTTCGAGTACCAATTTAGCACATTTTATGTTTTTTTTCAAAATGGCTGACCCAATCAAGCTGAATGTTTTTAGAAATGTGTAACAAAATGTAATTCAACTTCACGCAAAATTTCATTTTTTTGGAAAATAAAAATATTTTCTTTTTTTTCTGTCATGTTATTCTAAGGGGTATTTTTGAAATTTCTAAAATGCATAAAAAAAAGTTACCCCCCGATAAAGCGCCACAAAACTATACAGATTTGAGTTAGATGAGGAACCATATTGAAAAAAGTCTGAAGTTGATAACTGTGGTCGTTTGACCTGTGGAGAACCGACAAAAAAACATAGAAAACAAAAAAAAACACGAAAAAACATAAAAACGAACACCAATTTTTTTTCGGTATGTCAAATTGAATCCTTGCTAAAGCTCGTCTAATAACTCGGGTTATTCCAGATGCATTGGAGTGAAAACACAATTTCAGATGTCGATTGAACTTGTCGACTCAATGTTCGAAATATATAAATTCAAGAATGCTGGAAATGTGTACCTTCATTAATTTCTTAGAATTGATTTATTAAACTTGAATCATTCCAGCAACATCTAAATTGAATAACCTAGAGGAAACCTGTGTTTTTTAATAGTTCATAATTTTCAAGATATAGAAAACAAGAACAATTTGTTCAAGTAAAATAAATAATTTATACCAAATTAATCTTTTACTGCTCGAGTATATACTGGCTGTATACTTTCTTGTAACTATAAGGTATTCATATCACGAACTTTATAGAACACAATAACAAAAGACGTTCACTGCTGTCCTACATCATCTTGCAATGCGTGCAAAGTTACAAAAGACTTAAAAATATAACATACAACTATTTTTCTAAATGCTTTAATCACTGGTAATTTAATGACATAATGGTATACTATGCAGGTAAAGAAACGAATAGGTTGTTCGTAACCCGACCGAGCTAGCGCAACGCAGAAGGTGTCCGATGACGTCACTGTCAATGACAGCCTTGTCTCCTCTTCTCGCCACGAGGGGAAACACGCGTGACAGCCAGAAGACCGTGAAGACCGAAGACCAGAAGACCGTGCAAGGGAAGTAGAGGATTGTTGTGATGGACCCAGCAGGAAACTGCGGGATGAGAACCCGAGTTCCTTTAGTTTACACGTCGTACATTTCACTCTGTTTCCGGTCTGTGTCGGGTTCCCATGGTGATTAGTTGACCAACTCCATGCAGTTGGCCAAGCATTGAGGGTTGCGTTGGTTCGCCGGCTCGATATGGTGAATTTTCCTCCTATCCCTCCCATGTTGAAAATATGTACCACTACCAATTATACATCCAAATTGTTAGAACAACCGATTATGCGTGGTGAGTAGTAATGAAAGGAACTAACTTTGTTTACAACTAGGAAAACGCCATATATGCGTTGTTAGACGAGCGAATAGTAGTAGTATGGGTAAAAATGGGTAAAAACTGCTTCGAGTGGTACCAATTTAGCACATTTTATGTTTTTTCTTCACAATGGCTGACCCGATCAAGCTGAACATTTTTGAGAATGTGTATCAAAATGTAATTCAACTTCACGCAAAATTTCATTTTTTTGGAGAATAAAAATATTTTCTTTTTTTTCCGCCATGTTATTCTAATGGGTATTTTTGAAATTTCTGAAATTCATAAAAAAAAAGTTACTCCCCAATAATGCCACAAAATTGTACAGATCCAAGTTAGATGAGGAACCATATTGAAAAAAAGTAAACAAGAAAAAAAAGAAAAAAAAAACATGAAAACGGAAACCAATTTTTTTCAGTACGGTACATAGACTAAAGATATATACCCTTTATATATCTTTAGTATATATCTTTAGTCTATGGTACGGTATAAGCTTATGTCAAATTGAATCCTCGCTAAAGCTCGTCTAATTACACGCAAAATGACGTTTGCGTTTGCTCAGTTGTCTGAAACAGTTTCTCATGTGAAGTAAAACGGAGATGGAGAGGCTAAATTGTGCATTATTTAAATTGTGAAGTAATTCATAATAATAGTTCATGATAACGCAAGCTATATTGAAAGTAACCTACATCTGGACGATTTATTGATGTAATCGAATTCGTGTGAGAAACACACATGTCACAAACAAATAAGTATTCACATTTCATTTAATTGCATTACCAGTTAATATACTTTTTCATAAGTCTAGCGCAGCTGTTTACTTCCACCGCATCTTGGATGGCATCTTAGATGCGGATATTTGAGGTATATAGAAGGCATGACATTAAGTATCTACAAGACAACACTAGGTAGAAGAGCGATCGGGTGTTCTAAGGCAAGAGATCAGGAAATGGAACGCATTTCCGGTTCAAGATGAGACATCTTCTGAACACGGCGAACCAACGCAACCCTCAATACATCTCGCAGTTGGCCCAACGTTGATAAAACAACTAGCATGGGTAACCATTGTGATACCAGGCTCCACCTTCAAGCTACAGCTGCTCCCACGTCGGTAGTTCGGGCACTAACAGCTGGTTTGACAAACTCTTAGTTAAAGGACATCACAACCCTGGAACTAGATTTTAATCAATGATGACGATAGTTATTTCCTTGATTTGGGAGAAAACTACACATCATCATCTCGATTCCAGAAATTCTGAAATAAAAATCCTCCAGAAGCCATTAGTCATGACGTAGGCATTACCGATTCTGTATAGAAACATGAACAGAATCGAGTAATGTCTACGTCACGACTCGGGGAAGAAGGCCGGGTCCTGGAAGACAAATAAATGATAAATAATTTCTGAAATTGAGATGATGGTTAATGATTTCTAGTTTGTTTCTAAAATAAGGGACATGAATATGTTCATCATTCCACTAACTATGAACTACATGTCACTTGAATAATATGTTTAACCAATGGTTACAACAAGTTAATCCGGTAACTATTTCTCAATTCACTATAACTATCAATTAGTAAAACCGGGCCTATAGCCACGCGTATCTAATGAAACACACATCGGTTGGCGCCCTCCGTAGCTAAGCCAACTAAGTTCAAACAGAAGTTGCGTTGGGCGTGGGTTCGAGTCCCGCATAAGACGTGAGTTCTTGTGAAGGTCCCTCACTTGTATTATCACTTGAGAGTTTCATTATCGCCTTGAAGCTGATACTTCGTACCCCCAAATAATCTATAGCTGTTGGTGGGGTTCAATCATCATCATCAGCATCAAACTCGCCTCCTTAGCTCAGTCAACTAGGTAACCGATTTTGGAACTGGAGTCACTCTTGGTCATGGGTTTCCGTCATCACTTCCCATACCACCTGCTCATTCGTACCCCCAAACTACCTAAAGCGGTTGGTGAAGTCGTTAGGGTGAAAATAATAATCAACGTAGGCCTACGTCTTAAAACCAGTGGTTCATTTGTACCGATTCCTTTTTATTCACAAATTGAGTCCTGCTTAAAACAATCTACCGGTACTTTTCTATGAATATTGCATTTTAACGACGCTCTCTGACGTTCACTATAGTATTGATCGATATTGGCATCGGTGGACGATAGAGGATGAGATGATACAGGAAGTTGAGATGAGAGGCTACATTTTTGATAGTGAGCAAGCAACACTTGAACGACTGAAGGAAACAAAGGAAATCCCTAATTTAGGAAGATCGACCAAGGCGGGAATCGAACGCACGGTCAGTAAACACATGCCTGAACCATACGGTTCATATTGAACGATTCTAGGTTTTAGCAGTCAAACTATTCTGCGAACAGAAGAGCTGCCAAAATGTAATCAATACATATTATTTTTATCGGATTGTAGAATCCAGGTTTGAATTTGACTTGATCCAAGTTTATGGCAGTGTCATTTTTATTACTAGGAAAACGCCATACATGCGTTGTTAGACGAGCGAATAGTGATAGTATGGGTAAAAATGAGTAAAAACTGCTTCGAGTGGTACAAATTTAACAAATTTAATGTTTTTTCTTCAAAATGGCTGACCCGATCAAGCTGAAATTTTTAAGAAATGTGTATCAAAGTGTAATTCAACTTCACCCAAAATTTCGTTTTTTTAGAAAAATACTTTCTTTTTTTACGGGTAGTTTTGAAATTTCTAAAATTCATAAAAAAAAGTTATCACCCGATAACGCCACGAAACTATACAGATCCAAGTTAGATGAGGAACCATATTGAAAACAATTTTGAAGTTGATAGCTGTAGCCGTTTGACCTGTGGCGAACCGACAAACAAACATGAAAAAAAAAAAAAAAAATGGTCAGTATGTCAAATTGAATCCTCGCTAAAGCTCGTATAATAAATAGGCACAACACTTATTGATCAATGTAACCCCTCACTGACAGCACATTAGGCCTATCGAAACAATAAGCTACGTGAATTTAACATACACAATATTTTCACGGCTCCTCCACCAAAATATCCATGATACAGTCCTGCTTATTTATTTTATTTTCCTGTTGCCTAACAACCCCAGTAACAGCTACGTGGGGCTACACGGGGTATACGAGTGAGTGGTTGATTGATAATCAAACGGCGTGTTGTTATAATTGTAAACCCACTCCCTACCTGACTTCAGTTTCTAGCGCAGAGCCGTCTTAGCTGACTGAGCTACGGGTGCGACGTGTGTAGTGCTTGCATTGCCTTCTATAAAAGAGTTTACAATATTTTCCAAGCTTCGGCAGACATTTTATTGAAACTTTATATAAACATAAATATAACGTAAATATAAATGTATAAATGATTTTTTTAATGTTGCTTAACGACCCCAACAAAAGCTAGATTATACGGGGGTACGAATGAGCGGATGATAATGAAACGATGTAGAGATGATAGATGAAGGGACGTGTACAAAAACCCATGCCTTATGCGGGACTCGAACCCACGCCCAACGGTGACTTCAGTTACTACCGCTAGCGATAATTGACTTAGTCACCGGGGCGACTTATAAATGAAACAATACAATTAGGTAGTTAGAGAACGGTGGCTAATTCAGCTAAGGCAGTGCTTTAGAGACTGAAGTCACGTCGGACGTGGATTCGAGTCCTACATGAGGTATTAGATTTTGTAATCATTAACACATCACTCATTCATTCTTTTTCTTTATCAACATCGAAACTTGATACAAAATCATCGTTCCCCAATTGAGGCTGTGGATGAAAGGCAGGATCGTTTGGACGGGGCACCACAAGGGCGATCTTACATTTAAATTATTCCAAGCTTAAGGCAAACGCAGAATGTGCGTTGTAAGATGAGCGCGATGTCTATATGAAGTATAATCGGAAAATCTACACACCTTGACACGCATATAAAATATACTTCATTCTATACCAAAGAATCTAGGGAGCCGTGAATCTATCACTGCAACATTTTTCTGCTACTATTTCTATATCTATTCGATGAATAAAGAACACGTATTACATTATTTTCTTCGAAACGGCTTATCCGAATCGCAGACACATTTTCAAATATGTGTATCATTTTTGTGTTCACATTTGAGGAAAATTTGAATTATTTTTGAGAAATCTTTTTCAATTTTTTTCCACCCAGCCTAATCTTATGAGGTTTTCAGAAACTTTGAAATGATGTTTCTCAAAAATGGTTTTACCGATTCTACCCCAAAACTACACAGTTCCAAGTTGGATAAGTTTACGTATACAAAAATGTTTCATGCCAATCAGTCAATCCTGCGACCTGTGCAGTGCTCACAAACAAACAAGAAAAAAAGAAAAAAGAAAAGCTCCGTAAGAGTTGGGTGGAAATCTTCGCTAATTTTCATCTAAAAGAAAACAATCGACTTTGAATTTACTTGAATTAACTTTAAAAAACCTGTAATAATCTGCTGTTTACATGCATGGTCGTTAAACAAACATTAATCAATTAGAATACACAACAACAAACAATCATTCAACATTTCGAACAAACATTCTGCATGAACTCTGTCCATTGTTAGATTTTTCTCCGTCGAGTAATGCTGCTGTATTCTAGCTGATACTTTGAATCCATGTAATCTTATAATCTGCATTTAATTGTAACAAAACCCTCTGTACTTATGATCTGCGCTGTTGTATTAAACGTGCCGGATCATAAAAAGTCACTTCTCTACGTCCGATGCGATCTAATGCGCTTAGAGTGAGGCCATTTGTAAGCCGCTTGGCTATTTAAATCGTTCGTTAGGTCAATCAGAAAGCAAGGCCGAGCTTCATCATGTCCTATACATTACAATCAGAGCAGAGGTCACAGCTTGTAAGCCTTTACCTTTGACTTCATGTCGGAGACTTCCATTGCAGTTTATTAGAAGAGCTCTAGCGAGGATTCAATTTGACATACTGACAAAAATTGGTGTTCGTTTTTATGTTATGTTATTTTATTTATTTTTCATGTTTTTTTGTCGGTTCTCCACAGGTCAAACGACTATATCTATCAACTTCAAACTTTTTTTCAATATAGTTCCTCATCTAACTTAGTCCTGTATAGTTTTGTGGCATTATCGGGTGGTAACTTTTATTTTTATGAATTCTAGAAATTTCAAAATACCCGTTAGAATAACACAGCGGAAAAAAATCCCAAAATATGAAATTTTGAATGAAGTTGAATTACATTTTTATACACATTTTTTGAAATTTTCAGCTTGATCGGGTCAGCCATTTTGAAGAAAAAACATAAAATGTGCTAAATTGGTAACACTCGAAGCAGTTTTTCCCCATTTTTCCCCTTACTATTACTATCCGCTCGTCTAACAACGCATACATGGCGTTTTCCTAGTAATGAAACAAAATCGGGGTTCATATTTGAGATTTGTGTATATCGTGGGATTCAGGCAAAATAACCAATACAGGTATAGTCTCGAAATGTCTTCTTCTGAACATTGATGACGTACCAGAATAGACCGATGTTGTTTTTGAGCAAAATCGGCGGGTAACTTTTTTAGTTGTAACATATCATTATAGATGAGCGTTAGCGAAGATTTCCACCCATTTCTTACCGAGCTTTGTCTGTCTTTTTTTCTTTTTTTTTTGTAAACACTGCACAGGTCGTAGGGTTTGACCGATCGACATGAAACTCTTTCTGTATACTCAAACTTACCTAACTTAAAACCCTGTAGTGTTTTAGTCATATCTGTAGGACCATTTTTTAGAAACATCATCTCAAAATTTCTAAAAAAAAACATAAGATTAGGCCGGGTAGAAAATATTAAAAAATAAAATCTCAGCAATATAATTCAAATTTTCCTCAAATGTAAACACGAAAATTATACACATAATTTGAAAAATTGTATGCAATTCGGACCAGCCGTTTCGAAGAAAATAATGTAATACATGTTTTTTATTCATCGAATAAACGGGTTCTCCGGAAAAAATTTGGAAAGTATAGAAAATCCCCATAAGAATAAGCTGGGGGAGAAATACTTAGAAAACAAAGATTTTCCAAAAGCTCTCAAATTTATACTGAATGTGGAAACTATCATACCTATATTAAGCGATTTATGGAACAATCGGATGTGAAATAACGAAGAAAACACATTTTTAATGTACTTTTTTACACATCAATGAAAGCAATCAAGAAAGCAATTAAGGAACTATTAAATGTGAGCAACAAGTGTCACCAATAAATTGAAACGATTACACGATTAAAATCTGTGGTGGATATCAAGAAGGCACTGGTACCATTGTTGGGAAACCAAGGTCCATATACCAACAGACAGCCGCGTTTCTTAAACCTTTGAAGTGATCCATGGCCTGTATATGTACATTGAGCTGACCAAATGTTCTTAATTCTACATTTCCATACTTCTAAGCTCATCTCACAACGCATATAAGGAGTTTTCCTAGTTATTATTATATTATTATAATACAAATACAATGAAAATCACAGTTACCTTCTATATTATTCATCCTGAAAGTGCATAAAACATGTTACTGACATTTGTAGGGCTGTAATAGGCCTCTACACATTAACATATATTCCAGAATCCAAAATAACTCATACTATTTCAATTCATATAAATGTAACATTAAATTATAAAATTATACATATAGCTTTCAATAATTTTCAATAATTCTATATAGCAGTAACTTCATGATATTCAATTATGGTTAAACCATATATAAATGCAATTTAAAACACTGACCCAAAAGTATAATCAAATTGGCTGTATATATATATATATATATATATATATATATATATATATATATATATATATATATATATATATATATATATATATATATATATATACGCGGTTTCAAATGAGTCTATACGGGCAATATTTAATATATATATATATATATATACGACTTATACCTACATGTATAGCTTATGCTTTGATGTTTAACGAACGGAATGTTAACAAATCAAATAATAAATATGATATTAAACCTCTACATTCCACATACTTCCAATGCACAGTATTTTTTACCATAATGTTGTATATATAACTTACATATGATATGCTAAAAACGTTTGATCTTTGAAGGGTCTCTTGACAATGTATGATGTCGACCCTCCTGCAATCATTATTGAGCGCCGACTTTATATCCTAAATCACTGCCCTCTGAATATTACATCATCCTTACTCACAACAATTGGTGTGGCCATTATTGCCCCTTCCACTTGACACTAGTCGCATCATGCAACAAGGAGAGGAATGCTTTGACAAGGAGAGCAAGCGATAAAAGATTCATGATGACGCGTTATTCCCTTCCCATCCCTTCATAAGTCGTCACCCCATTATACTATAACTAGACCTACTTGGTTGGAAGCAGTTTGTTGATCATGGCTCATGTATATAGAAAGATTAGAGACCTGAAAAGCTGAATCTACTATTAAATTAAAAACTAGGAAATGCCATATATGCGTTGTTAGACGAGCGAATAGTAATAGTATGGGTGAAAATGGGTAAAAACTGCTCGAGTGGTAACAATTTGGCACATTTTATGTTTTTTCTTCAAAATGACTGACCCGCTAAGGTGAAATTTTTCAGAAATGTGTGTCGAAATGTAATTCAACTTCACGTAAAATTTCATTTTTTTGGAAAATATATTTTTTTTTTTCCGCCATGTTATTCTAATGGGTATTTTTGAAATTTCTAAAATTCATAAAACAAAAAGTTACCGCTCGATAATGCCACAAAACTATACAGATCTAAGTTAGATGAGGAACCATATTGAAAAAAAGTTTGAAGTTGATAGCTGTAGCCGTTTGACCTGTGGAGAACCGACAAAAAAACATAAAAAAACGAAGGAAAAAAAAAAAAAAAAAAACATAAAAACGAACACCAATTTTTCTCAGGATGTCAAATTGAATCCTCGCTAAAGCTCGTCTAATAAAATAACCTTCGAATTCAGAAATTTTAATTTGTTGAAAATGTAATTTGGGTGTTTTTTCTTTCATCGACATCGAAACTTGATACAAAATCATTGTTTCCCAATTGAGGATATGAATTAAAAATGACAGCTCAAATAAAGTATGTGTAGGTCTATGGTATATGTTAAATATGTAAGTACCGGTGCATGTCATTATCACATTGCATCAAATTATTACCTACATTATGTAGGTCTAGTGCATTATGCATAGTATGTAGCAGGGGGAGCAGGGGGGCAGGGGGCAGGTGGGACAGGGGGAACAGGGGAGCAGGGGGAGTATACATAGAAAAATGTAGTATGAATACAAAATTCGTGAAATGTATTCTATATATAGGCCCTATAGCTCGAAACTAGATCCAAAATCATCGTTCCCTGAAGACGAATGTTAGGATCGTTCTTACGGGACATCACAGGGCTATCTAATTACCACCCCAAAAACATCTTGAGAATTCAACAAATTCTCAGAGGTTTAAAAGCTTTAAACTTTTAAGCGTTTAGAGATTTTAGCTGAAGCTCCAAAATTGAGCTGATGACTGCACAAGGGCGGTCTGCCACCGAAAAGAAGGACTTGAGAATTTACTAAATTATTATAGTGATTTGTATAAGCTTTAAAATCGTTCTGACGTGACTAAGAATTTCTGTCTTTCTGAGTAATCAAATTAAGAAGATAATTCGAATTAAATTCTATTAAAAAATGCTAAATAGATTACGAATTGTAGGGCGAACATTTTAATAGGCCTACTAATCAAGATCTGGTATGGAAAATCAGTCGAGTCGTATTTAATTTCACATTTTGTTTATTTTCTTTCAGTATACAGATAATATTAAAAAGACAATTCACAATTGAACTTAATTGAGATTGAGACAGTTTTCGGGTCATTGAATAAGTTTTAGAGATTAAATGTCTACTACAAATCTTCACAGAATATTCCCAATTCTGAGTTAGGATGATGAATATACTATAGGATACAAACATGGCCCAAGTTATACGCATCATTTGTCATTTACTAATACTAGGCAAACGCAGGATGTGCGTTGTATGATGAGCGAGATGTCTATAAAAGTATAATCGAAAACTCTACAAACCTTGATCATTTGAAATGAACTTCATCAGATAGCAATGAATCTAGAAAGCCGTGACTTCGACAATGCAACATTTTTCAACTGATATTTCTATCTTTTCGATGAATAAAATACATTTATTATATTATTTTCTCCAAAACGGCTGGTCCGAATATCAAACCAAATTTTTATTCATATATATTATTCTTGTGTTTACATTTGAGGAGAATTTGAATCGTATTGAAGAGATTTTTTTTTCAATTTTTTTCCGCTCAGCCAAATCTTATGGGGTTTTTAGAAACTTCTAAATGATGTTTCTCAAAAATGGTCCAACCGATTAGACCTCAAATTATACAGTTCTAAGTTGGATGAGTTTGCATATAAAAAAAAAGTTTCATGTCGATCGGTCAAACCCTGCGACCTGTGCAGTGTTTACAAACAAACAAAAAAAAAAAAAACGCACAGACAAAGCTCCGTAAGACTTGAGTGAAAATCTTCGCTACGCTCATCTAAAAATCTAACTTGATGAAATATTTGAGTATTTGAACAAATCTACTGCATGATGTTCATACAAAACTGCAGGAATTTACACCTTTGAGAGAAGATATTAATTGGAAATAAATTAATGTATTGAATAATTGGATATTTTGTATTAATGTGTAACGCGTAGAGGCCTAAAGTTTCGAGTTGATTGATCCATTTTCGTGACCTGTATGCCGCGTACAAAATTCCAAAAAAAAAAAAAAACATAAAAACCAAGCCCAAAATTTTTCGGTATATGAAATGAAAACCTTCGCCACGCTCATCTATAATTATGCATGTTCAAAAAAATTAATTTGAAAATAAATCATGAATACGGTATATTATATATTATATTGGCCTATATAGGCCTATGTATTTTATACGATATAGGCCTACAGCGTCGATTTGTTTCAATTTTTTCATATCTGCTGATTGCTGCCCTATAGAACCCCCCCCCCCCTCCCCCCTAAATTGGTCTATACACAGTCTGATGGGGTTTATACGATATCGCATACACTTTGGGTAAATAAATGTTTTTAGGCTATATGGAACTTCGATAGGCCTATAGGGGTGAGGGGGGCAAAACGTGGTACGGGGCAAAACGGGGTGGCGAGCTCATCTAGAGCAGTAGGCCTAAGTACTGAAGTTTGGTTTTTCAAATAAAAACTTGTTCATGGACCTCGACTGCTCACCAAGCAAGAAGAAATTATTATTTTACTCTTGTTGCCAACCGTAGAAAGTGATTTTATGACTTCAATCACTCCTGATAAAAATACATGCCAACTTGGAATGTGAGTCATCCGGATATAATATACATTTTCATAAAAAAAATTTAGATCTAGTTCCTTGTATCAAATCGTATCCTTTGTATCGTATCCTTTGTATCAAATCCGGTGGCAGAATGGTAATATTTGTATCATCTTCAAGAAATAACACATGCAATTTCAGTCAATTAAGTCTGATGTCTGATCAATTCTCAACACTTATTAATTGAAATGTCAATATCAAGGGGCAAAACGGTGGGGGCATAATGGTGCTTGTCCATAATAGGTTGGTCAGATTTAAATTTGAATTGTTATGTGCAGCTAACCAGGGTGAGTGCAAAACGGGGCAAATACCATTTGTCTCAACTATTTTTTATTTTTTTGGAATTCCGTTATTAACGTTTTTATAAAAAATGTATGCTTTGACAACATATTAATGTAGGCCTACTCTGAAAAAATTCCATGTGTATTAATACAAAACTCACATTCCTACACCAACATTTTGCCTTTCCTTCCAACTGACGGAATAACGTATTTCTTGTTACTCTGTGTTATGATAACTAGGAAAACGCCTTATATGCGTTGTGAGATGAGCTTAGAAGTATGGAAATGTAGAATTAAGAACATTTTTTGTCAGCTCAATGTACATATACAGGCCATGGATCACTTCAAAGGTTTAAGAACCGCGGCTGTCTGTTGGTATATAGACCTTGGTTTCCAAACAATGGTACCAATGCCTTCTTGATATCCACCACAGATTTAAAACGTTTTAATTTATAGGTGACACTTGTTGCTCACATTCAATAGTTCCTTAATTGCTTTCTTAATTGCTTTTATTGATGTGTAAAAAAGTACATTAAAAATGCGTTTTCTTCAATATTCCACATTTGATTGTTCCATAAATCGCTTAAAATATGTATGATAGTTTTTTTTACATTCAGTATGAATTTGAGAGCTTTTGAAAAAAAAAATCCAAGTATTGCTCTCCCGGCCTATTCTTATGAGGAATTTCCATAAATAAATAAATAAAATAAATAAAATAAATATCATTGTGATAAATAATTAATCGTATCTATAATGAAGAAATCATTCAAAAATAGATCAATGAATAATTGCCAATTAAAAATGATGTTTATTAATTATGTTTACTTCCCTTTTTACATCAATACGATTTGAACTCAAAACTCTATCTCCGTTCATAGGTCTACATAGTGCCTTATAGTTCTACATTTAAATCAACATTCGGAGATCGTACATAGGCCTATATTTATTTGTAATAATTGTATTGCGTAAGACGTTTATTTGTATTTCATAATTCAGTTGAATTCAGTAGAGCCTACATTATGAATCCACTCGCACATGAGTTTTCGTTTCAATACATTTTTTCTCAAAATTTCGTTTCCACGTACATTACGGCAGTGTATGGCGTTTTCCTGAAGCTAACATAAAATGCATATTATATATCTCAGAGGCGGTACTCTTTATTCCTTCTCCCCGTGACCCTATTATCATATCTTTCACGTACATTCATCTCTCCATCGAGACCACGCCCCCTTCTCCCTTCTCAACTCCTCCTAATAATGATCTCCCGGCAGCCAATAGTTGCGAAGAGATCTCTTCATGGTAACCAATCGGGGACGAGAATTGATTTTCGGATGCTGTAAAACCGCTCAGCGAGATTATCTGTGTGAAGGATTAAGAGGCACAATGTTCCAGTTGATCAGACGCCGTAAAAAGCTTGCCGCTTGCAACCCCCTCCGTGGCACCATTGTCGTCGCGGTCTCTAGGCCTAATTAAGATTGTAGGTATAGTGGAGGAAGGGTGGGGTGTGAGAGGTGAGAGGTGGCCAGCCAATCGCGTGGCTTGGACGTAAGGACTCCGGTGATGTCCATCAAGAGCTCACTCATTGACCAGCGATATCGAAACCAGTGCGGACGTAGCTTGTTACTACGACAGTGATCTATATTGTTCTCATTTGTGTTATCAAAGTTTGCAAAATAAATATGTTGGATGAATAAATGGTTCCGAGTATAAGTTTCATTTAATCATTTCAATTTGCCATGTGCGGTAAAATGAAAGTTATTTCGTGTTGTTTATCATGAACCATTTAAAAAAGAAAATTGTGTGAAAGTTTGTTTTCTTTTGAACCTATTCTTTACTCGAGTGCGTTTAAAAGTAAATATATTACAACCATATTTATAATTATTTATTTTTTAATTATTAAAAGTGTCGTGAACTGAAATTGTTGTGAACATTCAGTCATCAACCCAACAATGATGCAAAATCCACTGCTTGGTTATCCGTCGTTCTCACACTTTCTCGATCTCCGTCATCAACAATACACCACCTCGACCAGACCTCCGACGTCGACGACGACGGCGACGACGACGACGACGACGACGATGCCTGGCTCCGTCTCGCCACCACCTCTGTTCATGTACAACCACACGGCGTTTCGTCAGCCGTCGACGATCACACCGATAAACAATGATAGCACGTTAAGTGGTAGTCCAAGTCCCAATAATGCGAAATCTTTCACGATAGACGCTATACTAGGACTCAGGGATAATCCGAGTGCACGATTGGACGCTGCTAGTAAATACACGGCCACAGATCTCAGTATAAACTCATCAAGAAGTGTGAACAGGGGGAATATTATTAGCTCGCATCACCATTCGGAAAGACATCAGGGAGTCTCAAACTTACATCAAGGAAACAACTTTTCTGCGAATTGTGCAAGAAGAACCAACGGTGAGATTTAATTTTCATTATATTATATAGTTATGTAGTGTGTATGAAATTTAGAATATGGTGGACAAAGCTTTGAACATGATTAGGAATTGGCTGTCCCCGAATTAAAAAAATACTGCTCTATAACTTGTAATCCATATATAGTTCGGTTATCAGGCATGGTATCTGGGTGAATGAAGACATCATATTATAAGAGATTTATCAGTATATTTGAGAAGAAGAATCGGATATAGTAGTGTGTATGTAATTTAGAATATGGTGGACAAAGCTTTGAACATGATTAGGAATTGGCTGTCCCCGAATTAAAAAAATACTGCTCTATAACTTGTAATCCATATATAGTTCGGTTATCAGGCATGGTATCTGGGTGAATGAAGACATCATATTATAAGAGATTTATCAGTATATTTGAGAAGAAGAATCGGAATATAAACATTATAATGATTGAATAAAATCATCTATAACGTCTGATTCAAAGTAAAATGATGGCACGGTTTTTTCCACCCAGGTGAGTGAACCGATCAGAAACTTGGCGGTAAGTTTTTGGTTAGTTTATACATGACAATCCGGGACGGAAGAATCCGTGCAACCATGCGTATACTATATATGAATCACTTCAATACGTCTTGGAAAGTAGGCCTACACAAATAAATACAAAAATGAAATGAATCAATATTAAATAAGGATTGGAATATCATTCCATCAATAATGAACGTGTGCTATCGCTATCAGCTTCGAGTAGGAAGTAACCTCCATGGATAGTTGACGGCACATCAAAGGTTCAACACAAGATTGTTGTAAGTGTTTTGGGTGAGAGTTGAACAGTGGCTGCGAGTGACTAATATAAACTTTCACATCTGAGAGAATTACCACATCGAGTCTCAACAAGTCCAGTTGTTAGAAGAGCCCCGATATTGTTTGGCGGTAAAGTGCGATAACGGACATTATCTGATCTTCCCTCAGTCATCACTTTTATTGACCAGTAGACGGCGAGTGAATACAGTCATCTCCATGTCTGTTGGAGTGATGAGGAGTTGTTGGCTGTTGTCTACATAATCATCCCAGGATTCACCAGAGGGAAACAACAGATAACTTCTGTCAGTTTAGTCGACTACGGCGGGAATCGAACACCGGTCTCATGAATGACGGTTCAGCCACTAACAGCTACTGGTCCACCCGTCTCAACTCTCAATCAACGAGCAATAATTGTCATCTAGATCAACGATTCCCAATGAAGTATTTATTTCATAAACTTGATTGATTGACTGCTTGATTGGCTGTTGATCACAGGACTTGGCGATGGTAGATGATTAATCAGTTCTAATTATCCTCTAACAATTACATTTAGGCCCGGTAACACGAATAGATAGTTGAAGGATTAAGCGATACCGGTATATAGTTAGCGGATCAATGAAATATCGCCCTTGGTTACGTATAACTTACTATTTTAGTACCTTAATTCATGGTTGGCTAATCAATACTTCTTTACTTTTTTTCAATACACTTCCAGTAATAATTTCATCATGTGTAACGATATTAGGCCCAGTCATAATGGCCGATCATTCGCTTGTAAAGCCTATCTATATATTATCCACACAAGCAAACGGCCTGAACTGTCTATAAAGTGTCTAAAGTGTTCAAACTTTAAATACCAAGGATTTGACTCCCTTGTTTCAGAAGTTTCTGCTTGGTAGTGAGATATATATTCACCGTATATATATATATATATATATATATATATATATATATATATATATATCATCCGCTCATTCGTACCCCCATATAATTTGGTAGCTGGTGGGGTCGTCAGCGCCAATAACAGTTGTACGAGAATGTACACTATATAGCGGTCATTCAAATGGTTTATCTCCAAATCAGAATTCAAGGCGGTGCGTGCACGGTGCTTACACGAATCGAGAAATGTATCTTTACTATTTTTTCCATTTTCCAAAAACAGTGTAATTAAAATTTCACATCTCCAAGATAATTGTATGTTCTTTATAATTAACGGGAGATTTTATTTCTGTGAATTCATTAGTTTTAAGACAATACGTCAATGAATTTCATCACATTCTTTTTTTTCATTGACGTATTATCTTAAAACTGATTGAATTCACTGGAATAGAATATCATATTAATTAAAGAGCATAAAATTATTTTGGAGATGTGAACTTTTCATTCAATTACACTGGTCTTTGAACATAGAAAATAATTGGTGAAGGTGAATTTGTCTATTTTTATAAGCACTCTTTTCTATTACTGATTTTTTCTCAGACTGTAGTTGGAATGTGAGTGTATTTTCTGCGAGTTTCAGTGCGTATAATGTCAATCAATATTTTTCAGGATACTTAACAAAGTGAGTTGATCGACCACTTTATATCACCGCAAGTGTATCTCATTTTTGACAACAATCAGTGAAATACTCTCTTGTCGGCGTAGCAGGGGCTGGGATTTCCACACTTCCTGTACACAGGTTGCCACAAGATGTGAATTGTGCATCCGTTAGACTCTTTTACCGTTCATTTCATGGAATCATCTGTGATGAGATGAGAGGTAGAGATTATAACACATGGCTTCAAAAAAATGTCCTATTTATGTGTATGATGGATCTAGTATTCATTTAGCATATAGCTTGCTATATAAAACATATATTTATACATTATCTTTACATTGCAATAAACACTTTTGATGGAAAAGTGTTGAATAAGAACTTGAAATAATCACTACCATCTGAAATTGAAAAGGAAATTAGGATTTCAGATATTCTGCACTGATAATATATGGTAGATCGAATATTTTTTCAACATAGCTTGCTATATGAAATACATATTAGGCCTATCTTCACATTGCAGCAGTGAACAATTTTGATTTAAAAACTGTGAATAAGATATTATAATAATCATTACCACTAGAAATAAACAGGAAATTAAAATTCCAAAAATTCTGTACATTAACTGATCTGAATAGATTGACAATTTTTCATTTTCTTATAGCCTACATTTACATTAAGCTTATTAAATAATCTGAATCCACTATAGAAGTTCTAGATTTGTGAGTGCTACACGTACAGTACATATGTTTACTAGCATCAGAGGAGTAGGCCTACTGTTACGTACAAGTAAATGTGTACCGAGATTAGATGCAGAATGATTGGATCATAACTTCAGATAAACCTATTTGGATTTTTCTAATCTTAGAGCCGATTTTAAGAACTGATGGTTAGTGAATTAAGCAATAATTAGCGAATTAACTTGTTCCCACCCTGGGATACATATGTTATATTCGTATCTTTATCAATAGTTAATTATTTAGTGCTTAATTATCAGTTGGTGAAACCGGCAATTAGTTTTACTAAATAAAAAATGAATCGCAATATTTTTTTTATTGATCGACTGATATACAATATATGCAATAAAATATACAAAATACTGAAGCCTACTAAATAAAACAGATACGATATAAATAATGAATGATCACAATCAGTATTTTCAATTGTGTCTTCTTGAACTTCGAGGGTTAGGCTTCAACCTTGTTCTGGCCTCGTATAGGACCACCGTAGCCTAGCCGCCCCGGTGGCTAAGTCAACTATCGCTAGCGGTAGCAACTGAGTCACAGTTAGGCATGGGTTCGAGTCCCGCATAAGGCATGGGATTTTGTAAACGTCCTTTCATCTATCATCTTTTCATCGTTTCATTATCATCCGCTGATACGTACCCCCGTATAACCTAGCTGTTGGTGGAGTCGTTAAGCAACATAAAAAAAAGGTAGCCGTTTTCGGCCAGGATATCTTTTCCCCTTTGAGGAAGCGCAGGAGTCAACAGTTATCATTAATTATACATATTCATTTATATTTATATTTATTTATTATTTATTCGTTCATACAGTTCAAACATGTATCTATTCATATTGGGTTTATGACGTAGTGTAGTTATAACTAAGAAATGTTGACGTCACTGAGGTGAAGGGAAGAAGTGATCAAGTTATTTCCTTGTGATTGGATAGAGGACAGGAGTCAGGCACGATCTGTCTCAAGTGTGAAAGCTACGAAAACCCTCTGTCAGGATGGTCGACCGTGGCGGGAATCGAGCCCCGGTCTCCTGAATGACGGTTTAGCGTGATAGCCACTTGATCCACCCTTATCATTTTCGTTTCAAAATTTTCGCTTCAAATAAGTTCTCATTGCTGGGAAATTAATCAATTGTTTATTACTCAAAATGAATACAAACACATGGACCTATATGATTATATAATATATTATATTTTTATACATCGTTGTAGGCCTACACACAATATTTTCAGTTTAAATAAGCATTATCATTGTTGAGCAATTTATCAATTGTCTATCATACTCAAAACGAATACAAACACATGGGCATATAATATAAAACATGAATATAAACATATAATATATTATAAATGGTATTCATAGTTTTATATATCGTTAATCACAATCAATGTACTTCAGCCAGCATATAATCCTTGATCAATGATATAGTTTACTATTTTTTATTTTTCATTACATCCGATTACATGTTCTATAATCTATGCTGAAGTACAAAAACTTCGGTACGGGTATACAATTGTCTTTATTTCCATCATCAAGTGCTTTATTAATTGATAATATGAGTGGACGAACAATGCGGCTCTAATCGTTATTGCCAGGTACTTGTTTATTAATATAATTATCTATATTCTGTAGATACACAATAACGGAATGCAAGTGATCGTATCTCTGTGTACAGTGTTTGCACCGCATAAAGCTGAGGGTCACTCCACACCCCATGTTTGTACCATGCTTGACAACGTGGACATTGGTAGACAAATTAGGGATGCTTCGTTTCGAAACGACACTCGTTTGGTCACAGCTATGAGAATATTTTACAAACACGTTTATATATATATATATATATATATATATATATATATATATATATATATATATATATATATATATATATATGTATATATACAGGGGCGTCGGAACGTTTTCAAAGTAGGGGGGGGCAAGCTCAAAAATTGCGACCCGCGGAGGAAGGAAGTATGGGGTGCCACACATTCAATAACATTTGGGTATTTTTCAGGATAGAAGGACAAAATACTGAGAATACCAAGATGGGGAGGGGGGGATCTCAGTTTGGAAAAGAAAATGCCATATAAGAACAGTTGTACAAAGGCCAGTTAACGCGAAGCATGCGACCCGCGGGGGGCAATGGGGAAGGACCCCCTCTGGCCCCGCAGGGAATTTTTTTAAATTACCCTTTTTTTAACACGATTTAACGTGTTTCAGATAAGATTTAGATGACAAAATTAATTGTTTTGAAGAACTAGATGTGCCCAACTGATATTTGCCAAACATAGTTATTGTAACTGCAGGTTCATTCTGGCTCATTTTAGCGCCACGGGCAAGGACTATATTATGAGCCCCAAAAACTATATGCGCATAGTGAAAGTGAATGCGAGTGAGGGAGGAACCAAGCCCCGCAGGGAAATTTTTGTGAATTTATCTTTTTAAATACGATTCTACGGGTTCGGGAATTGGACGAAATTTCTGGAATTCATGAATTCTTTAGTGTGGTAAGAGCTAGTTTTGCTGAATGGCTGATCCAAGAAAAATCTATGTCTTTCGATAACAATGCTGTTCGAATGATAACATTTTCTCCACCCAATAATGCACAAGTAAAATAGAATACGATTTATGGCATATTATTATTAATAGAATGTTACAAATGTGCGCCGATAGCGCCCCTTAAATTTGACGCCCCTGGCAGTCACCGAACGACCCTTATTGGAAGTTCCCTTTCTCTATTTCATTGTATTGTCATTGTTACGACTGTTGGAATTTTGGAAATTTACAAAATTTACAAAAATTGTAATGAATAATTTATATCTGAAAGAAGCACTGCCGGTAGGGTTGTTTGTTGTTTTCTGATAACTAATAACTACTTACCAGAGCTATCATTCCGAAACAGTACACCAAATTCCTTTAAATCACACCTTTTTCAATATGGTTCAACGTGTTCCAGATGAGATTTAGATGCAAAAATCAATTTTCTCCTAAAACTGAAGGTGCCCATCTGATATTTGATTTTCTATGCAATGTGAAATTTGAATCTATGTACGATTTTATCTATCTAAATAGGTCTACATCTTTCCTTCCTACTCTTTCTTTCTTTTTTTTTCTTTCTTTCCTCCTCTCTTCCTTCTTTTTTTCGTCTTTTCTATTTCTCGTCTTTTCAATTTTTTTTGCAAGACCTTTTTCTTGCCCCCCCTTGCCCCCCCCTGGCCGAAAGTTGGGGGGGGCATCGCCCCCCCTGCCCCCCCCGGTTCCGACGCCAGTGTATATATATATATATATATATATAAATATATATATATATATATTTATTTATATAGATATATATATATATATAGATATATATATAGATATATATATATATATATATATATAGATATAGGCCTATATATACATATATATATATATATATATATATATATATATATATATAGAGAGAGAGAGAGAGAGAGAGAGAGAGAGAGAGAGAGAGAGAGAGAGAGAGAGAGAGAGAGAGAGAGAGAGAGAGAGAGAGAGAGAGAGAGAGAGAGAGAGAGGAAGAGAGACAGAGAGACACAGAGATAGATATAGGCCTATAGAGAGAGAGTTGGAATAATAAAATTCTACGCGAATCGAGAGACAGCAAAGCACACCGCGTCCATTTTCATTGAAACTAAATTCGAGTTGTTATTTTTGTCTTGTCGCAGGGAATTGGTTTAACGATGCAGTGGATTGCAGGTTTATATAGATTCATTTGTATGGGACCACAAATCATGCGGCTATCGGCATTCTCTAATTCGGTGATCTGATTCTGCACGCGCTGTTATTTACACACAAGGTCCCCCGGGCATGCACAATGAAGTACGAGCCACAGTAATTTACATGCGCCTAATGTTTGTGTATGCATACGGTTTCTATTGTCAATTAGTCATATTTTAAAATTGTAACCTCGAATTAAATACGATCTTTCATAATACTAGCTCGTGCTTTGTTCTCGCTACTGTTGTACTGATTATGAACACAAGCGTTAAAAGTGTTTTGTGTATGAATGAGTATACAAAAACAATTGTATTGAAAATTATATACCCACGGAAAAAAAAATACGAACGTAGGATGCCAAGCCTTTTTTCTATTTGATCACTTTGGCATATAATTGTAGGAAATAAGTTTCTGCCAAGGTAAAACAATTCAAAACAGGGAAAGTTCATGTGTCAATTTGTGATGGAGAGATATTAGGCATAGGCCTATAGACTAATGCAAATCTCAGTCAATTATAACTTGACCTAATAGCTTTTGACACATTGCAATAAATGTGCAAGCAAATTTTACTTTAAATTATCTAGGCCTACATGCCATATTGTTGTTTTTCCAGTAGCCTCACGGATAAAGATCGATTGATTGATTTGTGTATTTAGCTCCATTGCTACACAACGATATTCTATAAGAGATCACGCGGCGTAATATAATATAGCCTACATGGATTCACAATCGTATAATTAATAGACTGCTCAGAACAAAAGTCAAAACAACTTCAGGTTTAAAACAAAAAACCGAAGTAGATATACATATAGGCAAGACGTGTATATGTGCTTTTCTGTAGGTCACGTAATTCTACGATCCATCGGTGTTATAAAAATAATTTAAAATTATAATTGACCTTAATTATCCTATATTACAATTAAAATCATGTTTTTATGTATCACCTGAAAGAGTGGGTTTAATTACTGTTTATAATATTAAATAGGCCGGCCAACAGGTTGAACTTTGACCCCATTAGCAAAGCTGATGGCGCGATCGTGATCGGCACTCATTTAGGCGCATCGTAAAACTTGGTACAATAAAATGATGTAGTCTAGAAGGCACATGCATGCACTGTTGTACAGCTGACCACGCCAATAAACTTAGAGCTGGGACTTGATGAAGCCGCGCTAGGAAAAAACACTTTTAAATATATAGTGCTAACTTCTTTGACCGCACTTCAAATAAGAAGTTTATCATTAATGATATGATACATAAGGTTAATATATTTGATTGTGATTGTATAGATTGCAAGAGAGCACGATGCACAGCCTCTTTGAAGTTTAAACATTGCACTTACATTGCATTAATAACGAAAGATCAAACGACATGTCTCAACATTAGCTTCCTTAATACACATATAAAATGTGAATCTAATCGGGAATATAATGGCGTGTCACAATCATCACTGCTCAATCTATGGGAATTGTTTAAATTGAAATGGCATACATTCAAAATTCAGTATCGTTTACGGGTCATTCCGCGGTATAACTCACGTATCATTTAGAACAATTACAAAATGCTTCCCAAGTCTCAATATTTCAAGCTGCTGTTTTTGAAAAAATTGGCTTAATCTGCCAAAACTAATTTGTAATTTGGGAATCGAAGAGGAAAAATATGAAAAAACCCAAAAATTAAAAAAAAACTCCGCAAAAATTAATTAGATAACGTGCGGTAACTCACGTATCGCAGAAAAGACGTCCAATATTCCTGTAATTACTGTGATTCCAATTTCTTTTCAACCTCTGTCACTACAGATGTTTTTATTTTCATCCAACTATGATAATATGATAGGAATGCTTGGGAAATTTTTTTGGAAAAAATATCATATATTTTTAATGATACAATTTTTGGTATTGGTAACTCATGTATCACACTAGAAATAACATCACTTCATTTTAACAGAATCATTGTGAAAGTGAATGTAATTGCATATCATTATCAAAAATAATTGTGCCAATTCTATTCTACAACTGTGGTAACATACTTGAAACTTCCCTGACAAAAAAAGGAAAACATTCCACGTTTTTAGATTTTTTGCTTTTTTATCATGTCCTTAGTTACGTGGAATGACTCATACGCTACCATAATACAAACGTTAGAATGTTGAATTTTGTTCAGGCCTATAATAGTGATGTACAATGTACTAATTGAATAAATTAAATTCAAGAAAAATAAGAACAATGAACTTGATTGAATAAGTTATCTTAGTGGAGGATCCAAGTTTACCATGAAAGTATTGATTTATAATAACTATAGGCAAACGCAGGATATGTGTTGTACGATGATCGAGATGTCTATAAAATAACATCTAAAACTCTACACACCTTGATCATATAAAATATACTTGCCCGAATTGCATACAAATATTTAATTATGTTTATCACTTCCGTTTTCACATTTGAGGAAATTTTGAATTATATTGAAGAGTTCTTTTTTTTTCAATCTCAGCCCAGTTAAATCTTATGGGGTTTTTAGAAACTCGGAGATGATGTTTCTAAAAAATGGTCCAACCGATTTGACCCAAAAACTACACAGTTCTGAGTTGGATAAATGCGTATACAGAAAAAGTTTCATGTCGATCGGTCAGATCTTGCGACATGTGCAGTGTTTACAAACAAACAGACACACAGACAAAGCTCCGTAAGAGTCGGGTGGAAATCTTCGCTATCGCCCTTATGCGTTCTCATGATTGAAACAAATAGGCCTACCAGTTAAATAACTGAAAATATAAATAAAGACAACAATGAGATACTTTCTATCAATATTACCTGGCATTTTAACATTATTCTCGTATTAGCACTAGCTGCATGCTCTATTGCCCGTTACATCATAGCCTAGATACAGGTTGTAAGCCGTAAGCGGTGACAATGCATTCGAATCGGTCATTTCTATATCCTTGCTGCATACTCTATAATTGCGACGATACTTGATCCCCCGGCACTGGTACCTCAGTGCTAACACGCCTGCCCCATGTGATCCGGGGGACGAGGGACATATCGGACCTTGGTTCGATCCATCATTACAGACGTTTTGAGGTTTCCCTCAGTATAAGCTCGATTAATGGCAGAATTCTTCCCACAAGGTCCAAACCGCTTCATTCCCACTATCTCATTAATCATATTCATCAGACGCCAATAGTTCCAGCTACCATTACAGTTCAACCCAATATAAATACATATAGATACTTGATCAATTGTGCCGCCCCGGTGCATGGCCAAGTCAACTATCGCTAGCGGTAGTAACTGAAGTCACCGTTGGGCGTGGGTTCGAGTTGTTAAAAATAAAGAAGATTAATATACCGTGAAGATATAGTTAAAAAAGCGTACTGTTGAACTAGCACCTGAGTGTTGACCTGAGGAAGACAACCGAGTATGTTGTCGAAATATTGTCGTTTTATAGTTTTTAATTTTTAATTTTTTGACAAATACCGTGCTAGTTCAACAGTACGCTTTTTTAACTGTGGGTTCGAGTCCTGCATAAGGCATGGGTTTTTGTGAACGTCCTTCCACCTATCATCACTTCATCGTTTCATTATCATCCGCTCATTTGTACCCCCGTATAACGTAGCTGTTGGTGGGGTCGTTAAGCAACATTAAAAAAAAACATTTTGATCAATTGCACTCAACCAATGTAACGCACATTGCTCATCCCTTGTTCATCTACACAACAATGTATTATTCGAACTAGCCAAATACATACATGTTAATATAATCATCATTTCACGGCTGATAGCATGTGGCTACCAACTTACAGTATTCAATTATCTTTATCCATCTGCAGTAATAAACCAATCCGTGGTCTTTTCATCGATGACACATGCAATTAATCTAAATTAAATATGAATGCTAATTGTCAGCACAATGCAACTGCGATCAAGTAAGGCTGTGCGTGGTTGTAATCAATGTAAAGTGTGACTGCGAATGAGCGAGCTTTCAACTTGACTGCGCCGACTGAATGGAATGCGCAGATCTCGTGTGATCATTAGAATATATCAAACAACCCTTTATGGTTCCACATCCCTTACTTGATATCAGTCACCCTTCATTTGATACAAACAGCTGCTCTCCTCGCTAGGCTAAATACATAAAGACCAGTATAGAAATAAAGAATATATATTTACAAGATGCGTATATTTTGATGAAGTATGTATATTCATTATTTGAATACATATATGATATATATATATATATATATATATATATATATATATATATATATATATATGCTATATATTATTATTAGACGAGCTTCAGCGAGGATTCAATTTGACATACTGAAATAAAATTAGTGTTCGTTTTTCTTTTTTTTCTTTTTTTTTTTGTTCTGTAATTTTTCTGTTTTTTTGTCGGTTCTCCACAGGTCAAACAGCTACAGCTGTCAACTTCAAACTTTTTTCCGTTATGGTTCCTCATCTAACTTAGATCTGTATAGTTTTGTGGCACTATCGGGTGATAACTTTTATTTTTATGAATTTTAGAAATTTGAAAAATACTCTTTAGAATAACACAGCGTAAAAAAAGGAAAATGTTTTTATTTTATAAAAAATGGAATTTTGCATGGAGTTGAATTACACTTTCATACACATTTCTGGAAATTTTTAGATCGATCGGGTGAGCCATTTTAGAAAAAAACATAAAATGTGCTAAATTGGTACCACTCGAAGCAGTTTTTACCCATATTTACCCCTACTGTCACTATCCACTCGTCCAACAACGCATATATAGCGTTTTGCTAGTAATAATAAAACTGAACAAATATCAGTTTGAATTATGACAACGTTTCGTGTTTATTTCAAACACATTACGACAGTCTCGATCATGTTGCTCGAAATTGACATAATTATATCGTTGACATTATTAGAAATGATTTGTTAGTTTAATCTAATATTTAGCTTATTATAAGCCCTAATATGACACAATAAGCTACTGCGGTACCGAACGTAATCAATGAAAAAAATATATATTGGGATAATAATATATATATTTATATTATCATCCATGATTTTGCCAGTCCTCAACCCATGCACTGTTGTCAATCTAGTTTGGTTGTACTTTTCATCATAGGCGTACATGTCAGCTGATTGCGGAATGATTAGCCAATCAGAACTGGACAGATACAAATGTAAAGTTGATTTCCCTCTCCATTACAATATAATTAAATCCACCCTACTACAAGAAACGGGAAACCCAAAACCGACATTTTGCAATTATTAACACACTCAATTATACAGTTGAGTGTTGACACCAACTGAATTAATCATCTTAGTAATTTATTATCAATAGATCAGTCAGTGAACTGCAACATGTACAAACAACCCTTGTATAGTCATGTTCAATCAATCGAGACAGCATATCAACATAATTTACGTGCTTACATGCCTTGAAAATTTCACTTGCTGTAAAAACAGGGATTTTCATTTCACAATATATGTATATAGGCCTATATATATATATATATATATATATATATATATATATATATATATATATATATATATATATATATATACTTGCCATTCACAAACAATGGCTGCCATAAGTGACACAGAATAATTGATCAGTAAAAATAGAATAATTGTGAGAATGATAATCGATTGAGAAAATGTAACCAGTTTTAAAAAAATGAGCAAAAAACTTTCTAATCGAGTAAAATGAGAAATTTGTTAAGAGGGGGGGGGGGGGGGTACAAATTAATTAATTGAATATAAATGATTTTTCAAATTGTGTATTGATCTTTTCAAAATGTTTACTATACAACGGAATCTATTGATTTATTTCACAATTTATATTTTTTTGAATATTCTTGAAAAAAGCGGAATGGTTCCTCTTGATCCCAACATTAGACCTCCTATTTCACTAGAGTTCAGTGTTTTCAATAGAGTGGTCTTAAATGCCTTCAAAATTTCAGAGAACTGTAAAAACAGTAAATTCCATTTCACAATTTGTATGTAACGGATACTGATGATTTTTTTGAATATTCTTGAAAAAAGCGGAATGGTTCCTCTTGATCCCAACATTAGACCTCCTATTTCACTAGAGTTCAGGGTTTTCAATAGAGTGGTCTTAAATGCCTTTAAAATTTCAGAGAACTGTAAAAACAGTAAATTCCATTTCACAATTTGTATGTAACGGATACTGATCTGCAAGACGCGTCTGCGCGTTGACCTCTTGTCTCAGCCAGCCAAGGTTCTGCTTTAGTCAAGTCGGTTGTGGGTTCGAATCCCCCTTATAAGTAGAGACATGTAAACGTAGCTTCTGTTTTGTACATGCATCTCGATGGATGAGAGAGTAGAGCTGGAAGAGGAGGAGGAGAAGAGAAGGAAGAGATCTTGGGTCTGGCAAACCCAAGTCGGCAAGTGCCCTATAGCTAGTTTCATGCACTTTCCCAACTTTGTGAGAAAAAGTTTCTGGAAATGAAAACAGAATGCATTTAGAAAGTAAACAGTAGGCCTATACGGCTTTGATGAAACCGTTATAACGTAAAATAGCATACAACCAATTTATATTTTGAGAAAAATAGTGAACACAAGTGTGTTGAAGCTACGCCTCATCTGCATTTCCAAATGTCGATACTATATAACTTCTTCGCCCTGTTCAACTCAATTGATTTCATTTGGGGGAAAGTACCATTTATAACGCTTATATTGAAAGCGTTAATATTGAAGCGTTGAACCATATATAGGAGTCAGGTTTTCTAGCGCTTTTTCGCCATTTCAATAACATGATCAAACAACATCAAGAAATATTAGAAAAACGTGCGTATTGAATCACTTTCGCATTTCATCGCTTTTATAATTATCGCTATATTTTCACATGTCTCTGTACAGATAAGGCATGGTTTTCATTCAACTATCAGCCTCTCATTCTTACCCCTAAATATTGCAAATATATGTAAAAATATCCATTGAACCTTGAATTCGTACCCCAAATTTTGTTTTTCGGCAAACAAAAACTGCCTACCCAGCACAATGATGGCGTGAAAGTGTTTGAGACTTGCTAAAACTAGATCTTTCTTTTTCCAGACAAGTCCGTGGATATTCTGACCAGTTCTGCGAGTAAAAAGGGCGGCAAATCGAAACGCGTGAGAACGATTTTCACTCCTGAGCAACTAGAACGGCTAGAGGCTGAGTTCGAGCGGCAACAATACATGGTTGGTCCTGAGCGCCTCTACTTGGCTCACGCCTTACAGCTAACAGAAGCTCAGGTAAGTCAAAACAAAATACGATGCCATAACTCTGAACACTCTCATAGAATCACCATTCATAACATTGAAATACATTTATTTATCTTCATCTATATTTACTTTTATTTATTCATCCATCACATGCTAAATGACCTCGCTGTCGATGTGCCTTGAAACCCTAATAATATTCTCATTCATTTAGATCTGAGATATTAGTTATGGTGAATCAAACGAACCGGATATAAGTAGGCCTATATATTATACATATGTATATATATATATATATATATATATATATATATATATATATATATATATATATATATATATATATATATATATATATAACTGAGTTCTTAAATTGGTAGAACGTATATCTACCCCTCAACCTCCATATGTACCATTACACACACATTAATATCATTGAAAGATACCCCCCTCGTTAGCTCAGAAGGGAAGAGCATATGTGTATCAAACATAAGGTCCGGGGTTCGATTCCCCGACGAGGAGGTATTTTTCAGTGATAATAATACCCGTCCCATCAACATCACGTGCTGTACGTTTCAACAGAAAGCCATGTACTCATATATATATATATTATATATATTATATATATATATATATATATATATATATATATATATATATATATATATATATATATATGTATATATATATATGTATTGAAGATTCGTATTAATACTCGGAGCACTACTCAATTAATTATTTGACATGATTTACTCTTTGAACTAATTAATGAAACATTCTATGACAAATGTTCTCGAAATAGCTCCAACGCGGATGAAATAAATAAATACTAATTCTGTGTATCGTTGTCACTTTTTAGGTAAAAGTGTGGTTCCAAAACCGAAGAATAAAATGGCGTAAACAACATTTAGAAATGCAGCAACAGCGGCTAGCGGTGATCAAACAACAACAGCAACATCTTCAACAGCAACACCTGAACGGCGAGGAGATGGACGACAGCGACCTTGAGAGTAACTCTGGAGACACCATTTCGTTCACGCCGGCAACATCAGCGCCGACACCTGCGCCACTGATGGACTGAACAATAGTGGCGTGCCAGAATCAAGCGCTTTGCTAGAGCTAGGTTGGCCCAGCATACGTCACGGCTAGATCAGCTAGCTTGCAATTCTGGAACGACCACGAGCATCTTTTGCAACTAGCTGTCAAAGTCATGGCGGAAGATCAAATCGTATTGGGAGCTGCAGCAATTGTATTAAATGCAGGCATTTCTTCTGATTCCTCCTCCAGTGGATCAGAAGAGGATGACGAAGTTCTCACTCTTTTTGCCAATAGAATCGAATATTTTCAATAATTTTTTGGTCATCTTCTATAACCGCAACGTCGAATTTTTTGCTGCAATTATTTACTCATTATACTTGAATATTTAAACTCCCCATTAATCAATTGTTCTGCAGTACTTTCTCCACAGTTATTGTCATTCTTTCATTATCATACTCAATCTGCAGCTCGACCATATCAAGCGACCCCATGATCTTTGAATTGGCGCTCAAAATTATGGCTGATCTAGCAAGTTAGCAACCTTTTTCACCGCTAGATGAGCTATGTCAGCGGACTTAGCAGGCTGGATTCTGGAACGATTTGCTAGATTCTAGCGGAATTGGCCGCTAGAAATTGGAACGCCATTTCGACAATGCTGATCGAGCGCCTGATTCTGGAACGCGACTATTGCATCGTGTGCTGGATTTACTCGAGGCAGTGGTGGCCCAGTGCTGGACGCGCTGTCTAGAAGGCCGTTCGTATTGGAGCAATATACTTTTATAAGCAGTGATATTAAAAGATAATGTATATATTGAAGTTTAAAAATCGATTATTTATAATGTATGTGTGCAATTAGTTGGAAGAGGATTTTGATCATCAGCAAGCCATATATCATCACATCGTTAAAGGACACGACAGCCCTGAAACTGGATTTCAATTAATTAGACGAGCTTTAGCGAGGATTCAATTTGACATACTGAAAAAAATTGGTGTTCATTATTTTTTTTCATGTTTTTTTTTCGGTTCTCCACAGGTCAAACGGCTACAGCTATCAACTTCAAACTTTTTTTCAATATGGTGATATTTTTATTTTCCAAAGAAAGTTAATTTTGCCTCAAGTTGAATTACATTTTGATAAACATTTATGGAAATTTTCAGCTTGATCGGGTAAGCCATTTTGAAGAAAAATCATAAAATGTGCTAAATTGGTACCACTCGAAGCAGTTTTTACCCATTTTTACCCATACTATTACTATTCGCTCGTCTAAAAACGCATATATTGCGTTTTCCTAGTCATCTCAATTTCAGAAATTATAATTTATGTGACCCGCCCGATTTTCCAAGTCGTGACGTAGACATTACCGGAAAACTAATTTTTGTTCATGTTTTTATACAGAATCGGCTATGCCTACGTCATGATTCATGGTGTCTGGAGGACAAATAAATCAATTATAATTCCTGAAACTGTGATTATGATTTACATTTTTTTCTAAAATTGGGTAAATAAAATCTTCATTATTCATTAAGATCTAGTTTCAGGTTGTAATGTCCTTTAATGATTTAGATTCATGTTGGTTTTGAAATCATATATTGATTATATTTCAAGATAATTGAGTCAAAGTGAATCGATTTTAGTCAGAGTGACAATTTTCCTTGTGATGTAAAACGCTAATATAATGAAGTATGACTGTATGACTGTCGCTATAAAATGGTAAAACTTTCAAATGTATGGGCCTATTTTAAACCCAAAGTCATCTTTACCTAATACCGGGTGAATAGCAGGATACAAGAAAGGATATTGTTCCAAACTTTCCCTACATTATAATTAAGGTATAACTTTCGAAATGTAGAACTAACTCCGAAGGTGAGAGCATCATTTGTGTACGCAAGTGAATAATTAATTAGCTCATTGTTTTGCATGAATTGAAAATCTGAATTATAACCACGATTTTGTCCATGCAACTTCAGAGCGGCGAATATGCACTATTACAGAAACGGTTGTATGGTTTTATATGAAAACTCTTTCAGAAATATGTTCATTTCATTCTAATTTTGAAAAAGGTTTTAAAAAAGATTTTAGACAAAATTTACGAATATTCACATTAAAAAGTAAGAAAATAGTGTTGGGTAAATTATACAGGTGTTCCAAAAATCATATCAGAAACATATTCAATTATGGGATTTAAATTTACTACTTTCAAAATAGAAGATCCCATAGAAATCAATCAGATCTGACAAATACATCGCAATCGTATCAAAAAATATCCAAACTTTCATATCATATCATAATAGGCTATATAAAATTGTAAGTAATTCAAATCTTAGAGAAGTAAGTTCTCGATGTTCAAATGAATAATGCTGTTACTAACCATGATCAAGTGCTGCTTGAATCACACTTACTGTACATAAAACAATCTTGTAAATTGTATAATTCAATTAACAAATTGATGAAAATGTTAATTTCTACTTATTATTTGACTGACTCTTCTGAACAAAATATATATTCCTAATTATAATGTTGCCATTGTTCAGTTTAATAAATAAACTTATATCTTAATGATATAATCTGCAAGTTGTTGATCAATTTAATCCTTAAATCATAGAACATAAGGACACATAGGATAATCAAGTCCACATACATATAATTTGACAATTTCATTCAACCATAATTTAAACAAGCTTTAGCGAGAATTCAATTTGACATACTGAATAAAATTGGTGTTCGTTTTTATGTTTTTTTTTCTCTACTTTTTTTTCTTTTTTCTTGTCGGTTCTCCACAGGTCAAACGGCTACAGCTATCAACTTCAAACTGTTTTTCAATATGGTTCCTCATCTAACTTGGATCTGTAGATCTATAGTTTGTGTCATTATCGGGTGGTAACTTTTTTCTATGAATTATAGAAATTTCAAAAATACCCATTAGAATAGGGCCTACACCGCGGAAAAAAAAGAAATTATTTTTATTTACCAGAAAAATGATATTTTGCGTGAAGTTGAATTACATTTTGATACACATTTCTGGAAATTGTCAGCTTGATCGGGTCAGCCATTTTGAAGAAAAAACATAAAATGTGCTGCATTAGTACCACTCGAAGCAGTTTTTACCCATTTTTACCTATACTATTACTATCCGCTCGTCTAACAACGCATATATGGCGTTTTCCTAGTGATAATGAATGACAGTAATCAGGATAATTTAATTTCTTCAACTTTTAATTCTAAAATGTTTAGAATTATTCTACCCGTCGGTTTTATGCCCCAGCTTGGTTTACAACTAATAAGTATAAATCTTATGAGTCTTATAAGTATAGGTATTTATAAATCCAAACATTCACAAAACAATGTGTGTACATTATTGATGTACGCAATATAGAAGGGTCCACTCTGCGCATCCCCCCCCCTCAATAATTCGACCACTGGAAGTTGTTAAGGACATCTGAAACTAGATTTCAACAAATAATGGCAATATTCACTTCCCTAATTTTAGAGAAAATTAGAAATCATCGTCTCAATTCAAGAAATCACAATTAATTAATTCGTTCTCTAGAACCCAATTCTTTTTCTTAGTCGTGACGTAGACATTACTCGATTCTGTTCATGCTACAATATAGAGTCGGTAATGCCTACGTCATCACACATGGTCTCTGGAGCACAAAAAATTAATTACAATTTCTGAAATGAAGATGGTAATTTATATCGTTTCCTTTAAAATTGCAGCAATAAATATCGACATTATTAATTGAAATCTAGTTTCATGGTTCTGTTGTCCTTTAAGTATCTCTCTCCTGGTCTGTGTACAACACACAACACGTCCAAGATATTAGTTAAGAAAGAACCCGCCAGGAGGAAGAAGGTGAAGAAGGAGAAGAAGGTGAAGAAGGGAAATAACGAGGAAGCAGCTGTACAAGGAAATAAGCAGTGCATCAATTGCTCGGCATGCTTTATGTACAGCAATTATCGCCTCTGTATCCAATTACACTCTAGACTCATTCCTACAATAATGTTATTCTTATTAACCAAAGAAAAAATCTCTGCCTTTATTAAAACGAGCAAGAAGAATGTTTATATCCTGAGCCAGAAACTATAATAACATTTTTAAAGGTTTAATATGCGAAGCGAAGGAGAACGGTTTGATGACGGGGGGGGGGGGGGGGGGGGGGGGCAAGGGGGGGAGGAGGACCGTGGAGGACTCATCATATATAAAATTCAATTTTATTATAATAACCGCGGGGTTTTATTCTTTTTCTTGATATTCGAGAAGAGCAGCAGCATAAAACATGATACAAAATGAAATGTTTTTTTTTAGTGGTTTAAGAGAATTTATTAAGACTGGGATAACATCCTTGAATCTAAATCATATTGTATAGATAAAATTGAGGCTAATATGAAAATGAAAATCTCGTAAAGTTATTGAGAATGTAAGAAGCAGCGAAATTGCCTCTTCAAGTTACAGTGTTGCTCGTAATTTGTCTTTGTACTACATCTACACAAGAGGTTACCAGACGTTATAGCCTACAATGTGAAGAAAAACACTAATTTGTATTACTTTAAAAGCCGTTTCAGTCCTATTATACTACCGTACTTTTCAAGACTAATTCGGTTTAATGTTACAAAAGGGAATGAACAGATTGATATTTTCAAGTCAACCATTATTCTACTTATAGGGCCTAAAACCTTTCACACATCATAACTATTCTAAGCAGTATAATTACGTACAGGTAAATAAAGTCGTGTTTGATTGTCGTAATGGGGAGGATTAATAATTATTAGACGAGCTTTAGCGAGGGTTCAATTTGACATACTGAAAGAAATTGTTGTTCGTTTTTATGTTTTTATGTTTTTTGTTTTTTTTTTGTCGGTTCGCCACAGGTCAAACGGCTACAGCTATCAACTTCAAACTTTTTTTCAATATGGTTCCTCATCTAACTCAGATCTGTATAGTTTTGTGGCATTATCGGGGGGTAACTTTTTTTTATGAATTTTAGAAATTTCAAAAATACCCATTAGAATAACATGACGGAAAAACAAGAAAATATTTTTTTTTTCCGAAAAAATGAAATTTTGCGTGAAGTTGAATTACATTTTGATACACATTTCTAAAAAATTTCAGCTTGATCGGGTGAGCCATTTTGAAGAAAAAAAATAAAATGTGCTAAATTGGTACCACTCGAAGCAGTTCTTAAACATTACTACCCATACTATTACTATCCGCTCGTCTAACAACGCATATGGCGTTTTCCTAGTTTAAAATCTAACAATGGAATATCATATTTTTATTCACGTGATCTAATCTTTTACAATTGTTTCGGAGTCTTTCACAAGCGTGATCAGTCCAATAGCCATAGTGTTTATATATACATGTTCAACTCTCCTCTGATGACATTCTTCAATTCGAATCAATACAGCAGAAGAATGTATATGCCTCTACTAGTTCCTAAAATGTATCGAAAACGAAGTCACCCCCCCCTCCCCCTCCCGCTGTTTGTCTACACGAAGTTTAACTGATTCGTTCCCCCTAATTTATCTGTTCTTAATAAAAAGTCAACTCGTTCCAATATAAACCAATATCATGAACACCCTCCCCTATCAACTGGAGCGTGCATAACCAGCGCGCTATTTATTGCAGGGTGACAATAACAATATCACCGTGCAGTGGAAGTGAGGAACCAGAAGGAACAGGGGTGGGGTGGGGGGGGGGTTGTTCAGACGTGCTCTGTGAGCATACAGAGAGTACAATTAATGTTGTTCATATGTTGGAGACCGATGGGATTAAGTAAATATAACGCGAAGAACTTGAACACGGTTCTAAGTTATTAGTCAATTGGCAATAGCTTTTTAGACGCGCTTTAGCGAGGATTCAATTTGACATACTGAAAAAAATTGGTGTTCGTTTTCATGTTTTTTTTTCTTTTTTTCATGTTTTTTTGTCGGTTCTCCACAGGTCAAACGGCTATCAATTTTCAGCTATCAACTTCAACCTTTTTTTCAATATGGTTCCTTATCTAACTTAGATTTGTATAGTTTTGTGGCATTATCGGGTGGTAACTTTTTTTCTATGAATTTTAGAAATTTCAAAAATACCAATTAGAATAACACAGCGGAAAAAAAGGAAATATTTTTATTTTCCAAAAAAATGAAATTTTGCGTGAAGTTGAATCACATTTTGATACACATTTCTGGAAATTTTCAGCTTGATCAGGTCAGCCATTTCGAAGAAAAAACATAAAATGTGCTAAATTGGTAGGCCTACCACTGGAAGCAGTTTTTACCCATTTTCACCCATACTATTACTATCCGCTCGTCCAACAACTCATATATGGCGTTTTCTTAATCATACACAACATAGCACATGAATGAAGCGTATGAATAGCAATTGATATTAAAGGACATCACAACCCTGAAACTAGATTTCAACGAATATTTACGATATTTATTTCCCCAATTTAATAGATAACTAGAAATCTTCATCTCAATTTGAGAAATTGAATGTGATTTTTTTGTCCTCCACAGACCATAAGTCATGACGTAGACATTACTGATTCTGTATAGAAACATGCACAGAATCGAGTAATGCCTACGTCACGAGTCCTGAAGGACAAATGAATTAATTATCATTTCCGAAATTGAGGTAAAGATTTCTAGTTTTCTCGAAATTGAGGGAAATAAATATCGTTATTGTGATCATTAAACTTCTTGAATAACGATATTTCAGCCATGTCATAAAAGATACGTTCGACCGGGAATCGAACCCGGGACCTTCCGATTGCCGGTCCGCTGCTCTCCCACTGAGCTACCGAGATTTCACTCTTATTTCATGGCTATACTTAGAGTGACGATTCTTCCTGGGGCTAGCCCTACAGAGGGCTTAGATTCACCCAAGGTGTAACGATTACACGTTACCACAGGTCCTTGTGCACTCTCTTCTACCTTCACCTAGGCATGAGGAATAATTCCCGGTCGAGACGTATCTTTTAGGACATGGCTAAAATATCCCAAATATCGTTATAATTCGTTGAAATCAATTCTTGGGTTATAATGTTAACGCGCTCGCTTCATGTGATCCAGGAGACGAGGGGAATTTCGGACCCGGCTCGATCCCCGCCAACAACCATCTTTACAGATGTTTTCATGGTTTACCTCTGTAGTCTAGGCTAATGCCGGGATGGTTCTCACAATATAGGCCACGCCCGCTTCCTTCCCATAACCCAAGAAACCTTCATCTCATCATCCCATCATCTCATCAATCATCCATCCGACGCCAATAGATCTGCGCTATCATAACAGTGCGTCGTTAAACCCAATATAAAAAAATTTGAGGTGAAGATTTCTAGTTTTCTCGAAAATGAGGAAAATAAATATCGCTACTATTCGTTCAAATCAAATCTAGGATTGTAATGTCCTTCAAGTTTACTCGTATCCACGAAATAAGAGGATCGTCTACCAACAAAAGAAACACAAATCAGTGTCCTCCGTAGCTCAGTCAACTAAGGCACCGGTTTAGAATCTGAAATCACCGTTGCATGTGGGTTCGAGTCCCGCCTAGGGTATAGGATTTTGTAAACTTCCTAGCACTCATCATTCTTCGATAGTTTCATTATCACCAGCTCATTCGTACCCCCGTATAACCTAGCTGTTTCCGGATTTTAAGATTTTTCAGAACGACGTTGACGAGAAAAAACCGAGGGGTTTACAACTCGCAGATTTGGTGTACACCTGATTTCAGGTGATTTCAGAGATTTCAAGGGATTTCATACGGATTTCAATGGGATTTCAAGTGATTTTAGGGATTTCAAGGGGATTTCAACGGGACATCATGGCAATGTGTACTCCGGATTTCAGGAGGTGTTAACTCCTCGGAAAAAACGAAATTACGTACGTCTTCCCAAAGCTGTAAAACACGAAGTAGTATTTCATTCAACTTGAAAAAATTGTGAAACAACTGAAGATCTACAATTTTTTTTGGTACCTTCTACTTTCGTAGAGACCTGCAATAAGTAGAGCAATTGGCTTGCCATTTGTAGAAGAAATCTCGCTCGCTTCATGTGATCTGGGAGATCGGACCTGGGTCCATCTTCACAGGGGGTTTTCGTGGTTTGCCTCTGTAGTCAAGGTCAATACTCCAGACACCTTGAGTCATAACGTAGACATTACCGACTCTGTGTAGAGAAACATGGGAAGAATCGAGTGATATGTCTACAGACAAATTGCAGAAAAGTAATGTCTTTGAAAAATGGCCGGGTCTTGAAATGAAGGTTTGAAGAAATGAAGAATTGAAGAAATGGCCAGGTCTTGAAATGAAGGTTTGAATTAATACATTTCAATTTCTGAAAATGAGTTGATGATTTCTAGTTTTCTATAAAAATGAGGGAAATAAATACACCATAATTATTCATTAAAATCCAGTTTCAGGGTTATGACATCAATTAATGATCCTTCTCAGTATTTTCTTAAACAACAGAGAAAAACCACGAAAATGTACGTCAGTCTGTAGTCGACCACGACGGGAATCAAATCTCGGTCTACTGGACGCTTTACCGGCTGATACCCCGCACTAGAACAATACACGACTTGTGTTTATCCTCACTAATGATCGACTTATTCACCTCCCCCCGCTCCCCTCACCACCAAGCTGCAACATGCACGACAAAGCCATGTGGGCCCCCCCCCCCCTTTACATGCAGGCTTCACATGATGGGCGCCGTGCGGCAGATCTTTTGATTCGCCAGATTAATTGAAATGCCTCACATTCCACGGGTCCGATTCACCCGCTACCGGCACGCCGGAACAACTAGACATGATGCGCGCGCAGCGGGAAGGGTGAGACAGAGAATGCGCGCGCATAACCGGCGTAGACAAGGACGGTCGGAGAGAAGATACGAATAGGTACAAAAAAGATATATTTGTATTTATATTAGTTTTTAGTAAGCACTGTATTGAAGACTAAGATCTATTGGCGTCGGTGAATGATATGTGATATGATGGAATGATGAAAGGTTATTTTATTAGGTGTTTTTGGATAGTGGGAAGGAGTCGGTTGTGGCCTGTTGTCGAGGAATCATCCTAGTATTGACTTGAACGACTGTGGGAAACCACGAAAAACCATTTTCATTTTGGTCGACCTTGGCGGGAATCGAACCACTCGACCACTCGTCTCAATTTATTAAAAAGTTGGATGGAAATAATTTATTTGTACATTGATGAGTTTACCGATAGTGAACTAGAAGCTTGCTATACTAAAATGATAATTTATAATAATAATATTTATTGATTTATATGAATAGCAATGTACACTGTTGTAGAACACACTGTAGGGCCAACATAGATACTGGCAAGCTGAAAGCGTATTGTCATATGATAGTCAGCTGTGAAATCAGCATAGATATCAAGTCTGGTTTACAATTAAATTGACTAGTGATGTAGCATTCAAATTTGAGCTAAAATCCTTTTTAATATCAAAATCATTGTATAATACTTCCTATAGGAAGTATTATACAATGATTTTGATATTAAAAAGGATTTTAGCTCAAATTTGAATGCTACATCACTAGTCAATTTCTTCATTTCTTCCGGAAGTCTCTTATACAGCGTAGCGCCAGCATGTGAAGTGATTTGCTGTACAAATGTTCTTCCTATTGCGTGTGTGCTGAACGAGCACCTCGCTATTAGGTGGACGCACGGCGGGGTTTGTTCTTGTTGGCACGATCAGGCTGAATATAGGCTAGGGACTGTTACTACTCCAAGCTGCACGAATACTCAATACGAACAACGCAATAAATGCTATAAGTCTTATTTGACGATGGACTTTGATGAATCATACCAGGAAAACGCCATATATGCGTTGTTAAAAGACCGAATAGTAATAGTATGGGTAAAAATGGGTAAAAACTGTTTCGAGTGGTACCAATTTAGCACATTTTATGTTTTTTCTGCAAAATGGCTGACCCGATTGAGCTGAAAACTTTTAAAAATGTGTATCAATATGTAATTCAACTTCACGCAAAATTTCATTTTTCTGGTAAATAAAAATATTTTCTTTTTTTTCCGCTATGTTATTCTAATGGGTATTTTTGAAATTTCTAAAATTAATAAAAAAAAGTTATCCCCGATAATGCCACAAACCTATACAGATCTAGGCCTAACACCAAACGTATAGGAAAGTTCTCGTTCCTAGGCAGGACCCATTAGAGAATGGAGCGGAATTGTAAGAAGCTGCAAGTGCTTCCTAAATCAGTCAAATTTGTAAACTAATGAGCCAGATCAATGATAGAAAAACATATATATAATTTTAGACCCATAAGTTTCATGAATTTTGGGATCAAATTATATCTAGTTGGTCTACCATGCACACTATGTTATATTTCACGTATTATATTTCTGTACTTAAAGTTTTACTGTTGAAATTATGTATAAATCAGTATATTATTAGAAATAAGAACTTCACCACAATATGTAAGTAAGATATACACACTGTGAAGAAATAAAAATAAAATGAACTTGACTGAATGCGCTGCTATAAGATGTGTGTATGTAAAGCCTTATCCCTATAAATAAACTACAGCTGATGTTATAGAAGATCGCTGATGCGGTAGTTATGCTAAAATCATATGGATACATATAAATAATAATCACATACATTCTATTCCGGTAGTATCAACTGATATTTGAATATTATAGTTCATCATTGGGGCACGAATATGATATGCGTATCCAAGGGTGTTAGAAAGTTAATTCGTAAATTGTTGCTTAGTTCCCTATTATCAGTTGCTACAAACAGTTCTTATTAATTATAGTGATGGGTATTGGATTTGGTGAATTGGTAATCCCTACATTCATTTACTGATTATATACAATTAGCAAACTAAACTAGCCTTTTGGTAATTCAATTAATTCAATAAATTGCGACATCATCAAATAATTACACATCTCCGTTTGAAATGACTGTGAGATGCCTGGAGTAACGGCATGCGTGAACGGTAGAGGAATCGCGTTCAACAGTTGAAAACGCAAGAGTTTGTTTCACAAAAATGTCATTGATGTTTGCATTCAAAGATTTATTGTCGAAGAATTTCTTCAATTCACCAAATAATCGAACTTGTATTGCATGAAGACGAATCTATGGAAGCAATTATATGTGTATATATATATATATTTATATATATATATATATGTATGTATATATATATATATATATATATATATATATATATATATATATATATATATATATATATATATATATATATAGATATACAACGATATAGAGATAGGACATACCAGCTTAGCTAAAATAAGGGCGATGGCGATGGACAAAATTGACTTTTGTAGAAGACTATAATGTAGATTGTATAGAAGACAATTGTAGGCCTATATGCACAGAAAGAAACAAAGAAGATTTTTAAGAAGAAAAAGACGAAGGTATAGGCCTATACACACCTATATATATATATATATATATATATATATATATATATATATATATATATATATAAATATATACCGTATATATATATATATATATACATATATAGGCTATATATGTATAATAAGAAAGCTTATAAAATGAAGGTTTGAATTAACCCGAAAAGAACCAAGCTTTCTGAAAAGAGGATACGCTCTATCTATAGTAAAACTTTTAAATTGCATTCTGGAAATGGAAGAGGATTGGGTCGGGGTGCGTTCTCTCTCTCTCTCTCTCTCTCTCTCTCTCTGTCTCTGTCTCTCTCTCCTCTCCCCGATTCTTATCTGTACTCCAGCCTGTAGAAGTGCAACCAGCTTTATATACGACTCAACTCGACTCGTAATTCCGCGAGCGATCTTTTGTTTCCGACGATTCAGAAGCGAGAAAACAGACAAAGAGTCGAGCAAGAGAGAGATAGAGACTCTTATGAGCCAGGTTAACTCAACAGGATAGACTGGTGTGAGAGCAGCTAGTTAGTATCACGTGGCACGTTCTCGGGCCTCATTTCACTATACCATGTGACTAGACCTAGACGATGAAGCCAAGATGTAGATTTACTTCAGTCTCATTATACGAGCTCGATTTAGTGAAATACACAAATTGTGGATCATGTTGAGAAAAAGATTTATCAGTCTTTAGAATTTCTTACATAACTTGTTATCTATAAACATATATATTTATTCAAATATCTAGCCTATAAATTTAATCAAATATAGGCCTATATATGAACAAATTTATAATAATAAACTTTTTCATAATTAGACATGAGTAGGCCTAGGCCTAATGCAGGCTATTTCTTAGACCTGATAATATGTTCTTAATTCTTAGTTCTTAGTTTCTGACAATATATGTTGTTCTCTGTTACGACATCACTGTTATCTTGCAAGATAAATGAATATTAAATGAATACTAGTTATAATGGAATGATGGGAATAACAAATAGAAAGCTACTTATAACTAACTATTTAATTTGTCATGTATATGGTAATTGACTATTTTAGTCCAGCTCTAAGAGGCCTACTACAAGCCAACTAAAAGGTCAAATCATTATCACTTTTATCTGTATAGTAAATGATGTACTTCATATTATTATATCATTACATAATATACTATGAATTTCTTCTGTAGTACAAAATCTGTGTACAAAATCTAAAATCATCGTTGTTGCTTATAGTCATAACGCGTGAAAAAGTGTAACATAATTAATTCCATGCCTGATTGCGTTCATCATTATCGCTCCCCCCTTGCCCCTTGGCAATCCTTGGGGCCTTTCAGATACAGGGGGTAATAAAACAGAAGGAACTTAATTAATTTCTCTTCTTTATTCATTATTTTATTTGTTTTGTGATTGCAATTATTACTTATTAGTGTTGATCGTATGTTTTAATTGATACAGTCAAGATGGGTAGAAAAACACCCGAGTCTGTTGGCAACCGCATGCTGTGTGCGAATGTGCATCAATTAATGTTATTAGATGCTAATCTGAATGTACAGAAATACACGATCATATTCATATGCAATAAAGCGATATCATGCATACGTATAATCTTGAAAAAGAACTTGTACAATATAATATTTCTTCAATACGAATAATAAGTGCTAGATAATACTCTCTCAATCTTGATAATAAAAGTATTCACAATTGAATTAAAAGCACGGATATTTATCACAAATTGATAATTGAATAAGACGTATAAAGAAACAAGTTATATGCACACGGAGGTTTCCACCGAATCTACCAGGAACAAGATTGGTATAAGAGAAAGGAGCGAGGAAGGAAGAAGTTAAGTAATTGAAGGTCCTAGCCTCATTAAATCCTTGCTCTATTAAAGTAATTTGTAATTAACTTCACGAGAGCGCCAGCGACGTCAGGGTAATGCAGAATAAGGCTACTAATTAGTAAAGCGTTTGTAAGAGCGAGCAAGAAAAGCCCGAGGCGTTATATCCCAACAATGTTACATTATAATAGATACGGGGTAAGGTATTCCTTAAGGAAACCCTTTGAATGCTCCCACATGCCTGAGCAGCCGCTGAAACAAGGCGCGGAGACAAAGAGAGAGAGAGAGAGAGAGAGAGAGAGGGGGGGTGAACCGTGTTTATGAACGACGAGCTCAGTAAATATAGGAAGGAGATGGAGAGAGAGAAAGTTTGTGACTGATAATAGACACATCTTGAGAAAATGAGCGTGAGAGAGAAAACGAAAGAGAGAGACAGAGAGAGAGAGAGAGAGAGAGAGAGAGAGAGAGAGAGAGAGAGAGAGAGAGAGAGAGACTCATATTGCAGATCGTTTATTAAATTATAAGTTTTTTAAGGGAGTAAATAATATTGTGGTATCTATTTAAATTGATTTTGAATTTTGTATAACATCGAAACGTGATCAGAATAAGTGCGTGTTTGCCAATTAATACCAAGGATAACGGGTAGGATCGTTCGGCAATTAAGATTAAAATAGTTTTTCTCGATAGTTTGATAGTCTTGATAGTTCTAAGTTATTGTGTCTACTCAGAACCTAGTTTCGAAGCACATCAGCGTACGCTGCAATTTGATGATAGGTAAAATGGTACTTATAATTTCAGGATCGAATACAGCAATGTTTGATGTAGATCTTTATTGTATGCATATTATTACAAATTCACTTCCTTGGCCACCATGAGAGTGTGACACGTGAGAAAATTAATAGGTCCACGCTACTTTTAATTATTGTTGACACAGAAGAAATAATACTATCCCTCGTTAATAAATGCCACATAAAAATTGATAACTCCTATACCAATGTAATTTATGTTATAAATTGCACAAAAAGCATTCCACGAAATTGCTTCGTGCAAAAGATTGAGTATCTAGCGATGTTGCATACCATATTACAAAACCTTATACAACAAAGCCTCTCCACCCTTCATACAGGAATAAAAGCTGGTAGCTAGGTTTATGAAAGTGTAGAAGAAAAATGGCTTCTAATTTCGACAAATGGTCCCTTGCCTTTTCTATTGAGAGACAGGAATATGGGCTACAAACTAGACATAGTATATAAAATCCTTGATAATATTATCCCTCCATATAAACCCGCTCTTCATCCCGTGTTTTCCCCTCCCTTTAGCTTGTCAAAGTGATGGCAAAATGAGCTAATGAAAATGATTGGTCTACATCTCCCCCCTCCATGTGTGGTGGGTTGCATACTCGCGCAGGCGCAGCACAAAGCGTTTCAATGTTTTCACCAAGTATCTCACTTTGCCTCTGTTCGGAATAAATGGAATTCACGTTTCACAACGCTTCAAATAACATTATTAAATATTAATATTGAATTACCGATAAAAACACGACAAAGGATGAAGTTGTGCTCACGTTTGTGCTGAATAGTTTCTCAATCAATGCGAGTAGGTGAAGTGTACATAAGATATAATGTACACAAGTATGTTATTATTACACATGCACTTGTTTCCTTTATCGTCGTCAGTCCACCCTGATTCTTTTTTCCCCTTCCCCCCCCCCCCCCGTCAATCTTCCACGATCCATTCTCAATAGCTCACACTCCTTTATTTCTTCTCATACTTACATCCATGTAAATGTTACGGTTTGTCTCTCATCCCTCTCTCTCCCCCCCCGTCCATCTAATACCACACTCCCACCCCTGATCGCCATCGTAATAATGTCCGACATTATTGTTGTGCTTTGATTCTGTCCGCACCCCTCGATTAAATGTTCAAGTAGCCTCGATCAGGGGGGTGGGAGAGGGTGGGAGAGGGGAGATTGTGGATTGTGGTATAAAATATGCTAGATAAAATATGCAATAATAGTACACTCCTTGTGGAAAAACCATGCTTAGCATCAGTGTACAATTATTGTGAATGTGTTCATATTGCCAGCCTTGACAGAATAAATGTTGTTTCTATACTCAAAACAATATTGTATTGTTCATTTGTTTTTGGTGGAAGTGCCGTGAAGTTTGAATGATACGGCACGTCCACCTCACACAACGCCTCCACATTCTTATATTAAGTAAATGGTGCAATTAAATGATGATCATTTTGTCATTGTTATCAAGATTCAATAAAAAAACTAGTATATTAAAGTAATATAGGTCTATATATAATTATTTATGGACTTTTTTGATAAGAGGTCCTTTTTTAAAAACAATTTTCAGAGAGAGTGTTTATAATTTTGGATAAGACTGTAACATATTTTCAGTTCTTCTGTTGGCAACATTGTTGGGCGACGTTCTTTTTCAATATGAAAAATAACCGAGGTGGACTTTTTTATTAGATAGTTAACAAGGAAAAGCGTCAATGGAATTTTTTATTCAAGGGCCTCACTTATGCGACGAGCTTCATGATGAAAGAGAAGTTGCGAAATAATGTCGTCAAACGTTCAATTATATTAGAGATATTCTAGAAGCGGTGTATTGTAACGACGTCAGACGTCGGAGAAGCGTCGTAATTAAGAAATTGATGACGATGCTATATCAGCCATTACACAGGGGGTTCTATTTATATTTTGTATGAAAAACTTCGGAAAATGAGATATTTCAAAAGATATTGCTGTACAAATTATCTAAGGTTTTTATATTTTTAAAATCATATCAGTTAGATCAAAATACGAGAGATGTACGGAGCAAATGTGGTCGTGTTATATGGCTATAGGCCCCTACAATGTGGTTGTCATTACACCATGGTAATTCAGTCAGACTTGTACGTATATGTTATATCAATATTTTAGCTTCCTAAAATCAGGAATTCTGGATTGTTGAATATTTAATTATGTACTCATGAATATATTATGCAATGTAAAAATCACCAAGATATTGTGACATGTTTTGATGAAACATGCGACGGTTGCGCTCACATAAAGTGGTACATCAAGCTACACTAAAATGCATCCTGTCAAATATACTGATAATATTCACACTCTAGAATACAATGTGCACACGCACTCCAGGTATGGTCTAAGAAAACAAATGTGGTTAAAATGTGCGTACATTTCATTGAAATTAAAATTTTAATTGCAGTTAAACCATTTTATGTGACCGCAAGTGTACAAGAAATAAAACAAATAATTAGATAAGCTCGGAGCACCACGTGATCATATTTACCTGTTCTGCGACATTTATTCTTCAACGCTTTCAGAGCCAGTTCTATGGATCCTGGGTTCGGTTCTACCAACTGATTGTTAAGGAATTGAGCGATAGTTAGCGCATTAACTTGCTATCACCCTTAGTTACGCAACTCAACACTTGACTAAAACCGGCTTTCAGTCAAGTACTTCGCTAACTATTAACTAAGGTACGGAAATAACTAACTAAGTTAATCCACTGACTATTGCTTAATCTCCAACTACCAATTCGTGAAATCGAGCCTTAGTTCTACTTCTTTTTACGCCTCACTATACGAAACACGGAGTGTCTAGAAATGAAGTCAGATATTTAGCTCTCAGTGATCAGTACTCTGTGCCTAATTCAGACAGAAGCCTATACTGCGAGCCCCGTCCTCCTCGTTCTGTATTAAATGTATCATTATATTATATTAAAACTCAGCTTGGGACGATCAGTAATGATTGATCATTCGTGGACATGTAATTAAAAACGTTGTGATGTCGATGGGGCGAGCTGGGTGGGTTGGGAAGGGGAGGGAGGGGAGGGGATTCACTGAGGCGGAAGCTGGATGGAACAGATAATCCTATTTAAAAGTTAACTTGTTCAACAAGAGATTAACAAGGATTTGCAATTTGTAACGGTTCAAAAGCTTTTGATCTTTTTGTCATTGTGTTTGGTAATAGATTATACGAAGATATAAAGGTACAATCTCGTCCAAACTGTTGCGATAAATAATAAATGTACTACAGCTGTACATGATAATGTTGAAAATATTATATATTTTTACCATTATCAATATTATCAATATATATATATATATATATATATATATATATATATATATATATATATATATATATATATATATATATATATATATATATATATATATATATATATATATATATATATATATATATGTGTATATATCAATATACTACCAATATATTATATTGAATTGGTGCCAAAATAGAAATAATGAAATCCCGCCGCCGACCACCTTTACAGGGGTTTTTCATGGTTTCCCTCTGTAGTCTAGGCTAATGGCTAATGGCTGATGCCGGGATGGTTCCCACAATAAGTCGGCCATGACCGCTCCCTTCCCACTATCCTTCTGATTACCCAAGGACCTTCATCTCATCATCTCATTAATCATCCATCACACGCCATTAGATGTCAGTTATCATAACAGTGCGTCGTTAAACCCAACATGAAAAAAATATCATGTGCGAAAGATATTCTACCAAGCCATTCACGCAATGTTGAAATAAATCCACGTGTACCCCCACTGCTTCATCACCACTCTCAACTAATGCGCTCTTCTATACAACGCCTGTAGTACCAGTGCGGCCCGCTAGAAAACGCTACAGACATGCTGGATTGACACCTGTATGGATCTCCGTGACGCTGCTGCGCAAAAAGGCACGCGCAAGGGCGGACTGGGCTATCGGGCAACCGGGCATTTTCCCGGTGGGCCGGGGGCCGGCACTTATAGTTTATGCTAATATGAACTTATTGATATCGACAAATAATTTTTATATTTGCAACACAACACAACAGCTCTTCAGAAAGTATGCGATGATGCGAGTGGTATTCGTACGATACAGCATTAGCAATAAAGAGTAAAACGTGGAAAACATAATTAATAATATAATATAGTGTGTCGTTATTTCTTTCACACTCTCCCGATAAGGACTGTGAGGCAGTGGGTTGATGAATACATTCATGATTCTAAAAATACAATGCGCTACTTGTGTCCAGAATTTGAACAAAGAAGACTCAGACCTCCGATCGACCGTCTCCCCATTCCATACCGCCAACCCCCGTTTACTTGATGCTCTACAACAGTACTCTATAGGGCTGTTTGAAAAGATTTGCCAGGGCCGGAATATATCCCCAGTCCGCCCCTGGGCACGCGTAATAGCATTCGATCTTATTTCTGTCATTTGTTTTTCTACCAACACATTCTCTGACAGCACCCATTGCGTGGTGCATGGTGCGTCATGGGACTGAGGATGCGAGGGTCGATTGTACAGAACCTACCACATACAACTTGTTTTAATAATATGTAGCGAATAGTCTCCATACCTTGCTATGTCACGCTAGCCCCATGCAAAGCTTTTTTCAACACAGATAGTTGCCTCAGTCATTATCATGAGAAAATGCACATTATTTCAATCTATTGCTAATAACATCTTATTTGTGTAGTCACCACTTTGGTTAACTTGATTAATGAAGAAAATGACACACAATCAAGTTTTTATTATAGGATGAAATAATGTGCATTCTTCCAGGAGAATACACTAGCACGACTCAAGGTGCTTAGACTACAGTGACGCGTATTCACCACATATATATCACGGCTTACGGCCACGGGTTATGATAAGGGAAGTTACGACTCTTAGCAACCGATATTGAAATTATTTTTTGTTCACTTTTTTTTAGTCTCACTCATTCTTAAACTCTCTGAAACCTGATGTGTTCGCATCACGATTTTGTTCTTGTGTCATCTATCACAGCCATCTCGATACCAAGTACGATATCAACACCGGTTTTCACAAGGTTTTTCTACCGGTACGAATCGCAGTGCCTTCTAACCGCGGAAGGCAGTGGTCAGAAGTCAGCTGCCGAAAGAAACGTAACAACTTTTTATATCCAAAAAAACATGACGTCATAAACGTCCGTTTTCACTGAAGTTGAACCAACTAGATTTCCTATACATCTATCCACGAGATAAGAAGGTCGTCTACCAAAGTAATACAAATATCGACGATTTGATTATGATTATTGTTTGCTTAAAGACCCCACCAACAGCTAGGTTATACGGGGGTACGAATGAGAGGTGATTATGAAACTACGGAGTGATGACGCGTGAAAGGACGTTTAAAAAACCCAAGCCTTATGCGGGACTCGAACCCACGCCCGACGGTGACTTCAGTCAGCTGAAGCGGTGCCTCAGCTGACTGAGCTACCTAGGGTGGCATATTAACGATTTATTTGTATATAGCTGGGCCCTTACCGCGACCGCCAGTTCACGTAACGTCCTGTGCCCAGCTAGCTCCAAAAGACTAAGAACTTTGATTATTGGATAATGTTCTCTAGGAGAGCTGACATTTATACGTATACATACACATTTGTCTATATTCTGAGAATGTTTTTATCATTATTATATGTTATAAATAACTATCTTTCAATAAAGATGATAATAATTTCGAATACATTCTTTCAGATACGTTTTAAGGCCAAATAATTAATCTGTTTTATTTTGTTCATGATCAATTTTGTAGTGGGGGAGGGGGGGGGGATATTCCATTTTGAGGTGCGTTCTGTTTCTTTTTCATTTATAAATTAAGCCCGATGTATATATAAACATTATATTATTTTCTTGAATTTATTTACAGTATCTTTGTTTCGATCGTTGCCATTATAATATCCACTATATAAATATATTCTCTACTTTATATTAAAACAGACTAAGGATGGATTATCACAGATGTTTTCAGCTTTTTGTAGTATAACTTTTTCCGATGTGGAATGCAAATTGCCTGCCTGGTTATATATGAATAATGTGATATACAAAAAAAAATCTGTTTCCATTTCATGTAAAAATTCTCGATCTCTTTATCTCTTTCCACTTTGAGCATCCAACCATCCTCCATGTAGCGGGAGGGTTGGGATGTGTTTTATTAGTTTGCTACCACGTTCTGATATAACTCTCTCTCTCGCTCACTCCGCTTTGCTTTGCTCACTTTTACCTCAATAAAAAACCGCAATATATTCAGCTCTATTGCCTTCTCCCTACCACACGGAAAACTAATTTAATAATCTTCAATCCACCAACCCCACCAATCCTGCACTTCCTATATGTATACCCGTAGACCGCCATTGCTCTCTCTCTCTCTCTCTCCCTCTCCCCGGTCATAGGCTACATCATAACACCCCTTTTAACTCAAATCAAGTAATAATATCGCTGCTAATAAAATAGCATTCATGCGTTGCGTGCTCCTGTTAATTCCCAGAAATAACTGTTGTACATATTCTGGTTTGTTTCAGATGAAATATAATTATTATTTTAGTTTAATTTTAGTTTAATTTAAGTTCTAGAATCTAGACTTGAGATATTAATTAATAAGTATCAATATACATAGATATTACATGTTGATGTCTTTCATCTAACGTATATGAGATTAGTTGCGAGCCAGATATACGCGATATTGTTTATTTTTATTTTTTAATATACCGGTATAGATATTTTATAATATATGCATTACAGATATCGGAAGCATTTCTAGTTACTTGTATCCACTTTAGAATACATTACCTACAAAAGTAACACACACAAAATATAAGGCCGTTTTATCGTATGGTTGTAAAATTTTGGTATAAATTATTGCAATTTTGGTAATTTTTGTAATTTTGGTATGGTTGTATAATTATGATTTTGCATGAATAGGTTTACTATGAGAAGTTCGACTGCTTCTTTTCCAACGATGAATGCATTGAAGCTGCAGCTTGATGATATGTAATCATAGAGAATAGGGGAGAACGTAAGAATGTAGAATGTAAGAACCGAGTTCTTACATTTATTCAGCTGGTAACCATCCTTCTTCTTTCGTGAATAGACCGATAGCTATGCGAGTTGTAGTTTTATTTATATTTATTCTTGTATTTGTATCGGGTTACACGATACACTGTACTATCGACTAAGATCTATTGGCGTCGATGGATGATGAATGAGATGATGGGATGATGAGATGAAAGGTGTTTTTGGACGGTGGAAGTAGTTGGACGTCCAGTCCCAGTATCAACCTGGACGACAGAGGAACCAGGAAATATCACTGTCAGGGTAATCGACCATGGCGAAAATGGTTTTATTGGATGAGCGAACCGAAGACTAATTTTAACGTATTCGAAAAATAAACGTGTTTGTGTTGATTTTGTGTTCCCACTCCACAGGTCAAACCGGAGATCAAATGTTGTGATTGATTTCTTGGCATATACATGTGTCATCATTTAACTCGATACTGAGTGGTTTCGAGGCGCAATCGGTTCGAACACTTTTGAGGAAAACCATTCCGAAAATCTCTAAAACGTAAGAATAAGCCAAGTGAGAAAATGTTGAAAACATTTTTTTTTTTCGAATGAATCCAATTATTCACGGGATTCGAAAATAAGGACACATTATTCCAAATTATTACATGAATTGAGCCAGCCGTTCCGTACAGAATAATTAAAATGTAGTTTTTCTAGATCGATCAAAAATATATTGAGAAGATCAATAGGTAAAGTAATATTATTGATTCAATCGCTGGACAATTAAAAACAATAAGCAGCAAGTAGAACAGGAAGGTTGTGCAATATTGTCTTTAAAATCTAGGTATGTGTGTATATATTATATATATATATATATATATATATATATATATATATATATATATATATATATATATATATATATATATATATATATACAGCATTATTGTCACATAAAGATGCCTATCGCTCATCTCACAACGCATGTTCTGCGTTTTCCGAGTTGCTAGTTTGTTGAGATTTTGAGGTCGCTGTCAATAACACAGCGTCTCGATGGACCTTGATCTCAAGCACACGTTATATAGTCCTAGCCATATCACTCTTCGTTGAGCCGATATCAGATAGCCTATCGGCCACATTCTTATCGAACATCGATATATCCGTAGCTCAATTCAAGTGTATTTGGGTATATTATCATGTGGGACTAGATATTCCAGATATTGACAAGAAGAATTCATCCCTTTTTTATTGGTCAGTTTACACGTTTACATTTTTCGTAACAAAAACGGAGAATAAAATCATGTATTCGTGCTGGCTGTCCAGTTGGGCCGCTGGAACGTTTATAAGAAGACCCACCTCAGTGATATTTGCTATGTTATATGCTATAGGTTATCATGTCATTCGCGTATATATATATTGTGTGTATATATCAGTGGTGGATAGAAGGGGGGGGGTCCCCCCCCTCCCCCATGAAATAGAAAAGAAGAAAAAAAAGAAGGAAGAGAGAAGGAAAAAAAGAAAACAAAAGATGGAGAAAGAAGGAAAGATATGTATAGATGGATAATATCGTGAATAGATTCATATTTTACATAATTGCAGAGAAAATCCAATATCAGGACCCCTATTCCTGAGATAAATGAGATGTGAGAAAAGTAAAAATGAGTGAGAAAACGAGTATCTCACATAAAATGTGAGATGAAATATGTCATTATTATATGAGATAGTTTTCTCACTGATTTTTCTCACATCTCATTTATCTCAGGGATAGGGGTCCAGATGGGCACCTATAGTTCTATGAGAAAATTGATTTTGGCATCATAATATCATCTGAAACACGTTGAACCATATTAAAAAAGGTGTAATTTGAAGAAATTTGATGTACCGTTTCGAAATCACAGCTCTGGTGCGTAATTTATGAGTTGGCAGAAATCAACAAACAACACTATATGCTTCTTCCAGATGTAAATTATTTATTACAATTTTTGTGAATTTCCAAAATGATAACAACTGTAACCAGGGGCGTCGGAACGTTTTCAAAGTAGGGGGGGGCAAGCTCAAAAATTGCGACCCGCGGAGGAAGGAAGTATGGGGTGCCACACATTCAATAACATTTGGGTATTTTTCAGGATAGAAGGACAAAATACTGAGAATACCAAGATGGGGAGGGGGGGATCTCAGTTGGAAAAGAAAATGCCATATAAGAACAGTTGTACAAAGGCCAGTTAACGCGAAGCATGCGACCCGCGGGGGGCAATGGGGAAGGACCCCCTCTGGCCCCGCAGGGAATTTTTTTAAATTACCCTTTTTTAACACGATTTAACGTGTTTCAGATAAGATTTAGATGACAAAATTAATTGTTTTGAAGAACTAGATGTGCCCATCTGATATTTGCCAAACATAGTTATTGTAACTGCAGGATCAGTCTGGCTCATTTTAGCGCCACGGGCAAGGACTAAATTATGAGCCCCAAAACTATATGCGCATAGTGAAAGTGAATGCGAGTGAGGGAGGAATCAAGCCCGCAGGGAAATTTTTGTGAATTTATCTTTTTAAATGCGATTCTACGGGTTTGGGAATTGGACGAAATTTCTGGAATTCATGAATTCTTTAGTGTGGTAAGAGCTAGTTTTGCTGAATGGCTGATCCAAGAAAAATCTATGTCTTTCGATAACAATGCTGTTCGAATGATAACATTTTCTCCACCCAATAATGCACAAGTAAAATAGAATACGATTTATGACATAATTATTAATAGAATGTTACAAATGTGCGCCGATAGCGCCCCTTAAATTTGACGCCCCTGGCAGTCACCGAACGACCCTTATTGGAAGTTCCCTTTCTCCATTTCATTGTATTGTCATTGTTACGACTGTTCGAATTTTGGAAATTCACAAAATTCAGAAAAATTGTAATGAATAATTTATATCTGAAAGAAGCACTGCCGGTAGGGTTGTTTGTTGATTTCTGATAACTAATAACTACTTACCAGAGCTATCATTCCAAAACAGTACACCAAATTCCTTTAAATCACACCTTTTTTAATATGGTTCAACGTGTTCCAGATGAGATTTAGATGCAAAAATCAATTTTCTCCTAAAACTGAAGGTGCCCATCTGATATTTGATTTTCTATGCAATGTGAAATATGAATCTATGTACGATTTGATCTATCTAAATAGGCCTACATCTTTCCTTCTTACTCTTTCTTTCTTTTTTTTTCTTTCTTTCCTTCTCTCTTCCTTCTTTTTTTCGTCTTTTCTATTTCTCGTCTTTTCATTTTTTTTTGCAAGACCTTTTTCTTGCCCCCCCTTGCCCCCCCCTGGCCGAAAGTTGGGGGGGGCATTGCCCCCCCTGCCCCCCCCCCGGTTCCGACGCCAGTGACTGTAACGACGACAATAAAGTGAAATGGAGAAAGGGAACTTCCAATAAGGGTCGTTTCTAGGGGTGGGCAAAGAGTGTGACTGCCAGGGGCGCGAAATTCAGGGGGATATAGGCGCATATTTGTGACATTCTATTAATAATATACCATAAATCATGTTCTATTTTACCCATACATTATTGGATGGAGTAAATGTTATCATTTGAACAGCATTGTTATCGAATAATAGAATTATTTAGCGTTTTATTTTCTTGGATCAGCCATTCGGCAAAACTAGCTTCCTTACCACACTAAAGAATTAATGAATTCCAGAAATTTCGTATAGTTCCCAAACACGTAAAATCGTATTCAAAAAGAGAAATATTTGAAAATGTCCCTGCGGGGCTTGATTCCTCCCTCACTTGCATTCACTTTCACTATGCGCGTTTATTTTTGAAGCTTATAATTGAGTCCTTGCCCGTGGCGCTAAAATGAGCCAGAACGACCCTGCAGATACAATAACTATGATTGGCAAATATCGGTTGGGCATCTCTAGTTATTTAGGACAATTGATTTTGTCATCAAAATCTCATCTGAAACTCGTTAAATCGCGTTAAAAGAGTGAATTTGAAAAAATTTCCACCAGGGTGGTTATTTGTGGAAATATTGTGAACCGACAATATTTTGTAAAGTACTTCTCTGCACAGTGTGAAGCAGTTTCACAACAATACATTCACCCGGAAAAGCCACTACGATAATTCATGCTTTATAGTTGACAATGAAAATGGTCACAAAACATACATCTCGCGTTACATATACACCATTTGATTACTTCTTGAGGTATTTTATCGTGCGTGGTATCGATGTGTTCGTAAAACAACTGCAGTTAGGCTAAACTAAAAATAAACAGTACAACTATGTGCCTATACAAGTCCAGGGAATTCACGACATTTTTTGTTGTAAATCAAGGTATAACAGAAACTATTTATTTGTACCAAAACGCTTTTAGGTATATATGATGTAATTCAGTCCACCTAGAGGAAGGTTTCAATGTCACCCTCATGCTAACTATCTACCGGTTTGTTTATCTAACGGTTTACCTATTTTCCAACCAGTTTTCCAAACTTTTCTCGGAATTTTCAAATTTTTACGTCATTTTAAATTTTCAACATACTATCATTGATACATCAATAAATAGCAAAAGAATTGATACATTTTTGTGAGTCCCCTTAAACTGATCCATCTAAATAACTGAGCCGTCTCATTCAGGTGTATTACTGTACATGTTGCATGCAACTGATCAACATGGACATGAAGTTTGCAACTTGCATAGCTTCATCTTATTGTTTTGTGTTGTAAGTTCCAAGCTATGTGCAGCACAGACCACTTTTGAAGAATAGCTAAGAAATTAGAAGGTTCACCTCACACAAAACGTATACAATAACACCAATTGGATGCATTTGCACACAATGGCTAAATGTATTGTTGTAAATGGACCGAGTCAAAAGTGTCAAAATTCTATGTTTCTTGGCCCTAAGACCCCACGCAGTGACAACCTGAAATGATACATGCTTCTTGCTAACAAAACCCAAAGACAAGATAAATACATTTAAAATATGGAGCCAACTAATACCTATAATTGTGAGAGCATGTATCGTAGAACATTCCTTATAGGCATCTGCTAGGAAGATTGAATAGAAATAAGTTATGTGTTAAAGAAGCTCAAATAGACAATATTTTCGTGTCAATTCATCAAGATTAACTAGGCGTTAACAGAGCTTAACTCTGGTTAAGTACACACTTGGAATTTCATGTTGTGCTTCGAGAGTATAATATTGGATTCTCGTAGTGACATAGTTTATTAAAATACCATGAGTTCACAATACCGTGAAATAAGTAGCAGCTAATTTCCTTGTCAAATAAAATAAATGAACAGTGTAATTGAGGATTCATTAACAATGAGAGAAAAATTCAACTTCAAACATTTTGTTTTTCAAATGAGAATATCTCAGATGTATTAGCTGTGACTAATATGAAAATACGAGGCTTGTTATGCACATGTATAGTGTTTAATTTTTTTTTTTTTTTTTTAATAACATCGAAACTTGATACAAAATCATTGTTCCCCTTTTAAGGCTAAGGATGAGAGTAGGATCGTTTGGACGGGGCACCACAAGGGCGATCCCACCACCCCATTTTATTATTATTTTAAATTAAATCAATGAACTTTGACCCAGGTCTACGCTGTCTGTGACCACACATCTTCGCCGCAGATAAAAGTCTTCAGTTGCCGAAAGTCCGGAACACAATATAAACTGTTTTTGCGATATATCCGGACACTACCAACATTGGTATTAGGAATAATCCAACCACACGAATGTTGATATTTTTCGATTTGAAATAAGTCTCTTAGGCAATGTTCACTTCTTCCAATGATAGCATGTGCAAAGTTCATCATTATACAAAGGATAAACAATAAGGAGTGACAGCCCTCGATATAACTAGGCCTATCACTCTACTAATTAAGGTCGTGGCCAATTAGTACTTCATCCAAGCATTCACTTCGAGGACTGTGGGAAACCACGAAAAACCACGTCAGGATGGATCAAATGTTTGTTGGTCTTGAAATATACATTTTTTCTTCCAACTTATATTCTTCTCGTCTGTTCTTGTTTTCTTCGTTTCTTGAGACATTGATAGTTGTGATGACATGGATGCAAGGAAAACCAAGTGGCAGTGGAAAGTCTCGATCCCCCATAGCCCTCTCGACATTAAAGATATCCTGATGGCCGTGCACAAAAACAATCTGCCAAGGTTCCTGTATTCTTTTGAGTGATTTTGAATGAATGAATAAACCTTTATTTACTTAGAATACAGTACAATACAATTAACAACAGTAGGTACATTAGTATCCGGTGGTAAATGTCCCAATATCTATAATTTATAGCGATGATCTTAATAATTAATTGAACAAATCTGATCATCATACTTTAATCCTAATTAGCTTAGAGCCGATTGTACCAACTGATGATTAAATATTAATAAGTTGAAGATTACTTAAGGTACTAAAATAGCGAAGGTATCCAAAGGTAATAACCGGTTAACTTGCTAATTTTTCCATAATTCACTAATCATCACTTGGTACAACCGACTCTTAACCTAATACTAAATTTAGAGCTAAAACTCTTTGTCTGAAGGTTTTAGCTGATGGCCAATCATCAAATACCTTCTGAGGTAACGCGTTCCAGTCAATGATTCCTTGGGCTACCATTGAATTCAGCCCCTTTCTCATTTGTCTAGTTCTCTCTATCTTGTAAATATGATCTAATCTGCCAATGAATCTAGGTGCTCCAAACCGGTCTCGGATATCTTTCCATGCCTTTTCCCCCTTGTATGCCTTATATATTGCTACAAGTCTAGCCACCTTTTTTCTTACACCTAGTGTTTCCCACTTGAGTTTCTTTACCATTTCTGTAACACTCTTATAGTTATAGCTGGTGACTGTTACCCACCCTCTCTCCTCCCCCTCACTTATTGTCATCTTCTCCAGGCGTTCAGCTAACTGAGCTTTCCTCCCCCCTGTTTTTCCCTTCCGCTTACTTAGTTCCTCTTTCAACTCTGCTTGTGTTATATCTTTTATAAGCCTCCGAGTAGTAACCTTCGTCATCAATTTTCCTCCTCTCACAAATTTGGCAGCTTTTCTCTGAACCTTTTCTATTTTCTGTACTGTGTCCTTATTTTGTGTATCCCAGACAGCGGTAGCATATTCTAGTACTGGTCTCACCAGTGTTAGGTAGGCTCTCTCTTTTGCTTTTTTACTGCTATTTTTTAATATCCTCATTAAATAGTGCAACCGTTTGTATGCCTTTCTTGTTATTACCTCTGCCTGCTTTGCCCATTTTAACTCAGAGTCAATTATCACCCCCAGATATTTTACCTCTCTCTTTCTCTCCACCACCTTCCCTTCGATCTTGTACTCAAACCTTCCTGCTTCAGGTCTTTCCTTCCCCACCGTTAGTGATACACTTTTTTTGCCGTTTACGGCCAAACCAATCAATGCCAACCTCTCTACATATGTTGAAATGTCGTTTTGAAGCTCGTGGCAGTCTCCTCTATGTTTTATACTTCTGTATAACACTGCATCATCCGCAAATACTCGAACAGTGGAGTTCATCCCCTCTGGTAGACTGTTCACTAATATAAGGAACAGTAATGGACCTATTACGCTACCTTGCGGTACACCTGATGTAACGGTTGTTACTGCAGAGACAGCATCCCCAACTCTTACCCTTTGAATTCGCTCTTTGAGGAACTCTTCAATCCAATTCACAACTCTACTATCTAATGGCATTGACCGCAATGCCCTCACAATCATTACGTGGCTAACTTTGTCAAATGCCTTACTGATATCTAATGACAGCATGTCTATTGTCCCACCTGCATCAACCTCATCAGTAAAATCCTGCAGTATAGCAGCTAGTTGCGATTCACATGAGTGATTACTTCTAAACCCATGCTGCCTACTGTAAAACCAGCCCTGATCTTCACAGTATACCCGTATATATCTTGATAATATCTTCTCAAAAACTTTACAAATAACAGATGTCAGACTCACTGGCCTGTAATTACCTGGCACTTTTTTATCTCCCCCTTTATGAATGCCGATAACTATTGCTTCCTTCCAGCTTGTTGGTAGTTGACTATTATTAAGTGAGGCATTAAATATCACCCTAAGGTAAGGTACAATTACCCTCTGTGCTACTTTTAAATAGTCCACGGTTATTCCGTCCGAACCACCCGCTTTATGTGGCTTTAGCTCATTTATAGCACTATAAATATCTTTGTCTGTAAAATTGAATATTCTATACACCTCTATTTCTTTTTCCTTGTCCCCCTCTTCTTCTTCAACTACCAACCCACCTACCCTAGTAAACACACTCCCATATGTCTTGTTAAGAATCTCTGCTTTCTCTGCATCAGTACTATATGACCTACCAGTCTCTTGTGCCACTAATTCTGATATTCCATTTTCATTTCCACCCTTTCTCCTAATGTACCCATAAAATTTATTAATCACTTCTCTGGTTGACCCACAGTGTTCGTCGGTTTCTAGTAAATTAACCATGAATCTATCATGTGCCTCTTTTTTTTTTTTGATCAGATTCTTACATGCTTCCTTAAACCTTCCTGCTTCAATTGCACTTCTTTTTCTCATTTTATATAACCTCCTACACTTTCTCTTGAGTTTTTTAATATCCTTATCACAGTATATGGGATCTGGATTATTGCACAGTTTTTTCATTGGTATAAATTCTTTGCTCGCTTCCACTATTTCGATAAACCCTTGCCATACATCATTTACCGTCTCCCCACCCTTTTCCGCCCATTCTTTAAACCTCCTCGACATCATCTCTTCCAGCCCTAGCTTGTCTGCTTTGGAATATTGCCATGTAATTTTATCTCTGCAGCTTTTCCTCATCATGCCCCTGTTCACTTCGAGTAGCACCATACTATGATCGCTGACGCCCTCCACTATGTCTACCTGCTCTATCATCTCTTTCGGCCTCACCAGGTACACGTCCAGTAGGTTTCCCCCCCTTGTACCTCCTCTCACACACTGATTTAGTCCTGCCTCACTCATGAGTGCTGACACTAGATTTTGTTTCCTTCCCCCTGCAACCACTTTTCCGTCCCAATCCACATTTGGTAAGTTCAAGTCCCCACCAATTACTATGTCTTTATTTCTACCTGCGGCTCCAAAACTAAATTTCTTAATACATGTACATAGTGAGGTCAGCATTAGGAGGTCTATAAGCCCCGATAATCATCAAGGACTTCTCAGAGGATCGAAGTTTAAAAATCTCTACTGCTAGGACTTCCTCCTTTTCCCCTCTCCAGTACTCCTTTGACGCCAGTGATTCCCTTACTCCGATTACTATGCCTCCTCCCCAAGTACTTGACACCCTGTCCTTTCTATAGATAACATATCCACCTGGTAACACTTCACTGTCCCCTATGCCCTCATTCAGCCACGTTTCTGTTGCTATAAATATATCCGGATTATATATATCTATGACGTTACTAAACTTTCTTGATTTGTCCTGGCTCCTAATGCTTCTGCAATTAACTTGTAATATTCTGCAGTGCTCATTATAGTTCTTTAGTTGCTAATTTTCTTGATTCCTCTGCCCTCTTGTTGGTTTCCACTGTGTTGCTTCCATCGAAACTTGTCTGAGACGTTGCATCTCTTCTACGTAGCAGCTGCACCGGTTATCCCTAACTTCATGATTAATGTTCAAGTGACGATATTCTTCAATGTTGACCCTGATGCAGTTTGCACATTTAGCTTCTTCACTTTTGCACTCCCTATACATATGACTCCCTGCACAGAATCCACATGACAGCTTGTTCACACAGTCCCTTCCCATATGGCCGTATCCGTTACATTTAAAACATCGTAGCACCTTGAGCTGGTCAACTACATTGCACGCGTAGTATCCCATGTAAAGGCCATACTGTATTACGCTATCTTTATGGATCGCTGGCACCTCTAGGACGATATTGACAGATTTGTTGTTATAGTTCTTTTTAACATGTACAATTCTGATATCCCCCATCTTGAATTCATTTTGCTGACAAATTACACTTTCCCACTCTTCCCACTTTTCACAAATCTCATCATTGTGTACACCTATTATTAGTACCTTAACCCATTTATTTTGCAGAGTATTGATGGGTTTCCCATAATTTTTCCCTGATGATGTTGGGCTGTCGTTCTCCATTGTGTCCCGCTGTTGCCCTCTCACCTTGCCCTCGGAGCCTTCTATCCATTCTGTATACGTCTTCTTCTGTTTCTTCTCATAACATTCCCGTTGCTTTTCCCCACCACCAGCATTTTCGTCATTTACTTTTACCGCCTTGTTTTATTGGTCAGGTTCGTACTAAATCTCTCTCTCTGTGCTCTCTTATACTCTTTCTGTTGATACTCTAGACTCTCTTTAACATTCATCTTCTTGCCTAGTACGGGTACCTCTACAAGCTGGCATACCTCGTCTATCCTCGATCCCCTCGATAACATTGTAGTAGAAATAGGGCTGTCATCGTTTCTTTCCAAACTTTCATCCACTCTCTCGGCTACCTTTTTCTTCTTTCCTTTCAACTTGTTCCTTTCGGTTTGACAACATCTGCCAAGACCAGTATCCATTTTCTTCCAGTTTTCACTTTCCTGCTTGGCCAATTCTTCGGACAGCTCTTGAAACTGTTAAAGCTTCTCTTTGAAGTCCTCTCTTTAAACACACTACTGACACTTTAACCAACTTATTCAGTTCTACAATCGACTCTTCCATTCTCCCTATTTTGTTATTTGTCTCAGTAATATACCCCAGTCCAAAGTTCCACATGTCTCTGTTCTTTTTTATCAGTGCCTTGATCACTTTTTTCAAACTCATCTCCTCTCCCGCCGCTTTTTTTCAGACCCGTTTTCTTTCGTGCTGCCTTCATCGGTCGAGTAATAGTTGCCATTTTGACCACTTTTTCATGCTTATTCCCCCTAATACTACTTTCACAAACATCACACACCCATTCACGTGCATCTTTCCTATCGTAGTCTTCTTTCTTAACCCCCACACAAACAAAATGCACCCCACACTTCACACTGTATGCACTGCATACCCCTCCTAACACCTTTCTTGCACTCCCAACATGCATTCTTCTTATTCTTCTTCATTGCAATTGTTTTCTCACCACCTACAATCTCATCACTACCACTTCCAACCATTTGTGATTCCGTATTAATTGATACATCACAGTCTCTTTTATCAAGGATTACACTTTCTTGATCTAAAACCCCATTTATTATATTCTTATTTGTTCCAGCAATTTTCCTTCACACCAAAATTGCCAATAATCTTGTATAGACATTTTTTTTTTGGTGAGTTCACTAATCAAATAATCCAATTCTTCATATTTGCTATCCTTCGGCTTCCTTTTTCTATTTTTACCCTTAATTTCATCTATTTCTTTCTTGATGTCTTCCCAGGTCATGATATTTAACATATTACGAAATAACTCATCATCCCTGGTACCCGCCATTTTTTTTTTATCTCTATGGCATTAACCACCAATCTTTAGAAAATTTTCAACGCTTCCAAGTTCCACTTTTCTTTTATGAATTTCATTAATTAATTAAACAGCCATGCTTGGCTTGCTTGACATCCCATTTATGTGTTAGTACTCTATACTCCTTGAAAAACACTATCAAGGTGGCCGTGACAATTGGAAAATACTCAGGATGGCTCTGTTCTTTCTTTTCTTACAAAATGTCTTGAACAAAAATATCAAATCTGGAATGTCAAAACATTAAACTTACGATATTTCAGCCATTATCCCACGGATTTCAAAATGTTATAAATCAAAATGTTCCTTACGCGTCCAGCTAACCTTCTGTGCACAAAGGCAATACAAAATCAACTCATATAAGGTAATTACTTTAATTATTGTAGGAGCAATGTATTCAGTGAACCTTCTTATTTACTATGGTTGCTATAGTTATATAGTTAACTATATAACTATATAACTATAGTATATAGTTAATATTTATATAAACTTTTGGGACCCAAATATCTTGAAAATCCTAGAAATAATAAATGTGCTTAGGCCCTACATAAATCTATTCTAAAATACAATATATTGAAACGCTAATATCGAAACCACTTCTCAAAGTCATAAAAACTCTGTGTGATCACTTTATATCAAATTAGCTGAATGTCAGCCTTCCTTCTGGCTAGCCCAGATGTCAAAATCTTGTATCGTAAGTATTTCACAAAATAACTAAAACTATTACTTCCCTTTACGTTCACTTGTAGTATGGTACTCGAAGATCATGTAGACATCACCGGAAGTAACATTGGCTCACTTTAAATCCTTTAAAACATTATTTATATACGGACAGATATATCACAAAAACTGTTGTTATCCATGGTTGCCATGGTGAAAAAATTATGACTGATAAAACAATCGAAGTTTAATATCTATAGGCCTACCGTTCATGACTATACGGGATCCAATTGTTCAACTATGTATTTTTCACAGCAGAATTGGAATTCACATCATATATTTAAATGAGGATTTCAAAATTTAGTGAGACCTACTAAAAATCGACAAATCGAAATCATTATTAACATATAAATATGCTTTCACATATTATGTTGTAACTATATTATTATTAGTATTAGGCATATGACATATTAGTTAAAACCGTGCTTTTTTTTCTAATTCCAATTCATATCCTCTATTTGACATAATCCTGAGTACAAACACAATGCTTCTTTCTCACAGTCAGTATTGTATTTCCTATTCAACTTAATATTAATAGAACTGTATACTTACTGTAGTAATGTTGAATGCTATTCTAATTGTGTTGTGACGCAAGATAAGTATTCATAACATTGTGTTTAAACATTGAAGAAGGAAATAAATAAACCGATAAATAAATTCAACGATAATTTGTTATGCATCCTGTACATACAAGAATGTTTTCACCCATTTTCGCAATTCTTGAAATGTATAATTTATTTCAGAATGTAGTATGAATCACCACCCGTGTCAGCACGTCAAATGGATTCTGGATATGTGTGTAAAATCTTCTTTATTAAGATCTGCCCATATTCGGGTTGCCGATGCGACACAGAATAAAAATAACAATAAGATACAAAATATATAAACACAGATAATAAAATAAAAGAATGAATAATGATTAAAAATACAATAGAAGAATGAAGTTGGGAGAAAAAAAAAGTAGCATTAAATCTAAATCAATTCAAACACTAACAAAATTATTAATGGTATATTTAATTAGAAAAAAATATATATATGCACCTACTCTTATTGTTTACTTGAATATAAATGATTTCTAATAATGGATACTAAACCTTTTATAGCGAGGAGCGTAATATTGTATATAATACTACTACTAAGGTTAAATCTCGTACAGGCTAAGTCAATTATCGCTAGCGGTAGTAACTGAAGTCACCGTTGGGCGTGGGTTCGAGTCCCGCATAAGGCTTGGGTTTTTGTAAACGTCCTTTCACCTATCATCACTTCATCGTTTCATTATCATCCGCTCATTCGTACCCCCGTATAACCTAGCTGTTGGTGGGGTCGTTAAGCAACATTAAAAAAAGAAAAAAAAATCTTGTACAAAAATCAACAAAAAATGTTCTGATGGTGCCCCTTGCTCCAACTAGAAGGCCTATCACCTTTACACACCTTTATTCTGTACAGTTTCATAAACTGAAACATTTGTCTAAAACCAATCCATGAATCTATGGTTCTGGAGTGTCACAGTGTCGAGGCCAGCTTTGAGAAGTATTAAAAGTGAATTAAGCCATGATTAGCGAATACACTTGTCATCACCCTTGGTTACGTATGCTATTTTATCACCTTGATCAATAATCAACCAATGAATACTGAATTATGAGTTAGTGAGACGGCCTCTTATAAGTGCAGGAATTGCAGGGAGCGCTGAAGAGCGTATCGCGGGATAGAGTCTCTTCGGTCGTGTGACATGGACTTCGGGCTACTTCTCAATGGAATGTGGTCAGGGTTCAGACAGGGTTGTACGCCCCAAACCCATGTCACACAACCGAGTCGACTTTATTCCGGTATACGCTCTTCCGCGCCCCGTGGGAGTCGCCCTAACTGGCAGTTGACAGTCACCAAGGTTATCAATGCTATTTGATTTCACCAACTCTTAGACAGAGGCTAACTGGAAGTACCATTGGCCTATGGTAATACTAAGAGCCGGTTGTACCAAGTGATAATTGGTGAGTTGAGCAAAGATTAGTAAATTAACTTGGTATCACCCTTGGATACATATGTTATTTTCGTACCTCAAGTAATGATTAACTGATTAATATTTAATCATCAGTTGGTACAATCGGCTCTTAGTACTGGAATTACGAAAAATAAATTTGTTGATTAAGCGATAATTAGTGGATTAGCTTATTATTACCCTTGGTTACCAATGTTATTTTTGTACTGCAATTGATTAATTAGCTTAATTAACACATTTTTACTATTGGTAATATGGGCCCTAAAAGCCGATTGTACCAACTGATGATTAAATATTAATTAGTTAATCATTACTAAAGGTACAAAAATAACATAGGTAACCAAGGGTGATAACAAGTTAATCCACTAATTATCGCTTAATTCACTAATCATCACTTGGTACAACCAGCTCCAATGGATTAAGCGATAATTAATGGAAATTGCTTGTTTTTAGTTTCATCTTTGGTTAGTAACTCACCATTACTAATTTTGTACCTAATTCCTAATTCCTCTGTACATAATTGTATTCTAATTATTTTACTTTAATTCTACGTGTAGGCCTACGTTGATTACAACAGGCTGGCGTTAGATATCATTATTTTCGATCTATTCAATATAAGACTTCGATTCGATATCGAATTGAAATATTTGATCTGAAATTGTAAGAACTCGGTAACTGTATAGAGAAACTAACTCTTTTTTTAAATCATTTAAAGTATTGATTTAAACATTGAATTTAAGTCAGATTTAAGCAATAAAAGAGAGATGTGAGGCAGTAATTGTGTTTCTGTGTTTCTCGTCCTGAAAATACATTGACCCTCAAAATACAATAACGAATATAACTTGTAAAAACATCTATACAAAAAATGAACTGAAAGTTTGTATCTGTTATGTTGGTAGATGATCTTCTTCTTGCGTGGTACCAACTGATACGATCGACTGACCTGCCATCGTGTGGTCACTTTTGGGAGCTCAATTTTCACCAACTTCGAACACAAAAACAAAACAGGCAACTGTTATAGAACTGATTTTAATACATTGTTGTATTCTACATCAATGTACTTTGTTATATGAATGAATGAATATAGTTTTTCTATTATATAGGCCTATAATATTTTAATAATATTTGTATTTACGCCTCTACATGGCTTATCATAGTTCATAACAAATATATTGGTTCACTTCTTGTTTTTGTTTGTTATTTTTTAATTAATTACATTTTTGATCGATTACCATTCTTTCAATCATTCTGTTTCAATTATGGCAGCATTGTTTGTGAATGGCAGAGTCTTTAATAGAGATACATACATAAGTTATGTTATTATATAGATGGAATTATAGCCATTTGACTTGCTGTAGTCATTATTACTTTTATGTCCTCTCATTTAGTTTTGCAGTAATAAACTGGAGACTATCAACAATGTAGAATCTTGAAAATGAAGTTTAACAAAGTATGTGTGTTTTCTATCGGATTCATCCATAAATATTATTATTACTATTGGAGATTGAAAATAAGCTACTCCAGCATAGCCAGTATACAAGTAGTTCAATAGTGAAACAATACACACACAAATCTCTGTGTTTTATTGGGTTGTGTACAGCGTATACATTTCATATCTGTGTGTATATTTTGATCAATTGAAATTAAATGAACTCCAAAGAGCAAATAATGACAAATAGGCAAACAATTCCTTGCTTTTTTTATAGTGATAGGCCTACTTGGTGGATGGCCTACTTGGTGATAGGCCATCGGCCTTCTTTAGACGAGCTTCAGCGAGGATTCAATTTCACATACTGAAAAAAATTGGTGTTGGTTTTTCTTTTTTTTTTCTTTTTCCTTTTTCATTATGCTTTTTTGTCGCTTTTCCACAGGTCAAACGGCTACAGCTATCAACTTCAAACTTTTTTTCAATATGGTTCCTCATCTAACTTAGATCTGTATAGTTTTGTGGCACTATAGGAGGGTAACTTTTTTTTAGAAATTTTAGAAATTTCAAAAATACCCATTAGAATAACATAGCGGAAACAAAAGAAAATATTTTCGTTTTCCAAAAAAATGAAATATTGCGTGAAGTTGAATTACATTTTGATACACATTTCTAAAAATTTTCAGCTTGATCGGGTCAGCCATTTTGAAGAAAAAACATAAAATGTGCTAAATTGGTACCACTCGAAGCAGTTTTTACCCATGTTTACCCATACTATTACTATTCGCTCGTCTAACAACACCTATATGGCGTTTTCCTAGTTATATTGATAGGCCTTCTTGGTGTTGCCATCGGTCTTCTTGATAATAACGGGAGCCCTGAAGAGCGTATACTGGAATAAATAGTCGACTCGGTCGTGTGACATGGGCTTTGGGGTACTTCTCAGTGGATGGCTGTAAAGTGTGGTTAGGGTTCGAAACAGATTGGTCAGTACATTGTAGTACATTGTGATATTGTTATCGTCAGCAGTAAATCAATAGATTAATGTATTGTAGGGTAATATAAAGATTTGTCACTCTGAACACGAGTTTTAATATAGGCCTATATAATTCAGAGTCGTCACATTATTCAAAATAATAAAAAAGAAGAACCTGAATTATCAAAATGTAGATTAAGAGCCGGTTGTACCACGTAATGATTAGTGATTTAAGCAAAAATTAGCACATTAACTTGTTATCACCCTTGGTTACCTACGTTATTTTTGTACGTTAAGTAATGAATTACTAATTAATATTTAATCATCAGTTGGTACAATCGGCTCTAAGATAAATAGAAATGTATTTCCATCATTTGATATAAGAACCGAATTGAGAAACTGAGGCACCCAAACCCACGTCACACAATCGAGCCGACTTTATTCCGGTATATGCTATCTGTTCAGGCGCCCATAATTATTGGTCTTCATTTGTTCACGTCACTATACCCTCACGGCGAACTTCCCTGTCGGCTTGCCAAGCACTGTCCGGAATCACAAACAATCATAAAATAGGAAATAATTATAAACTGGGTAGTCTTGTTAATTATATGCGCCGAGCGTGTATCAAGTATGAACTCGGTTGCGTTAAAAGCGACTTACAATCGCGTGCCAATAAATTTAATTAAATAAACATGTATAGTTACTTAGCACGGCAATTAACTGTAAAATTACTTTATCCAGGGCTTGGTTTCTTCAAATACGCAATAAAAGGTAATAATGATAGAACGTCGTATCCGAAACCGATGCCTCGCTGCCAGATGGCCTTATATAGAAGTATTTGTTAAAAGTTAGGCATGTATGTCATGTGTGATTAGAGTAAAGTTCAACTAATAAAATATATGATAGACAAGGCTCGAGAGCATCCACCGCCACGCCCCCTCCCCCCCCCCCCCCCCCCCCGCGCCATTCCTGTACAAGAGGCTTTCTCTCAAATGTGCCATGGGAGGCGGTTTGGAGGAATATCAGTTTTTTGATGGTAACTTTTGAACGGTAGGAGATATCGCAATTCTAAGGACGAGGAAACACAGATATTTTCATTACCTTCAAGATGATGTAAGTAATAACTATTTATCTCACATTGTATAATCGTCAGGCAGCCGCCTCAGGCGTATACGCTTAAAAATGTGTATTTTTAAGCGTAAACGCGAGACAATCAGGCGATTAGAGATGAATAGTTATTACGTATATCACTTTGAAGGTATTGAAAATATCTGTGTTCCTCGTTTTCAGAATTGCGATATCTCCTACCGTTCAAAGTTATCACAAAACCTGATATTCCGCTAAATCGAGTAAGATAAACGCAGCATATGCGTTGTAAAATGACCGAATGAACCCACAAAAAGTTGTACACACTACACACACATTGATTCTGAAACTATCAAGTATAGTCACTGTCTCTCTCATACAGAACATATGGTGAGCATCACTGTATAACAAACCTAATACTTTATTTATCGTTTCTTACAATTTGGCCCCAGTGTTGAATCCAGGCATACCTGCGGGGGGGCTTTGCCCCCCCGCGGCTTGTCGTTTGCCCTCCCGAGATAACAACATTAGGCACTATAGTGTATTTGTTGAGAAACTTGTATTTTGGGTTTTAAAAATATTTGTGAAAATTAAAAAGTATCAGTAATTTACTATTTACTAGGAAAACGCGTTATGTGTTTCCGCGTTGATGGATGAGCTAATAAGAATGAAACTGAATTATTTCAAAAAGTTAAATCAAGTTGATGTTTTGACGGCATTCAAATTAAAAATTAATGTTTTCATTCGGTTGATTTATTTCGTAATCCTCATCATTTTTTTTTTTTTTTTTTAAATGTTGCTTAACGACCCCACCAACAGCTAGGTTATACGGGGGTACGAATGAGCGGATGATAATGAAAAGATGAAGAGATGATAGATGAAAGGACGTTTACAAAAACCCATGCCTTATGCGGGACTCGAACCCACGCCCAACGGTGACTTTAGTTACTACCGCTAGCGATAATTGACTTAGCCACCGGGGCGGCTATCCTCATCATGAAGGAAATATTAGATGCAATCTAAGATACAATATATACACCTTGAGATCCAATTATATTCATTACTCATTCTAAATAATATCTTTGATAATAAAGAAGGCTTTGTTTTAATAGTTCTTCAATAATTGGTGACACTTGTTGCTTGGATTTAAATGGTTTTCTTAATAGCTTTGAATGATGCACAAAAATGTCATTATATAATTTTTTATATCTAAACGACTGATTGGATTCCAGTGAAAGTTTGGAATCATGTGTATCATTATTATATTGAAATTCGGTGAAAATTTTAATTTTTTTGAAGGACATTTTTTGTACGAAAATTTTTCTCCGGCTTATTCTTATGGGTAATTTGGAAAATGGAAAATTAGTTTTCTCAGAAGTGGTGCAATCGATTGCGCATAAAAATCAATGAGATTCAATCCAGATGATGACACTTGGGCTTGCCAAGTTTCAATTGAATTTGAATTTTCGTTTGACCTGTAGAGCGCGAACAAAAAAAAAAAAAAAAAAAAAACATGTACATTTTTTTCGGGTCAAGTGTAATTGAGTCTTCGCTCCGCTCATCCAATTACTAAGGGAAAAAAGGCTAGGTGTTATTCATTTGTATTGTTATTTGTCATTCTGCCCGTGAATCCTGGTTAGTGACACCTCAAATATCAGAAGTGGCTGGAGTGGAGTCAATTTCATATGGATCAGTCGAGTGTACACTACCGGTACCTGTTATACTGTAATTACCTCTTATCACATTATTATGAATTAGTAGCATAATCGTTTCATAATAAACTGACTTAAAAAATAAAAAAGTTCGTATTTTAATTTGCATATATATATATATAGGCCTAAGGTTATCATGCTTAATTTTGTGTACGTATCCCTTGCCCGCCCCCCCCCCCCCCCCCCCCCCCCCCCCCCCGGAAAACACAAAAGCTCCCCCGCAACAAAATCTCTGAATTCAACACTGTTTGGCCCTAATATGTTCATAATTATGTTCTTTAAAACAATCAAACAAGATTTCTTCAAACTTAAGTTCTGAAAAACTGTATTGAAATAAAAATATTCTAGAAAAATTACATATCAATCTGATAGATTTAAAAAAATCAAAATTCACCCAGTGCAATTCTTATGGGGATTTTCAAATATTCAATATAGGCCTACAATTTTCAGAAAAAAATGCAGAACTGATTTTTCTAAAAACAATACCAATTTGTATTCTAGTATAACGTACCAAATGTTCAGAAAAGTTTCAAATCAATTGGTTGATTTGTCGGACCTGATTCATGCGTAACTAAAACATAAACTCAAGCCCGATTTCTTCCACCATGTGAAATGGTTTCATAGCTAATCTAATGAATTATTTAGTTTTTCGCAGTTTCATTGATGAAAAATCGGTATGCAATTGATTCTTATTACAACACCTGATCCTCATATTGCAATTCTTGAATTTCAGTCAACTTGATTGAAAATCATTTACTACAATCAGAAAACTCAATTGAGTCGTCAATACCCAAGGTTAGTCGAAGGAGTACTATACTAACCTTTGTCTATACCCATTAATTCTGACAGTTTTCACCATGAAAAAACTTGCAAACAAAATGGCAAAATATTATTTCAGGACAATACAATAATATATGCTATAGACTATATATATATATATATATATATATATATATATATATATATATATATATATATATATAGGGGTGAGGACAGGGGGGGCATTGCTCCCCCCCAACTTTTGGCCAAGGGGGGGCAAAGGGGGGACAAGAAAGAGGTCTTGCACGACACAATTTGAGTAGCTGAGAAATAGAAAAGACGAGAAAGGAGGCAGAGAGAATAAAAAAGAAGAAATAGGGGGAATGATCTATGTATAGATAGATAATATCGTACATGGATTCATATTTTACATTGCATAGAGAATCGGATATCAGGTGGGCACCTTCAGTTATTTGAAAAAATTGATTTTGGCATCATAATCTCATCTGAAACACGTTGAACCATATTATAAAAGTGTAATTTAAAGAAATTTGATGTACTCTTTCGAAATGACAGCTCTGGTACGTAATTTATGAGTTGGCAGAAATCAACAAGCAACACTATTTATTATGCTTCTTACAGATTTGAATTATTTTTTACAATTTTTGTGAATTTCAAAATTTATAACAGTCGTAACGATGATAATAAAGTGAAATAGAGAAAAGGAACTTCCAATAAGGGTCGTTTCTAGGGGTGGGCAAAGAGCGTGACTGCCAGGGGCTTCAAAATTAAGGGTTGCTATCGGCGCGCATTTGGGACATTCTATTAATAACTATAGGAAAACGCAGAATGTACGTTGTAAGATGAGCGTAGAAGTATGGAAATCTGGAATTGAAAAATACTCTGTCAGCTCAATCTACATCTACAGACCTTGGACTACTTCAAACGCTGACAAACCTTACCTGCAACTTGTTGCTATTTATAGAGCCACCTGTCGCATACACTTTGCATTACATGTTTTGAGCCTGATATTCGATGAAATCTATACTTTTATTGCGTTTTCTTCGTTATGTCTCATCCGATTGTTGTACAATTTATTGAAAATGTGTATGATAGTTGTTTTCATATTCTGTATGAATTTGAAAGCTTTTGAAACATTTTCGTTTTGAAGTATTTTCCCCTGAGTTATTCATATGGGGATTTTCCGAACTTTCCAAAAATTTTCCGGAATAACCGTTCTTCAGATTTTTTTAAAAACGATCCCAACCTATTCTGGTGTGACACCAATATGTAGAAAATGTTTCGAGTTGATTGATCATTTTTCCTGACCTGTATGCCGCGTACAAAATTACACAAAAAAAAAAAAAAAATAAAATAAGACCAAAAATTTTCGGTATATGGGATGAAAATCTTTGCTACGCTCATCTAACTAGGAAAACGCCTTATATGCGTTGTGAGATGAGCTTAGAAGTATGGAAATGTAGAATTAAGAACATTTGGTCAGCTCAATGTACATATACAGGCCATGGATCACTTCAAAGGTTTAAAAACCGCGGCTGTCTGTTGGTATATGGACCTTGGTTTCCCAACAATGGTACCAGTGCCTTCTTGATATCCATCACAGATTTTAATTTTAATTTTTACACTTGTTACTCACATATATGAAAAATCTTTATTTCGATCTCTGCCCATGTATATTGGGTTGCCTTGATGACACAGAATAACAATTGAATTAAAATTTAGATAAATACAAATGAATAACAATTTGAATATAAGCTGAATTGAGACTAAAATGATGAAATAAAGTTCCTTAATTGATTTCTTAATTGATTTTATTGATGTGGATAAAAGTACATAAAAAATGCGTTTTCTTCGTTATTTCACATCCGATTATTCCATAAATCGCTTACAATATGTATGATAGATCTTTCCACATTCAGTATCAATTTGAGAACTTTTCGAAAATTTTGGTTTTCAAGTATTTCTCCCCTGGCCTATTCTTATGTGGAATTTCCATGCTTTCCAAATTTTTTCCGGAAAAACCGTTTGACCGATTTTTCTGAAAAACAATTCCAACCTATTCTGGTATAACACCAATTTGGAAAAAAAGTTTGTAAAATTGAAACTTTTTCCTGACCTGTATGCCGCGTACAAAATTACACAAAAAAACAAAACAAAAAACATAGAAACCAAGCCCAAATTTTTTCGGTATATGGAATGAAAATCTTCGCTACGCTCATCTATAATAATATTCCATAGTCATATTATTCTATTTTACTTATGGATTATTGTATGGAGTAAATGTTATTATTCGAACATCATTGTTATCGAATGACAGATTAGTTTAGCGTTGTATTTTCTTGAAACAGCCATTCAGCAAAACTAGATTCCTTACCACGCTAGAGAATTCATGAATTCCAGAAATTTCGTGTAGTTCCCAAACCCGTAAAATCGTAGAGAAATTTTCGAAATTTTCCCTGCGGGACTTGATTCCTCCCTCATTTGCATTCACTTTCACTATGCGCATTCAGATTTTGGGGCTCACAATTGAATCCTAGCCCATGACGCTAAATTAAGCCAGAACAATAAGTTACAATAACTAGGATTGGCAAATATCAGTTGGGCACATTTAGTTCTTCAAAACAATCAATTTTGTCATTTAAATCTCTTCTCAAACACGTTAAAACGTGTTAAAAGAGGGGTCCGTTATTCGAAAAACTTTCCTGCGGGGCCAGAAGGGGTCAAACAGTTGTGCAAACTGGCTTTTGCACAACTGTTATTATATAGAATTTTATCACAAACTGAGATCACCTCCCCCCCCCCCCACACACACACACACATTTTTCTTCTGTCCTGAAAAATACTTAAATGTTACTGAATATGTGGCACCCCACACTTCCTTCCTCCGCGGGTCGCAATTGTTGAGCTTCCCCCCCCCCCCCCCCCCCCCACCCAACTTTCAAAGTGTTCCGACGCCCTTGTATACATATATATATATATATATATATATATATATATATATATATATATATATATATATATATATATATATATATATATATATATATACCTATATATTTTCATACCGTTTTTTGTGGTAACTTGTATCATTTAATTGAAAACTCAAATAAATCAGTTTTTTGCTTGCCGACTTTTCATATTTATTACAGAACACATTTTCAAAGCTGTAGACTATGTAAGATGCTTACTGGAAGTATTCACCCTAAATTCTGAATTGTATTAATTTCAAGGAAAGTTTTATTGATTAAATGATACAATGTACCGCAAAAAACGGGACAAAATATGAATACTTGTAAAAAAAACTTTCATACTTCAATATATAACTTATATATATACTACTATATATACTATATATATATTCATATATATATATATATATATATATATATATATATATATATATATATATATATATATATATACCGTATATATATATATATATATATATATATATATATATATATATATATATATATATATATATATATATATATATATGAATATATATGAATATATATATATATATGAATACATATGAATATATACTCAATGTCCCGCTAGTGACAGTAACAATTTAAACACCACTTGCTATATTCTAGAAGACATTACGAATGTGACAGCGGATCTTCGATAGGCAACCACCATCACTCAGTTATACCCTCCCGCCATACATGCACGACAGTCCAGTAGCCTACCTGACACATGGCGCACAATGCTACGTGTTTGACACCGCTTGCTTTGTCAAATGGAATCACGGCTATAGAAATGTAATTTCAATCATAATTTCTCTTCGTTACAATAGACGCACACATATTTTTCAACTTCAGTGAATTGCTTTTTAGATAATTAATGATGTTTTGGTATAGGGGCTGGCGAGGGAGGAGAGCTTTTACCACGTATCTGTGGTCCAGAAACATGCACAATATGGAGGAGGAGAAAATTACCAGCGTATGTATATGTAGATATCATAAAAAAAGTCGTATATATCTGAAACAATTAAAATACAGCCAAAAGCATTCTCTAACTGTGACATTTATCATTTTTCAAAATATTATTCGTACGCCGAGATTGTTACAAATTGATGTACACAATGGTTGAGTGGGAGGGGGGAGGGGTGACCATTATTTAAGTGCTGGACAATCGGTAAAGACTAAAGGGTTTGATGAGTCGAGGGGAATGAATCGTGCTTTAGTTGCGTGGAAATGTGATTAATTGGACTCTTTTCACATTCGTGAAACCACATAAGAGTATATCATTCATTTTCTATTGTACCAATAGATGTGATGCTGTATTTGTGACGTCACATCGGACTGTTTCAACGCGCTAAATGTAATATATGAAATTTTGTCATGAGTAGAATCATTAATCAATATTTAAAGTCGGGCCTATATTGATATGAGCATGTATGAGTTTCGAATTGCCGCGTGTAGGTGTCAAGATTATCATTATCAGGCCTGTGATTGTTGCCGCCTCCACCCAAGTCGCATCATCGTAAGGCATTCACGCAAGGTGTTTTGATTGAGGTAAATGTGGTAGGCCTGTATTGCACGTCGGCCGTAGCTCGGAGTACAGTTAGAAAATACGTACACTGCAACTGATGGGAATATGTGCACGGAATTAAAATGCTCAATTCACTGAAAAAATATTAAATTACCTCTCGAAATATTTATTAAGCTTTCGAAATATTACATTCACTCTCGAAATTAAAAATTATAAAAAAAATTATACAAAATATACTTTTTATTTGTTGAATTACTTTACTTAATTTTTATTATTCTCTGTAAAAATGTCTACTGTAATTATTATACTGATGAACAAACTCATTACGGTTTTATTGCCTTGAATTGTTAATGGATCTTTAATAAGCAAACCAACATAATGGAGAATTAAGACGTAATTTCATTTTATATGCATTTTTTCATTGAATTTAGATTTCCTTCATTAATTTTTTCTCGTTCACGCATGTAACCAGCCAACTGATACTGACACTGAATTCGAGACAGAACCTTTCGAGATCATTACGAACATTCATTTGCATTGGTGCAGTTAAGGTAGCCTATCATAATATACACTTTATAGTTTATAGTACGGCTGAATACGATCATATCTTCCATCATTTAGGTTTTATTATGTGCCGATGTTCAATCATAAAATTCCATTAGCAAGTTTTTCAGATATATAAGAGGCCTCATAATAATTAAATTGTTTATGAGCAATCAAGACAAGTTTTTTAACTTAAGCAAGTCCTGTTTGGTACCTATAAACAGTTCATAGCAGTTGAATAGACACCGCCAAATGCAATAGACACATCCCAGTCCGTATCGGCCGTCCAGAGTAACATGGAGGACTATCATCTACGACCCAGGAGTTCAGCTTGACTTTCACGGCAAGGAATAATTATCTCTATTGAAATTAGGATTTGTTTTTATCAAGTTATTTATAACGCATTGGAAAACTGTGTACTGGGCTTATACTTGTTTGATGCGCATTGCATATTTTAATAATAGTTACTTTATAGGAACTCCGAACTACCGTATATTTGAAAAAAGGAAAATGAGTTCAAATAGAGTTTCAAATTTTCACCGTTTTTGCTTCACACTTGTGTATTGAGTTGGTGTCCTTTCGCATAAAACCAACAATACATGATTTATAAATCCCATTTCTTAACATGACCTTATACATAATGTAAAACGGAGTTAGACGAACTTGGCACATGGAGGGCAAAAACTTCCCGACAGAGGATTTCACCGATACAAATGATCATAAAACTCGACGTGCGAGATGAAAAAATTATATCAAATACATCATAAGATTGTCAAACATGTTCAAGTTCCAATTGTATAGTAACAAATAGGGAAAGATTATTATTTTATCATTTCTATGGCATATAACACTCTCACGTTGGTAGGCCTGCATGCACTTGGACTGCATCGCACTTGTTGATTGAGCGATAATTAGAGGGTTAATTTGGAATTAATTTTACGATCAGAAGTTCCGAGTTTTTTTCAGTATTATTCACTATTTATACGATATACAAAACTATACAATGATGAATATTTGAAAACATCGTACGAATGTAGGTAGGCCTATGCCATGCCCAATCGAATTTCGAATTATATTCAACTATATGTTATATATATATCCTAAAATTACGAATTATATATATATACACTGGCGTCGGAACCAGGGGGGGCAGGGGGGGCAATGCCCCCCCCAACTTTCGGCCAGGGGGGGGGCAGGGGGGGGCAAGAAAAAGGTCTTGCAAAAAAAATTGAAAAGACGAGAAATAGAAAAGACGAAAAAAAGAAGGAAGAGAGAAGGAAAGAAAGAAAAAAAAAGAAAGGAAGAGTAAGAAGGAAAGATGTAGACCTATTTAGATAGATAAAATCGTACATAGATTCATATTTCACATTGCATAGAAAATCAAATATCAGATGGGCGCCTTCAGTTTTAGGAGAAAATTGATTTTTGTATCTAAATCTCATCTGGAACACGTTGAACCATATTAAAAAAGGTGTGATTTAAAGGAATTTGGTGGACTGTTTTGGAATGATAGCTCTGGTAAGTAGTTATTAGTTATCAGAAATCAACAAACAACCCTACCGGCAGTGCTTCTTTCAGATATAAATTATTCATTACAATTTTTGTAAATTTTGTAAATTTCCAAAATTCCAACAGTCGTAACAATGACAATACAATGAAATGGAGAAAGGGAACTTCCAATAAGGGTCGTTCGGTGACTGCCAGGGGCGTCAAATTTAAGGGGCGCTATCGGCGCACATTTGTAACATTCTATTATTAATAATATGCCATAAATCGTATTCTATTTTACTTGTGCATTATTGGGTGGAGAAAATGTTATCATTCGAACAGCATTGTTATCGAAAGACATAGATTTTTCTTGGATCAGCCATTCAGCAAAACTAGCTCTCACCACACTAAAGAATTCATGAATTCCAGAAATTTCGTCCAATTCCCAAACCCGTAGAATCGCATTTAAAAAGATAAATTCACAAAAATTTCCCTGCGGGGCTTGGTTCCTCCTTCACTCGCATTCACTTTCACTATGCGCATATAGTTTTTGGGGCTCATAATTTAGTCCTTGCCCGTGGCGCTAAAATGAGCCAGACTGACCCTGCAGTTACAATAACTATGTTTGGCAAATATCAGTTGGGCACATCTAGTTCTTCAAAACAATTAATTTTGTCATCTAAATCTTATCTGAAACACGTTAAATCGTGTTAAAAAAAGGTAATTTAAAAAAATTCCCTGTGGGGCCAGAGGGGGTCCTTCCCCATTGCCCCCCGCGGGTCGCATGCTTCGCGTTAACTGGCCTTTGTACAACTGTTCTTATATGGCATTTTCTTTTCCAAACTGAGATCCCCCCTTCCCATCTTGGTATTCTCAGTATTTTGTCCTTATATCCTGAAAAATACCTAAATGTTATTGAATGTGTGGCACCCCATACTTCCTTCCTCCGCGGGTCGCAATTTTTGAGTTTGCCCCCCCCTACTTTGAAAACGTTCCGACGCCCCTGTATATATATATATATATATATATATATTTATGTATATATATATTATATATAGCCTATAATTACGAATAATATATATATATATATATATAATATATATATATATATTCTATATAATATATATATTATATCTATATATATATATATATATATATATTATATATATATATATATATATCATATATATATATATATATATATAATATATAGGGAACGCTGAATTTCCACTAGCTGGCATTACTACTACTGGGATTACTACTATCTGGAATACTACAACCGATACCAGAATAGAAATACTAAAAATAATAAATTTTGAAGCAAAAAAATACGTGGTTCAGGCTGGTGGAACATCTACCATCAGAAAAACTAGGGCCACAAATGCATAGATGCCGGCTGGCCAAACCTGACGAAATCACTCAATGACTTATATATACATATATTGAATTATAAGGGGCCTTCATAAAAATTTTGGCGGGCGGGCCCAGGAAACGAAGTTCCGCCACTGGTGCGAGATGAAAAAATTATATCAAATACATCATAAGATTGTCAAACATGTTCAAGTTCCAATTGTATAGTAACAAATAGGGAAAGATTATTATTTTTTTTTATGGCATATAACACTCTCACGTTGGTAGGCCTGCATGCACTTGGACTGCATCGCACTTGTTGATTGAGCGATAATTAGAGGGTTAATATGGAATTAATGAGGGTTAATTTGTTTTTAATTTTACGATCAGAAGTTTCGAGGTTTTTTCAGTATTATTCACTATTTATACGATATACAAAACTATACAATGATGAATATTGAAAACATCGTACGGTTGTAGTATTTCCAGGTAGTAGTAAAGCCAGCTAGTAGTAATGCCAGCTAGTAGAAATTCAGATTTAAAATGGGTATTTATTATTATAATTCATTACTCTCCAAATGATAAAACTCAGTATCGGTTGTAGTATTTCCAGGTAGTAGTAATGCCAGCTAGTAGTGATGCCAGCTAGTAGAAATTCAGATTTCCAATTGTCATATATTATCATCGTCAATTTTTTAGGAAAATTCAGTATCAGTTGTAGAATTTCCAAGTAGTAGAAATTCCAGCTAGTAGTAATTCAAACATTTTTGAAATGTATCTGATATTTATATATAATATAATATATTTAAATTATTTTATAAATGAGCTCGGTTGTAGAGTTTCCAGGTAGTAGAGTTGATATATCGATTGTATTTATTCAATAGATTTTCAATACTGGATATGGCTAGTAGTATTTCCAGGTAGTAGTAATGTTGTCGCGTTAAAATATCATTTACGATAATATTAACTCGGTATTGGTTGTAGTAATTCCTGCTAGTAGAAATCCCAGCTAGTAGTAATTCAGTCATCTATATATATATATATATATATATATATATATATATATACATCATGACGTAACAATCAAAGATACAATTATTAAAATTATACATTGTTATTTTTTCTTAGCTCTCTTCTTTAATCACTAGTCTTCGTTATATTCTTCATATCTTGTCCCTATAATTCGAATGTATATATAATATAAGAGAGCTAAGAAAAAATAACAATGCATAATTTTAATAAGTATCTTTGATTGTTACCTCATGGGGGTAAGCATTACCACACGTTTTAAGAAGAATCTATAATGAGTAAAAAAATAAACTAGGAAAACGCGTTATGTGTTTCCGCGTTGATGGATGAGCTAATAAGAATGACATTGAATTCTTTCAAAAATTGTTATATCAAGTTGATGTTTTGATGGCATTCAAGCTAAAAATCAATCTTTCCATTTGGTTGTTTTGTTTCGTAGACCATTCTCACGAAGGAAATATTAGATGCAATTTAATATTATATTATATTGTAATATTAGACTACTATATGAAACGTGATGACAGCTGTATACATATATACACCTTGAGACCCTCCTTTTATATTCATTACTCATTCTCAATAATTTCTTCTATAATAAAGAATGCCTTGTTTTAATCGTTTTCCATTAATTGGTGACACTTGTTGCTTGGATTTAATTGGTTTTCTTAATAGCTTCAAAACGATGTGTAAAAATGTCATTATATAATTTTTTATATCTAAACGACTGATTGGATTTTAGTGAAAGTTTGATCAAGTTTGAAAGCTGTATCATTATTATATTGAGATTTGGTGAAAATTTGAATTTTTTCGAAAGACATTTTTTGTACGAAAATTCTCCTTTTGCTTTTTTCTCATTATATAATATTTTATATCAAAACGACTGGTTGGATTCCTATGAAAGTTCGGAATAATGTGTATCATTATTATATTGAAATTTGGTGAAAATTTGAAATTTTTTGAAGGACATTTTTTTATGAAAATTCTTCTCTGGCTCATTCTTACGGGTTAGTTGGAAAATGGAAAATTAGTTTTCCCAGAAGTTGTGCAACCGATTGCGTATAAAAACTAATGGGATTCAATCCAGATGATGACACATGGGCATGCCAAGTTTCAGTCGAATTTGAATTTTCGGCTGACCTGTAGAGCGCGAACAAAAAAAAAATTACATTTTTTTCGGGTCAAGTGAAATTGAGTCTTCGCTTCGCTCATCCAATAACTAAATTAGCTTCATTATGTTTCCGTATAGAAGAATGATATTTTCCATGACAGTGCTAATTTCATGACAACGCAACGAAAAGATCGAACATATCGAAGTGGTCGAGAGAAAACTAATTGATTGTTATTAGGAAAATGCCATATATGCGTTGTTAGACGAGCAAATAGTAATAGTATGGGAAAAAGTGGGTGAAAACTGCTTCGAGTGGTACCAATTTAGCACATTTAATGGGTTTTTTTCAAAATGGCTGACCCGATCAAGCTGAAGTTTTTTAGAAATGTGTATCAAAATATAATTGAACTTCACGCAAAATTTCCTTGTTTTGGAAAATATTAATTTTTTTTCTCTATACCATGTTATTCTAATAGGTATTTTTGAAATTTCTAAAATTCATAAAAAAAAAGTTACCCCCCAATAATGCTACAAAACTATACAGATCTAAGTTAGATGAGGAACCATATTGAAATTTTTTTCAAGTTGATAGCTGTAGCCGTTTGACCTCTGGAGAACCGACATAGAAACATAAAAAAAAGAAAAAAAAAAGAAAAAAAAAAGAAAGAAAAAAAAACGAACACCAACTTTTTTCAGTATGTCAAATTGAATCCTCGCTAAAGCTCGTCTAATTACATATCGTAAAGCCGTGTGAATAATTTTGTTCTGGGTCTTCCCAAGATGCATTGAGGGTCTTCCTAATGTTACTCGGTAGTTTCTCATTATTATGGTTTAATTATTCATCTCGTAAAACCAGTCAAGTTTGTTTCTTATTTTTATCCAACCTAACGATTGCGAAAGACAACTTATTAGACGAGCTTTAGCTACGATTCAATTTGACATACCGTACTGAAGAAAAATGGTGTTCGTTTTTGTGGTTTTTTTCCATGTTTTTGGTCGGTTCTCCACAGGTCAAACGGCTACAGCTATCAACTTCAAACTTTTTTTCAAAATGGTTCCTCATCTAACTTAGATCTGTATAGTTTTGTGGCATTATCGGTTGGTAACTTGTATTATTATGAATTTTAGAAATTTCTAAAATACCCATTAGAATAACACAGCAGAAAAAAAAGAAGATATTTTCACTTCCAGAAAAATAAAATCGTGTGAAGTTAAAATACTTTTTGAGACATATTTCTGGAAATTTTCAGCTTGATCGGGTCAGTCATTTTGAAGAAAAAAACATAAAATGTGCTTGGTACCACTCGAAGCAGTTTTGACCCATCTTCACCCATACTATTACTACCCGCACGTCTAAAAACACATATATGGCGTTTTCCTAGTTTAATTTCACGACAAATTTCATATTTTTGGAAAATGATAATATTTTCTTTTTTTTCCGCTGTGTTTTTCTATGGGTATTTTTGAAATTTCTAAAATTCATAAAAATAATAGTTACCACCCGACAATGCCACAAATTATACAGATCTAAGTTAGCTGAGGAACCACGATAAAAAAAGTTTGAAGTTGATAGCTGTAGCCGTTTGACCTGTGGAGAACCGACAAAAAACCAATTAAAAAAAAAACGAACACCAATTTTTTTCAGTACCGGTATGTCAAATTGAATCCTCGCTAAACCTCGTCTAAAAATCTCACCAATATAGGCCTAACTAAAATTTTCCTCAGTTGTAAACACGGAAATTATCCACATAATTAAAAATTTGTATGCAATTCGGACCAGCCGTTTCTAAGACTAGGAAAACGCCATATATGCGTTCTGTTAAACGAGCGGATAGTGATACAGTGTGTGTAAAAATGGGTAAAAACTGCTTTTACCAGTTCAACACATTTTATGTTTTTTCTTTAAAATGGCTGACCCGATCAAGCTGAAAATTTCCAGAAAATGTAATTAGCCAAGCTTTAGCGAGGATTCAATTTGACATACTAGAAAAAAAATTGTGTTCGTTTTTATGTTTTTTTGTCGGTTCTCCACAGGTCAAACGGCTACAGCTATCAACTTCAGACTCTTTTTCAATATGGTTCCTCATCTAACTCAGATCTGTATAGTTTTGTGGCATTATCGGGTGGTAACTTATTTTTATGAATTTTAGACATTTCAAAAATACCCTTTGAATTCCCAATTGAATCATATCCATTCAGCACACCAACGACAAGTAAATAGGATTATTTGATGTTTTTTCAATTGCAGTCAGATCGTGAGTGAGAATAGTCAAGGGTTTCTATCAATTTGGGCAGGTCTAGTAGACCTATGCCCGAGTAGATGAATAAAACTCACTCTCGCAACATATCGCCATATTTCGGCCACGAGAGTGAATTGTTCACAGTAAAAAAGTAAATTGATTAGATTTTCATTTTCAATGCGTATCCTCTTGTTATAATTATCTAAATTCTTCGACTACGATTTAAATTTATTTCGATAATGGTCATTCAACTTCTATTGTTCCTTTCGGCACAGGTAGTGCATCGCTTTCGAGAGCCTTAGACGACTTACCACAACGAAGCGAGTTTGGAATCGGTCGAGTTTGGACGCTCTCGCATACGAGTAGTGAAAAGGGTATAGGTCTATTTGTTATGGCCAGCAAAGACACAACAACCCATCACTTTGGTGGGGGTTTACAATGCGTTGGTTGGACATTGTATTAAAGTGGGAGGTAACTCTATTTCGGGCGCGTTTGGAATCGGTCGAGTTTGGAATCAGTCGAGTATGGACGGCTACCACAGGGGCTTCATTTAGAATCGGTCGAGTTTGGTATCGGTGGAGTTTGGAATCGGTTGAGTTTGGAATCGTACGGGTTTGGAATCAGTCGAGTATGGACGGCTACCACAGGGGCTTCATTTGGAATCGGTTGAGTTTGGAATCGGTCGAGTATGGACGGCTACCACAGATGCTTCATTTAGAATAGGTTGAGTTTGGAATCGGTCGGGTTTGGAATCGTACGAGTTTGGAATCAGTCGAGTATGGACGGCTACCACAGGGGCTTCATTTAGAATCGGTCAAGCTAGGATTCGTTCGTGTTAGGAATCGGTCAAGGTTGGAATCAGTTGAGTATGGACGGCTACAACAGGGGCTTCATTTAGAATCGGTCAAGTTAGGATTCGTTCGTGTTAGGAATCGGTCGAGTTTGGAATCAGTTGAGTATGGACGGCTACCACAGGGGCTTCATTTAGAATCGGTCGAGTTTGGAATCGGACGAGTCTGGATTCGGTTGTGTTTGGACGCTCCCGAGGAAAATCAGTTACTAGGAGATTTGGACAGAATTAATGGATGGGTTAAAATAAATGTAATGGGGCTAAATGTTGGAAAATGTTAAGTGGTGCACTTCTCTACCAGCAGTAACAGAAAAAAGTAAATAAAATGTATAAAATGAGAGAGTAACAAGAAAAAAGTAAATAAAATGTATAAAATGGGAGATTCTACACTTGAGGAAGTAGAAGCGTATAAATATCTTGGACTTCACATAAATACACATTTAGGGTGGGGGGAACATGTTGGAAATATCTCAAAAAAGGAATACGATCCTTAAATTTTATTATGAGGCAGTTGAAGGGGACAGGGATGAAAATAAAAGAGAAGACAAACATGAGTCTGATTCGGCCAATGCTTGAGTATGCTAGTTCGGTCTGCGATCCGCATGAAGTTGGACTAATAAAGGCTGTGGAGAACGTCCAAAAGGTTGCTGCAAGAAGGGTATTGGGGAGAGAGAAGCGATGGAAGATTATCAGGAACGATAAGGATGTGGTTGAAAAAGTCATAGAAAGACCTAGTTGAATGATTGAGGAAATGGATGGGAAAATTTGGCAAAACAAAGACAAATAGAAAGAATGTGCAATTTTGTTAGATAAAGAGTCAAGAATGAATATAGAGGACGGGATGAATTGAGCAATAGAATTGGAATGGGATTACAAAGAAGTACATACTCGACATACTCGTACTAGAAAATTTGCTGTATTTGTATTTTACCAGGCAAACGCAGGATGTGCGTTGTACGATGAGCGAGATGTCTATATAAAGTATAATCGAAAACTCTACAAACCTTGATCATTTGAAATGAACTTCATCCAATGTCAATGAATCTAGAAAGCCGTGACTTCGACAATGCAACATTTTACCACTAATATTTCCATCTTTCCGATTAATAAAATACATTTATTATATTATTTTCTCCAAAACGGCTGGTCCGAATATCAAACCAAATTTTTATTCAAGTATATTATTCTTGTGTTCACATTTGTGGAAAATTTGAATCATATTGAAAAGATTTAATTTTTCAATTTTTTCCGCTCAGCCAAATCTTATGGGGTTTTTAGAAACTTCTAAATGATGTTTCTCAAAAATGGTCCAACCAATTAGACCTCAAAACTATATAGTTCCAAGTTGGATAAGTTTGCATATAAAAAAAAAGTTCCATGTCGATCGGTCAAACCCTGCGACCTGTGCAGTGTTTACAAACAAACAAACAAAAAAAAAAAAAAAAACGCACAGACAAAGTTCCGTAAGAGTTCAGTGAAAATCTTCGCTACGCTCATCTAACAAGAGTGTCGTTTTACATTTTTACTTTGCTAACAGATAACTTAAATTCGTAGATTGAAAGCATCGATTAAAAAAAGGTCTATTTTAGTAAAACATCGAATTATTTTCCATTATCTCATTACTATAATTACCTTTTCCATGTGGATTTATAAATGAACCACACAAGACCACAAAATTGCCAGAAAACTCGGTAAACAATATCTTGTCAATAATAAAATGCTCATTTTATACATATATATATATATATATATATACACCAATACACCAATTAATATATATATATATATAATTATATATATATATATATATATATATATATATATATATATATATATATATATATATATATATATATATATATATATATATATATATATATATATATATATATACAGTACAACCTTGATAGTACGACGTTCAGGGGCGACAGTTAAATCGTCGTATTATCGCGATCGTCGTTATAAATGAAATTTATCCCTTTTTTTTTGAATTATAGGAAGATGAAGGATTTAGGAGAATTAATTACAATAAGATACTGTATTGTCGTCAACAATTGACATTTATGCAGTACAGTTATAAATTTAACAATAATTATTATTATGTATTAGGTTTGTCGGCGGGTAGGATTTTTCCTACCAGCTGGAGAGAGGAGAGGGCGTGAGGCGAGTCGTGAGCTTGAGCTTGACTGCATCTTTGCAACGAAGTGTACATATTATTATAATACAGTATTTATGTTGGAAGTTTTGCAATTAATTCGTCGTAGTAATTGCATTTTTGATACTGTGAGGACCATTTTAATCGTCGTATTATCGCGATCGTCGTTATAATGAGCGTCGTACTATCAAAATAAAATAACATTGAGTCTTATGGGGATTGGCCGGGACTACCTCAAAACGACATTCTATCGCGATCGTCGTTGTATCGAGCGTCGTACTATCGAGGTTGTACTGTATATGTATAGGCCTATATATATATATATATATATATATATATATATATATATATATATATATATATATATATATATATACATGTATATATATTTATGAATCTGATGTAGCTTGAATATAATGTATTATTATTATTCATGTAGGCCTATTAAAAAGCTTGGAAGCCAGTCTTTCTGTTCATTAGTAACATTACCAATACAAAGATTATTGTAACATGTTCCACTATACACATAAAAAATGAAAGCAACAGGCTGGCTGACTACTGTACTGTCTTATAGAGACTAAGAGACAAAGTAAAGACTGATTATTTTCAAAAATGACATTATAAAATTAGATACTCTTTTATTATTTAGTCATTTCTAATAGGCCCTATTCTATTATTTTATAGTTATTGGTAAAACTTGTTGAGGAATTTAGGAACTTCTAATGTAATATCGCTAATCTAAGAACACTATCAAGAGATAATAATTATTATTTATATCATCATGAGTTATTTATAGTATGCCTGTACATCAGCTAGTCTATACAAATTATAGTACAAACTATATATTATAAGTTTATTTGGAAAAAATGTCACTTCACATAGACATGCATACAGCAAGCAAATAGGCCTACGTATCAACATAGAATTATCTGTTATAAGCCATACACTGCACAGCATCATTGTAGACCTACGGCCTACCACAAAATCAGAATATAAATATATTCACACATGTACAGTAATATTCATGATATTCAAACTGGACACAACTGAACCTAGAGTCAAAAGTTTCTCATTCTAAAACTTATTTTGGCTTAGTCTCCTGGTCAGTGACATAACGAATGAAGACGGTCTCTTCGGGTTTAGACTCGGGTGGTGTCTCTTGCTCGTACATGTAAGAGCACGCAATAGCAAGTACAGAACCGTCATGACTGAAACAGAGCGATGCAATAGAAGCGGAATAACGATGGAACTGACAGAGCCGCTTTTTATTGAATCCATCCCAGATATTAACGTATCCATCTGATCCACCAGTTGCAAATGTATTGTAACCAGCGTGGAAACTGATGGCATTGACTGGATATATATTCTCTATTCCAGCCTCTTTTATTCTGTGACACTTGAATGCATACTTCTTCTTCTGTACTTCAGGACTAGTGTCTAAATACTCGACCGCAACACGACCCTCGATGCTACTTAAAACGTAGCCTTGTTTGTTTGGGAAGCAACGAATACATCTGGTCTGATACTTGAGGCTTGACTCTCTTCTCTGATAAACATAGTTCATATTACGAAGATCCCAAACGCAAACTTTCCTGCCGGCAGTTCCCGCGACAAACTTATCCCCGCACAGACTCATCGTGTAAACTCGGTCGGGTTGAGTGTACGTCCCGACACAACGTGGGCTTCTCGGATCCCACAGTTTACAAGTCGAGTCCCAGCTGCCCGTCAAAATCCCGTTTACTTCGGAAGAGTACTCAATGGCGCGGATAGCATTGTCATGAGTGCCAACAATAGTTTCAGTGTTGCTGTTGAAATCGTACATTTTTAAGGTGTTGTCCATCCCACCGCTATAAGAATGAACAGCATCCTGAAAATTAACAAAGATCAATACCGGGTACATCATTAATTATACTATAATCATAACATTTTATTTCAACTTTGAAGGTTCAATTTTTGACATAGAACTAGTTTACTACACCATAGTCAATATTTACAAAATTTATATTCAGTTTAATTAAACAAACTGGAACGATACCCAAGATCCACTGGCATCGGATGTTATGAGTGATGAGATACTACTATAGACTTATAGTAGGAACCATCCCGGCATTAGCCTAGACTACAGAGGGAAACCAAGAAAAACCCCTGTAAAGATGGTCATCGGCGGGGATCGAACTGGGTTCAAAATTCCCCTCACCACCCGGATCACATGAAGCGAGCAGCGTATAAACCACTGCGCTGCATGTGCCGGTGGTCTGCCTAGGCATCTAAGTCATGCGCATTTGTTTATCAATATTTGTATTATAAGCCTAGACCTACTCAAATCCATACCTGAAAGCAAACATCCAAGACTGGTCTTTCGTGAGAGTATTTTAGTCTTATATTGTTCGTTAGTACATCATAAAGTCGAACAGTACAGTCCCAAGATGATACCAGCAAGAATTGAGCCGAGTTGGGTCCAAATTTGACAGAGGAAATACCATCTTCTGGAGGTGATTTGAGTTTAAATTCAGTTCGTGATTCCGTCATCTTAACAATTATGTAGGAACGGAAATTTTGAGAAATGTAGAAGTTGACGGCTGATATCTTACAATAACCTCAATTGATGCCGTTGGTTGACGATTTGACGCGCAAAGATTGAAGAGCCGATTCCAATGTTACCAACGTTTGCAAACAAACTCCCACGGCCACGAAGATACTGAACAACGTGTCACTTCTGGATCTCGCCCCCCCCCCCCTCTTGGAGATTGTGTATGTGAAATCAGTGTGAAATGTCAACATGGCTTCCAAAGAGAGTAATTTGGGTGCTCTGTACGCAGAATTGAATCGTTTTGGACAAAGTGGCGAGTACGAGAGGGCTTTAAAAACAGCAAATAGAAGTAAATACATTTTTTTTCGTTTCTGCATATAATTCATATTACCGTAGTCACTTTCATAACATGCGTATGCGAGGCCTAGGCCTACCTGCCCGCTCGGCCAAGTAGGCCTATGGTTATAAAATCAATTAGGGTACTGGGCGAACCATATGTTCCATGTGTATTCAATTATTTCTAATCCCAGGCATTGAGTTTTTACCACTTTAATGGCTAGGCCTAGAGGCGTACTGCACCATTGAGGTTCTAGCTCAATGATGGCACTGTCTAGGCCTATGACATTGAATTTATAGGTTAACACTACAAATTCAATGTCTATGCCATGCAAATGAATGTGTACAAATTCAATGGCCATGCCAACAAATACTAGGCCTATTCCCACGAACCATTCATGCAGGCAAGACTTGAGAAATACTATTCCCACGAGCACAGTCAGTGCCGGCAGGACTAGCATACACTATTCCCACGAACGGTTTGTGCCGACAATGCGTAAAATTAATCTCTGTTCTCATGAACAGCCGACACCCGCGGCTACTTACTTCTATATCCATGAACGGGCTCACAAAACCACATTTCCTGGATGCATGTACTTCATTTGAGCGCAAACAGACGACTCTGGCTAACTAACATGAAGTTAGAACGAGATGAACAACCTGTTCCTAACCCCAAACCTGTACTGCTGAGCTGTTCAAGAAGCAGTCACATTGAGTTCGTCTCTACAAACTCGGTGGCGGTAGAATGAAGCATTGTTAGGTGGGGGAAGCGATTATTAAAGATTTTAAAGTAGAAAATTTCAGATAATTTGTTTTAGTAATCTAATCTAATAAATAATAATAATACTAATAGTATTAACTTCGCCCAGAAGTGATCATATACGTACATGATATTGGATCTAGGTCAAATACAAATAAGTTAAATATACACAATATACAAAATAAACAGAAAATACCAAAATATTATAAAAATTACCAAAAAAATCAACAGACGGCACTCATTTTTAAGTTTGTTCCATTCGTAAAAATACTAAATAATATTATCTATTGAATAAAAACACTTATTTAATAAAAATGCCTTAAGGGTATTTTTAAGATGATTTCCGTTTTTGTTCTTAATGTTCAATGGTAAAACACTGTAGGCTGCAGTTTAGATCTCATGTAAATTGGGTCTTTGGAACATCTCTTACTTTTACATATTTCCAATCTAATATCATTCCTAATTCTAGTATTATGATCGTGTATCGAGTCATTGGTAGTGGTCAGTACTTTATTATCAATTAAAACACGATAGTGGAACAAATATACAGACATGGCATGGTAAAAATGTTATGTTTCTTAAAGAGTGGTACACGTGTGTCGTTATAAAAAAACTTCTGCACATGGATTAAAACTTACATTTTACATGTAGCATAGCGCTCGTTTTTTCAAGGTGAACAATCTTTTTGTGTGAGAAGAAGAACCCAAAAAATTATGCTGTATTGTATAATAATTAATTTCTCTTCATGTATTTTTTTGGTAAATCATTAGTAAAAAGTATAAATAATAAAGGAGCAATAATTGAGCCCTTTGGCAGACCAACATCTATGACTGTCTCTTTACAGTATAATTCATAGTTTCTATTATTATGTAGAAATACACACTGTTTCCGATTAGCTAAGTAAGATCTGACCCAGTCATTGGCCACTCCAGAGATATCTATTATTACTACTATTATTTATACTTATGTAATTTCAACAACTGCAACTCATGATTTATAGCACTTGTCGAACGCTTTCGTGAAGTCGTAGAAAACATCCAGCGCTTCCTCTTTTTTACTGAGCGAGTATAGAATGTGCCTTATAAATCCTCTGATAGCAGGAGTTGTCGACCTACCTGTAGTAAAGCCATGTTGAGATGTATTTAAAAGAGAGTGGTGATTGACGAACGAAATAATTCTTGAGCAAAAAGCTTTTTCCAGAAATTTGAACCAGTTTCCATGACCCAGCAGGCCCTTGGGTACTTTCAGCATCGTTGTTCTTGTCGGGTGCAACCTGAATCGCCCTGTGTACCTGTATATTGGTCTACCTGATCCAACGAACCTTCCGTAACCTGACCAACCGAACCTGAAGCCAACAGTTTTACCAGATGGTAGTTATGGGAGCCTCTTTGTTTTCAAATAATTTCTCTATTTCTTAAAAAATTCCCAAGTGGAGATCAAACCCTTGACCCTGAGCACAGTAAGCCAGCATACTAACTGTCAAGCTGCGGGAGCAACTACAAGAGAACTTTACGGCATAAATGATCTTGTATCAATAAACCCTTTTAGAAATGAAAGAGCCGTCTAGCGGCAACGTTTGAAGTAGAGCGGGATGTTGGTACCCGTGCTTGAAAGTCCTAACTTTTTTTTTAATGTTGCTCAACGACCCCACCAACAGCTAGGTTATATGGGGGTACGAATGAGTGGGTGATAATGAAACGATGAAGTGATGTTAGGTGAAAGGACGTTTAAAACAAAAACCCGTGCCTTATGCGGGTCTCGAACCTATGACCAACAGTGACTTCAGTTTCTAACCCTAGCGATAGTTGAGGTGTCTACCGGGGCGGCTGAAGTCCTATACTACCAATGCTATTTAGCACAAATGACTTATATTATTGTGCGTTACAGTGAACGAACGTATTTACCTATAATATGATCGTAGTTACAATATTAATATGTTTACTTTATAGTCTGAGAGATTTACACACGGTCAGAGAGTGCGTAAGATGAGGTATAATGTAAGTTAAAGATCTTGGTGTTTCACCTTTAACCCTGTGGATAAGCAGACCAACTTTTGAATACAACTAAAATACCCAGAATGCAGAAAGCTAGAAGGCAGTAAGCACCTGCGCATTGAATTCTGAAATGAGTCTATTGCTTTATAGTTGAATGAGATCGATTCCGGAAATTAAACGTTGGTAAGTGATTAATTGTTTCAAAGAAACTAGCATACCATAAGTCATGGGGATGGGGGGGTCGTCTATTCCGTTTCATCGTTTCACTAGGTTTATGAGCATCACATCCCGAGTCCAGTCCCCTCTCTAGGCGATCCAATGAATTATGTGCTACCGGTAGTGATGGGTAAATTCCCGGAATTTATAATTTGAGGAATATTCCCAGGAATATTCCAAAAATGAGAATTTTCAAGGAATATATTTTTCTGCTTATTTACACTCACTAGACTGACTGGAGTGGAGTATGAAAAAGGAAGCATACAAATAAATAAAAAACCATAGAGCCTACTTAAATTTTTGGTGTATGGAGCTAGTCCATATGAAAAATAAACACAAAACATTACATAAAAACAAAAAAGGCACTACAAATCTTCTCATCTGAGGCCTGTCAAGATATTTCTACCACCAAAAGTACGGTTTTGGATTCTGAAAACCCACCATTCGAAAAACAAATAAAAATAAATACAAATAATATACATGTAGTAGGCAAATTGCTGAGTCATCTAATTAATTATCTAATAGCTGAACTCATTTTTTAAAAAATAAACTCCCTGAATATGGGAATTTATTCAAACGTAGGAAATATTCCCACTAGGGGGAACATTCCCCGGGGAATAATCCCATGCGCCCATCACTAGCTACCGGGAAGTGTATTTTGTGAGCTCATCCGTAGGGATAGAAGTGGCCGCGCGCGTTGGCCATTCCCACGACCCAAACAACGGTTCGTAGGTTGAAGGACTAGACACTTCAAATGTAAGAAAAATACCGAGGGTCTATACGACTGAGGGATGGGCTCACTATCTTTTTTCTTTATTTTACAGTACTTGGTCAAGCAACTGAAGAACAAAAGGCTTTCCACTGTAAAGTTGTATGCTTCATTCAACTGTCAAGATTTAGTGATGCTCTGAAGTCGATCACGAACCAACCCAAGCTGTCATCGTAAGTACGGTACCCAGAGATCGGCATCGATAGCATACATACAACTACAAGATACAGTAAACTCATCGTAAGCCCTAGAGACATGTAAAAATAGCAATTGCTATAAAAGCGATGAAATCTGAAAGTGCTTCAATAAATGTTTTTCTGGTATATCTTCATGTTTCAATACATTGATGTTGTTTGATCAGGTTTTTGAAAAGGCGACAAAGCGCCACAAAAGTATGATTCTGCTATTTTTCAACGTATTTGTGATATAAACACTATTATTCAGAATAGAAACATTATAGATGCTATTTTTTGAAGAATTATATTAATTGAGATTCAAAAGGGTGAAGTTAGTTGGGAATTTCAAAAACCAAAAAGCAGCTGATAATGCAGGTGCCAGATGAGGCGTAGATATAACCTGGTGGTGCACAACATTTTTCTGGAAATATCAATTGATGTGTTTCTCTTGTATGCAATTGTATGTTTTATAATGGTTTTATCAGTACAATACCGTTCTTCCGCACAAAATGTTGTTGCACTACAAAAAATGACGTTCCAAAATAATAGATGCACCAAAGTGCTATGTTTCAAATTCAAAATGCTATCAAAAGAAAAATAGAAACTATATTTACATGTCTCTACCTATTGTAGAGTTACAGTTGAGCTATATTTTTCAAGTTTAATTTTACGGTTCTCGTTTACCCTATCTACCCATTCACAACCAATACCGTAACCATTACCCAGCCGTTATCTCCTGTACCCCAAACAGATCAGCACAGCTTACAGTAAATTATACATATAGGCCTATAATAGGGCCTATGTTTAAAGTATTTATGAAAATTTGAATACAGTGAAACCTCTATCCATCGTTTTTCAAGGGACCATCAAAATGAAACCATCCATGCAGAAAAATGTCAAAATGATCCATTAAGGAAAATTTAGCATTGATTATATGGGAGTGGGGTTGGAATAAGTGAATGATATACGCAGGAAAACGATAGATCCGGGAACGATGCATAGAGGTTTCACTCTATATAAGCCTACATATAGAGAGTTAGCGACACACATATTTCGTATTGTTTTGACTTGCAAGTAAGCCGTGGTTGAGAAAACCTAGACTACAACAATGACCACGCACATAGTCCACCAATATACTAAAACAATATATAACATAGATATATTTCAACAATAACACATTAAAATCTGCTGCCCCTGTGGCTCAGTCTTAAACTAACCCACTGCGCTAGCAACTGAAGTCATGTCAGGTGTGGGTTCGAGTCCCGCATAAGGCATGGGTTTTGTCATTCACCTATCATCATTTCATTATCACCTGCTCATTCGTACCTCCAAATAAACTGTCTAGTGTTTGGGTGGTTGAGCAGCATTCAATTAAAAAGTGAATAAATAGGCCTGCTAAAAACTGCATACAATTGTAGCTTGGTTCTTTACAACAAAAATAATTACAGTTTTCTTCTATTTTTTCAGTGAATTATTGTTTGAGAAAGCATATTGTCAGTATCGCCTGAACCAACCTCTTGATGCATTGAAGACAGTCCAGTCCGAGACGAATCTGTCGCCTAAACTCAAAGAGCTGAAAGCACAAATCTTGTACCGTCTCGAGCGATATGAAGACTGCTTCGATGTCTATCGAGATGTTATTAAACACAGCGATGATGAGTACGAGGATGAAAGAGAAACAAATCTTTCGGCCGTGTTGGCTAACATGTGCCTAGAGGGCTCTGTAAGTATATTGAACAATTTGTATCTTTGCATAAGTTTTAGGATTGACGTTTAACAACCGTTTGAAAGAATTCAATTTCATTCTTATTAGCTCATCTATCAACGTGGAAACACGTAACGCGTTTTAGCTCATCCATCAACGTGGAAACACGTAACGCGTTTTCCTAGTAACTATTAACCCAGTTTTAAACCAGTTATGGCAATTGAGTGCGTGGTTGACAAATTATTACCTTATGTCATCGAGAATATTTGCACCTTCGAAGATGCTTCGACCGAGTATGGTAGCATGACTGCTAGGTCTAGGCCTACAAATATTGTCCTTAAATCGATTATCAATATTGTGTATTGGTTACAGACTCGAGATATTCCTCAACTTCGTGAAAATACGTATGAACTGTCATACAACAACGCGTGCCAGTTGATTGGCCGCAAGCAGTATTTAGATGCCGAGAGAAAGCTGAAAGTCACCGAGAAACTATGCAGAGAATCACTGGAAGAGGATGGAACTGCAGAGGATGATGTGGAAAATGAGCTGGGAATCATAAAGTAATAATAGTCTAATTCTAACCCTATTTATTAGGGTTGCCCTTTGATATGAATTTCATGATCGATAATCATTGGCTTCATATCGATAATCAACTAGAAAAATAATTGATATTTCAGATAAGTATCGATAATCAACTTGAAGTGATTGATAATCGATTATATCGATTATCAATTTGAATAGCATGTGAATATAGCATTTGAATAGCATTTGAATAGAGTTATTATAGTGGTGTCAGCTTCCCCTTCCTCTCTTCCCTTTCCTACCACCACAACCACTTCCAACATTGATGTTATTGACAAGCAGTTCACTTTGAACACCAAGAGTGTCCACCAATCAGGTTGCAGAAATGTTCCCGCCTTACTCTTTCACTGGATAATTTTAGAAGTTAACACTAAACAATCATATAAAAATGATGAAATACACGTTGATTATCGATTTAATCGATTATATTGATACATTGATACTAAAAACACATTCGATTATCATATCAAACAAGTGATTATCGATATATTGAATATCAACTGGCAACCCTACTATTTATGTATGTTTTGCACAGTCGATATAGATATAGTGCCCACTACTTCTCAAATCAGTAAGTCCCTATATGACTGGAAAATGTGAAAATAATGAGATGCTACACTCCGTTACCTATCTCTATCACAGGGCCCACTTTCATTTTAATGATTTAAAAACAATTATTCGGCTCACAGTAATATGACCGACTCAATAATGTCGACGACCAAAATATCACGGCAATAATACCGCGAAAAACATAACATCGCGGGTACATAATATCGCGCAGACCAAATAATCGCGGACAAAATGATCGTGGACAATAAGAGCGCGGCGACCATATTATCGCGGGCAACAAGATCGCAGACAATAAGATTGTGGCGACCATAGGATCGCGGACAATAAGATCGGGGCGACCATATGTTCGCGGACAATAAGATCGCGGCGGCCATGTGATCGCAGGTAATAAGAATGCGGCGACCATGTGATCGCGACCAAATGATCGCAAACAAAAAGATCGCGGGAAATAAGATCGCGGCGACCATGTGTTCGCGGACAAAAAAATCGAAATATTATGTCATTTGATACTGATAATCTAAAATTATATATATAGGCCCTATGGGCAAACCTTTTTCAATGAGATTGTAGGTTTTCAATTTCATTCTTATTCTTTATATTCATCACAGTGTAATTAATGAAAAATATATATTCATAGGCCTATTCATTTTTCTATCCATTTTATAATTTTCGCAGTTTGAACAATTTAGTCCGCCATCTTTTTGTCTTTTTGACCGCGATCTTTTTCTCCGCGATCTTACTGCCCGCGATCTTTTTTCCCGCACTTATTTTGCTCGCGATATTTTTGTCTTTGCAACGTTATGTATGCGCGATCATTTCACCCCACTTGATATTATTGCCGCGAGATTATTGTCCGCGCTCTTATGTCCGCGCTCTTCTTGCCGGCTACGCAATTATTCATACCATTTTCTTCATCATGAAAAGACTGGAAAATGAAATGATTATTGAGCATTTCGGTAGTATTATTTACTGTTTCATGCTAAGCTGTATCTGGGTGTTTTCAGAGTGCAGTTGGCTTACTGTCTACAGAAACAAGGACGTGAGAAAGAAGCGCAAGCCATTTATACCACAGTGTTGAAACAAAAACCTGACGACATCGGTCTAGTTGCAATAGCCTGCAATAATCTCGTCACCCTCAATAAAGACCAGAACGTCTTTGATTCCAAGAAGAAAATGAAGAGTGCAACGTTGGAGAGCCTAGAACACAAACTCACGTCTCGCCAACGTAAAAGTATCGCCGTCAATAACTGTTTACTTACGATGTACACTAATCAAGGTGAACATTGTGAACAATTGTGCAATCGACTTGCGACCACGTATCCCGAAACCTCGACCGAAGCCGTCCTGATTCGAGCCGTCCAACTAGCCAAAGACGGAAAGGCGAAAGAAGCTGCGACACTTCTTCAGAACAAGGCTAAGCAAGACGAGGGTAATGAATTAGCGTTGAAGCTAGCAGCTGTCCAGCTGTTGCTCGGGGAAACGCAGCGTCGAGAAGCGTGCCAAGTGCTGCAGAGCCTCGGGGACGCGATGTTCAAGCCGGGCGTAGTCAGCGCGTTGGTGACCCTGCACCTGGCCGAGGGGAACCGCGAAGCCGCCAGCCTGGTGCTGAAAGACGCCGTGGACTGGTACCGCAAGAACAAGGAGACGGGCGACTTGAGCACCCTCTGGCGGCAAGCGGCTGCCTTCCACCTCCGCGGGGGAGAGCCGGCCGTTGCTGCCAAGAGTCTCGAAGAGTTGTTACGAATTAATCCCGGGGACAGAAAGACTCTGGCGCAGTTGGTGATGGCGTATGCTCAGTTTGATCCTGCCAAAGCACAGGTTATGAGCAAGCAGCTACCACCGTTAGACTTTACCAATAGTACAGACGTTGACGCTCTCGAAACTTCCAACTGGATGATGGGCAGTAAAGTGATCAAGAAAAACGCCAAAGTGGAGCCATCACCCAGTCCTAAACCAGGGTAAGCCAATTACATTCAATTATATAGCCCTATTATTAGCTTCAAAAGTACTACGCTGAAACTTCTATTGTTTTACAAGGGACCTGGAAAATCAGACTATTCATGCAGGAAAGTGTAATGTTCAATGGGAGTACGGTAGAGAAAAGGTTGAGACAGGAAAACAATGGATCCAGGAACGATGCATGGAGGTTTTACTGTAATGCTCACATAATGGGTCTACTGTGCAAGCACATGTGTTATATTTTAATATTGTTGACTTTGAAAATCTTATGTACCCTTCTCACTGAACTTACATACGGTATGCCTACTTTTTTTAAGGTAAAACGTTTATATGAAACCGAATAACCAAGCTGTCAGTCAAGTATAACATAGAACTATGCAAACGCATCATGTGCATTGCAAGATGCGCAAGACATTTGCATGAAATGTACTCGTAACCTACCATATATTATATACGCCTGGAGTTGAAAACTATTGAAAATAGAAAGCCGTGGTTTACCATTTCGTGATACTGGACAAAAATTGATTAATTATTATTTACCAAATAGTTATTTGATCTACAAAAATAAGTATGAAATTGTTTTGTTTAAAAAGTTGATCTAGGTGAAAATTCCTAATGATGGATATATCTTACGTATGTTCCCATAATCCCATAACAGTAAAAGACATGAAGTTGAACCTTTTTTAGATAATTTCTTCTAAATCTGAATTAATTTTCCCACCTGGATTAATTAAATACTGGTACAGTATGGGTTTTCAAAATTTCCTGATAGCTTTCTCAAAGGTGGTCTAACTGATTGGCCCAAAATCTCTACAGGTCCAAGCTGGATAAGTGTACGTGTCCACATAGGTTTCCTGTGATCAGTCAGACCGTACGGTATGACCTGTGCAGTGCAAACACTCGAAAAACGCGACACGCTCCGTATGATGGCATGGAAGTATTTGCTGACACTCATTTCTACAATCCGATGAAGTCGTAAATCACTATTTCTGTTTGTTTTTCTAGAACTCCTGGAGACGTGTTGATCCAGAAGCGCGCCAAACGTAAACGTAAACCGAAGCTACCCAAATATTTCGACCCCGCAGTTGTACCGAATCCGGAACGGTGGTTAGCGCGTCACGAGCGCACAGGTTATCGTAAGAAGAAGGACCGCCGCAACAAAGAAGTCATGAAGGGAAGTCAGGGCGGTGCCATGGGTGCCAGCGATCAATTGTGAGTAGAACTTGATATTAAAGCAATAAGGCGTCACATAAGTATCACTAACATTAATGCAAAAAATGTTTTCGTCTCACGGGAAGTCCTTGGTCTATTCACAACAGTCATATGCTAGCAATAACCTAAACGTTAATTGAACAGGATCAAGAAAGCTAGCAAACTCCAACCAAGCTTTCGTGTTGTCGTTACAGTAAAACATACCAGCCCATCAGAAACCTTCAATTTCTGACTAATGAGTGACAAGTGACAACCACTAATTAGACTGATTAGACGAGCTTTAGCGAGGATTCAATTTGACGTACTGAAAAAAATTGGTGTTCGTTATTATGTTTTTTTGTGTTTTTTTTTCATGTCTTTTGTCGGTTCTCCACAGGTCAAACGGCTACAGCTATCAACTTCAAACTTTTTTTCATCATGGTTCCTCATCTAACTTAGATCTGTATAGTTTGTGGCATTATCAGGGGTAACTTTTATTTTAAAAATTTTAGAAATTTCAAAAACACCCATTAGAATAACATGGCGGAAAAAAAAAGAAAATATTTTTATTTTCAAAAAGAATAAAATTTTGCTTGATGTTGAATTACATTTTGATACACATTTCTAAAAAATTTCAGCTTGATCGGGTCAGCCATTTTGAAGAAAAAACATAAAATGTGCTAAATTGGTACCACTCGAAGCAGTTTTTACCCATTTTTACCCATACTATTACTATTCGCTCGTCTAACAACGCATATATGGCGTTTTCCTAGTTATTTACTAGACGAGCTACGGCAGCATGTTCCGTCTGTGTGTATTTCCACTACGTACTAACACAAAATCTTGGCCATGAGATTTTGAGGTGGGCTACGAAATATTTGAAGTTTTTGCAGTCCATGTGAGAGTAACTTGGTTGCTATCTTTTGTCATAATGTTTAGCTCTTCTGTTGATGAACAGTTCTAATCACTTGGAGCTAGAGAACGTTATTCCAAGAGGCAGTCAGGGTGATCAGTGTTGCCAGATTTGAAATATAACATTATCGTTTTTTTCCACGAAAATTATCGAATTTTATCAAAATTACGGTACACTTTAAAAAAAAAACACTTATATACGAAAAAAGGTTTCACGTAGATATTGCAGTGCTGTCTCCGAGTAATTATTTGATAATTTTACAACCAATTATAAAATATGTACACATCATTTGACGTCTATTAACGCGCGGGTAGTTTGAGCTTTGATCTTTCAGGGATACAAAAATCGAAGTCGTTATTCGCGCGCTCAGCGCGCCCCCAAACGTCTATTCCTTATTCGCGCGGCAACAGAGCGCGCGCCCAAGGGTATATTCCTTATTAGCGCGGCAACAGAGCGCGCACCCAAGCGTCTATTCCTTATCCGCGCGGCGGAGACAGAGCGCGCCCGCAAGTGGCCGTTTCTTATTCGCGCGGCAACAGAGCGCGCGCTCAAGAGTCTATTCCTTATTCGCACGGCGGAGACAGAGCGCGCCCGCAAGTGGCTGTTTCTTATTCGCGCGGCATTGGAGCGCGCGCCCAAGTGGCTGTTTCTTATTCGCGCGGCATTGGTGATCAAGGTTAGGGTTAGGTAGGTCGGGTTGGTGTCGCCCGGTATACCGACCCGGTATCGAGCACATCACCACATTCTAGGGCGGAAAGGTGATCAAGGTTAGGGTTAGGTAGGTCAGGTTGGTGTCGCCTGGTATACCGACCCGGTATCGAGCAAATCACCACATTCTAGGGCGGAAAGGTGATCAAGGTTAGGGTTAGGTGGGTCGGGTTGGTGTCGCCCGGTATACCGACCCGGTATCGAGCACATCACCACATTCTAGGGCGGAAAGGTGATCAAGTTTAATGTATGAATTATAGCTAATGCTAAATAAAGATAAATACTACTACTACTACTACTTAATCAGCTAAATCGTGTATAAGAAAATGAGGTTATGTCATTAGCGCGCGAATAACATTCACGCTACTGGTGGCGCGCGATTAAGCACTAGGCCACTGGGGACGCGCCAGTAGCGCACGAATAACTTCTGTCTTCTTGGGGGCGCGCAGGGTCAGTTCGCGAATAACATTCAAGTCACTGGGGACGCGCTCTGTTAGCGCGCGATTAAGAATTAATCCACTGGGAGCGCGCCAGTAGCGCACGCATAACTCCTGTCTCCTTGGGGGCGCGCAGGGTCAGTTCGCGAATAACATTCAAGTCACTGGGGACGCGCTCTGTTAGCGCGCGATTAAGAATTAATCCACTGGGAGCGCGCCAGTAGCGCACGAATAACTCCTGTCTCCTTGGGGGCGCGCAGGGTCAGTTCGCGAATAACATTCAAGTCACTGGGGACGCGCTCTGTTAGCGCGCGATTAAGAATTAATCCACTGGGAGCGCGCCAGTAGCGCACGCATAACTCCTGTCTCCTTGGGGGCGCGCAGGGTCAGTTCGCGAATAACATTCAAGTCACTGGGGACGCGCTCTGTTGGCGCGCGATTAAGAATTAACCCACTGGGGGCGCGCCAGACACACGAATAGCTTCTGTGTCCTTGGGGGCGCGCGCCGCGCGCGAATAACGGTAGCCTACAAAAATATACTTGGAAATTATTATGATATGAAGTATTTATAAACCCTTATAGGCTTCTGTCAAGTGACGTCACCTATTGTTGAAAGAGACAGACAACAATGTCCACCTGTTGGAATAAACTAATCAGCATGTTCAGTAGTTCACCAGTTCAATTTGTTGCTATGATAACGATTGTTTGTTACTTGACAGGAGCCTATAGATGGATATTCAATATTTTGATGATTGTGCGTCTCCCGTGAATATGTCTGCGCTTTGACATTAGATAAAGCAGCTGGCACTCATTCATGATTAGAGCTCTGGTTTCCGTCGAGAATTGTGTTACTAGGCTAGTGGTTTGCCATCCTATAAGTCTAGATTTACACTGAATCAGTGTCTCACGATATCTTTTGCTATAAAATACATTCGTTTTCAAATGAACTGTCATTTCCATAAAAAGTGAATTAAAATTATGAAGATTAAAAATTATGAATTTTCACGAGAGAGAAAAATAGTTTCTTTTTGATTGATTGAATACAAAATATGGTACATTGTATCAAGATAATCGTACAATTTCAAAATTACGGTACATTTGGCGATTATCGTAAGCACATTATCGATTATCGTTTGATGTCAAAATTATGGTACGAATTCGATAATTACGGTACATCTGGCAACACTGAGGGTGATTTAGTTTGACTGTTGAGGGCGCAGTGTCAGTGACCTTGAATACTGGGTGGCTTTTATTCTTGTTTTCTACGAAATGTTAATGTATATTGTGAATAGATTGGTCTAGTTCAGAGTCCATGTTCTCGTCATACATTTGGTTAGACATTAGTGGTACACTATGGTTAGTGCCATGCTGGGTGTTGGTTATAGTGTTGGGAATGAGTATGACAAACTATCATTGAAAGGCTTTGGCGGTATCAAAAGTAAAATGGCTACTACTGTACACGTTCATCAGTGTGAAACATGAAGAGTACACCAACTGTTTGAAAAAACATATCCTAGTTCGAAAAAACCTTTGAAAAAACCTGTTTGAAAATAAACTGTCTAAATAATAATATATTCTGGTATTTTGGTTAGCTTAATGTTGATATCATCAGAGGTTAGGTTTGATCATTTAAATCACGAATTTAACCGCCCGTTTAAATAAATTATTGCTATCAGTGCGAACCAAAATATCAAAATACAGTTATTAGGCCTGATCGAACAGTTCCACAATCAAACACTTTTTGCGAACGGTTTCATATTTGAATACTTTTTGCGAACACTATTTTTTGAACAGTTAATAAATAGCATCCTGAGTGAAGTTGTCAGAATCAAGAAGTTGGAATGAATTGTTTCAGTGACATCACGAAGATGACGCCGAGGGCCGTGCCAGCCACGCAGAGCAGCCCCGCGCCAGAGGGCGTGGGCCCGCGCCAACAACAGCGGAAAGTTCAGCAGAAGAAGAAGAAGAAGGGTGGACGTTAAGTGCACGGGAATTCTGATTCTGTAAATAGGCAACATGCATGCACTTGAGATTTACTAGTATTCACAAGATTTCTCATAACATAGCAGCCAAAAAAGTTTTAAATAGTGACAAGCTGTTCTAAATGACATTGATTGTAACTAACAAACGTAAAATGGCCTCAATTTACTTGTAACAATGATCAGCGAGTTTAAATGAGAGGGAATTTACGTGCTCGTGAGAGGCTCTATCTTTGAAAACAACAAGACGGCTTCACGATAAATTGGGGAAACATCCCTAAATAATGAAATATCATTTCGTTGTACGCACTATTTCATATACAAAACTGGTCTAAGCAAATGTGAAAATTGACCGGGTATTTCTGTAATAATTTGTTGAGCAATTGGTTTTCATTGAAAATTGAGAATTCAACCGGATTCATTGAATTTTAGTTGCTGGTGCCGGTCTAATATAGTGTCATAAAACATTGCATGTGTGTTGCCTATTAAAGTGAGCCAACAATAATCATTGCATACTTTCACACGTATACACATTTGTTGAGGATCAGGTTCTACTAGGGTAATTTCAATAAAATTATATCTGGCACTCTAGTATTTATTCGTAGGATGTCTACCGTACATTGTAAAATCTGTATCAATCCTCATCCTGTTGCCATTCTTTCATACTAGCAGATGTTTTTTGTAGCTCCGAAATAGGATGGTATGTTTTGACAGGTTACCATAGCAACTAGAATAGTTGTTGTGATAGGAGAATGTACTTATGTGAACTGTGTGTGACATCACTGGAAAGAAGACTGTTAGTAGAGGATAACGCTGTTTCGACACTCCGCGTTGAAAACGGAAGTGTCCGAGACGGGTAGCGATAATCGTTTCTCCAGACTTTTGGCACTTCGATACTAACAACTTCCTTGATAGTAAACTTTAGGACACGAGATTGACCCCACATGTATGAAACATGAGACCAACATCATTGCACACTTACAACTTACACAGTACTACTTCCAACAAATAGCCAATCTGTCCACAGTATCTCGAGTGAAAATAAACATGTAATTATAAGCTATAAAAATGTGTCTGCAAATGTGATATGCCGTAGAACCTTTGACCCCGCCAAGTGTGCGTGGGCGACGGCCTCTTGTGGCCACAGCTGCGTACAAGAGGCCGTTCGTCAATCCGTGACACCGCGCGCGCAAGCGTTACCAACAGATGAATGTATTATCGACACGGCAAAGTGGTTGAATGGTTAGTGTGCTCGGTTGCAATACTTTACCCTCTTTGTAATCTTCTAGCAGGCTACTTACATCTTAATAAATTAAAATTAAGTGTATTAATAAAAAATAATGGTGTTTGTTAAGGTTATTGAAATGGGTATTTTGTTCTAAACCAATAAAGTTGAAAATGTATGTAACAATGTATAATACAAAATACAATGTTTCGAAAAGTATTTATAAATAATGAAACCAAACCTCTCTGCCAAGCAAAAGTCGAATCGTCTCATGTCTTGGGAGAAACTGTTCTCATAAATTTCAGACTAAAAAGTAGTAAAACATACTTGAAGAGACTAAAGCGTACTAAATCAAACTTGAACCTATCACAAATGAGTACGGTATATCTAATGGCTGATATCAGTACGACACAACCATAAGATTGTAGGAAATAGTTTTTTTGTTAAAAAGTAGGTGATTCTCTTGGTGATGTCCCCTATAATTATTATGCACTCCTAATCTCTACCATTATCTATTTGCATAAGATAAGATGGGCAGAAATTATCAATACTTCCACTCATGAACCCCATAACATGGAAATGAAAATTTACTGGCATACTTACAGAGTAGTAATATGGTTAGTTGTAAAAGAAGGTAAGAAGAATGTATTAATTAATTCCCAACTTTTAAGTAGGCCTATCATTCAAAATGAAAACTGGTGGAATCCTTCATTAAAATAATATTCATAAAGTATAGTTATGGAGTGCCCACTTTCAAAATTAAACTCATAAGGTATGAGTATGATGATACTGTGGACTTGGAATGTTTCAAGGTGATACCATCTGACTTTCTGGTGGCTTATTCAACAGTTAAAGAAGTTCTAAGACCAAAATTACATACCGGTAACTATAAACGGAAAATTAAATTTTGACGCAAAAGTGTCTGACTGAGCCTTTTATTTTATTAATCATTTTAGTACCTATTATTTTATTGTATACTGTTGTAGTATAGGGAATTCTTGTAACAAAATGTAGATGAGCCACATTCATTTCGTTTTTGGGTTACAGAATTCTCTAAATTTTGGTGGTGACCTATTTTAGATTTTATTCTGTAAGTTTTACTTGCAGGAGCGGTTTCAGGCGTACGCCTAAGGCAACACATTAGAATAGGCGCCTCACGGTTTACCTATAAATAATTGAATATGAATCAATCAAACACTCGGCCAGTATACTAGTCTAGTGCAAGAGAATATAAACCGTGAGTCAAGTAGTTTTCGATTCTAGTACATTCATGAGCGTGTTATTGAGTTCGCTCTCGACAGGTGGCAAAGATGGTGAATGAGAACAATAAATTACATACAGGCCTTTCTGAGTGATCTTTCTGGGTCTGTTGCGGATACTCTTGGTCAAAGAAAGTGGGACACAAGATAATATGTTAGCCCCTTCAGCCATTGAGTTGTTATATCAAATAATTACTGAAATTAAATGCTCAATCTATATAGGCCTGTAACAGATATTCTTGATTCTTTTTCTTTCTAGAACGAACAACAAATGTGTTGTAGCCATAATTTCATGTGGAGTAATTGTTTCCATTTCTCTATACTGCGTAATTGATGCTGACAGGAGAAACAAGACACCTGTACGAGCAGAACTCGAAAGATTCATCAAATCATTGGAGACGTTAAGCAATCCCAAAACCATTCTTTACTGGAACACGTTCTTCGATGAAAAACATTTCGGCTTGGGTACGGGACGGACTCCGTTTGAACGTGCTCAATGCAAGGTGACAAATTGCGTAATATGGGATTCAGACGACGGAAAACCGAGCTTGCCTTACGAAGAGTTTGACGCAGTATGGTTTCATGCAATAGACCGCCCTAGAGGTTCATTACTAAAAAAAAAACCTACACTTCGATCACCTCACCAGAAGTATATATTTTTTCTATTGGAATCACCGGGAACAAATAAGTTTAATTTTGATCCACTCGACAACTTCTTCAACCTGACAATAAGTTACCGCCGTGATTCCGATATTTATTTACCTTACGGGTTCATTGTCAACAAAACTGATTCTAGTAATCACCTCGGTGTGACGCCAAGTACGAGCGACGTGAAGTGGCTGGAACCGAACTTTGAAAATATTTCAATTCCAGGTATTGGGAGTTTGACGACCAAAAGCAAGTTGGTTGCTTGGTTTGTTTCAAATTGCCACACACCGAGCAGAAGAGACGTGTTTGCCAGGAAATTATCCAAGCACATCCGCGTGGACGTATACGGTTCGTGCGGGAAGTTCAAGTGTTCTCGAGGAAAGGAGTCCGAGTGCTACGACTTGCTGGAACAAGACTACAAGTTCTATCTGTCCTTCGAGAACTCTTTGTGCCAAGATTACGTGACGGAGAAGCTATTTCGTTACATGCAATACAACATAGTGCCCATAGTGTACGGTGCAGCAGATTACAGGACGATTGCTCCACCTATGTCATATATTGACGTGAAAGATTATTCTAGTCCTAAAGAACTTGCCAATTATCTATTGTATCTTGACAAAAATCCCCACGAATATGAGAAATACTTTTGGTGGAAGGCACATTATCACGTGACCTTGAGTTGGGATCACATTCTGTGCAGTCTATGCAATATGCTCAATAATCCCAAGAATCCAGCCAAAGTGTACAGTAGTATAGAGAGATGGTGGAATGCTCCAAATGTATGCCACAGTCCAGAAAGTCATTTCAACAGTCTAACTTGAAAATGTACTGGTAGTGGTAAGTTGACTGTTTTTATCTGTAATGGCCACCGTTCCGCTCACGCACGCGGTGGCGATATCGCATCAAAAATGTTCCTGTAAGGCAGCTTTAGGTAATATTTAATAATGCCTCATTCATCATACACTACAATGCCCAATGGCAGACTGGTGACCTGAACAATGGGGGCTGCTGCAGTTGAAAAAACAAATGATATATAAAGCTAAAAAGCCACAGAACAGTGGTGTATTGCCTCGCAAATAGCCCTGCAGGACTTGCAGATTTTTTTTTAAACCTATAAAAAAGATACGATTACATCGTTTTACTTCCACATTTAGATCTCCACTTTCATTTCTGTTCATAACCGAACTAAAATCTGTTTACCTTGTCTGCATGGATTTAATAAAGGATAAGATCTAAAATTTAATGCTGCCATTAAAGCAAATATTTTGATGTAGGCCTATTTATTTAAGATATATTATTTAAAATCAAGTTTTTGAAAAGTAATAGTTTTCAATTAACTTACATGTTAAGAACGCATGTATAACTCTGCCATGATTTTTCACCTTCAAACTACCTAATGAGTAATGGCATTTGCCGAGAGCTTAGTACGGAGTGTGTCAAGATCTTTCTCAAAACACCCAGCTGTTAGTAGAGGTAAGAGATTATGGAACGCCGCAAGTGCGTTTTAAACAAGGTTAAACAAAAACAGGGTTAAAATAACGGACTCAATAAAATGCATTTCGAAGCCCTCAGTGCGATGCCAGCTGCTAAAGCTCTCACTGCACTGTCAACCGCCCACGCCCCCCTTGCTACGACCGGTGCCAACACCCACACTGTTTCGTCAGCCGAAGCCCTCACTGCGATGCCAGCTGCCAAAGCTCTCACTGCACTGTCAACCGCCCACGCCCCCCTTGCTACGACCGGTGCCAACACCCACACTGTTTTGTCAGCCGAAGCTCTCACTGCAACGCCAGCTGCTAAAGCCCTCACTGCTACGTCAACCGTTCACGCCCCCCCTGCTACGACCGGTGCCAACACCCACACTGTTTCGTCAGCCGAAGCCCTCACTGCAACGCCAGCTGCCAAAGCGCTCACTGCTATGTCGACCGTTCACGCCCCCCTTGCTACGACCGGTGCCAACACCCACACTGTTTCGTCAGCCGAAGCCCTCACTGCTACAACAACCGCCCACGCCCCCCTTGCTACGACCATTGCCAACACCCACACTGTTTTGTCAGCCGAAGCCCTCACTGCTACAACAACCGCCCACGCCCCCCTTGCTACGACTAGTGCCAACACCCACACTGTTTCGTCAGCCGAAGCCCTCACTGCTACAACAACCGCCCACGCCCCCCTTGCTACGACTAGTGCCAACACCCACAATGTTTCGTCAGCCGAAGCCCTCACTGCGACGCCAGCTGCTAAAGCCCTCACTGCTACATCAACCGCCCATGCCCCCCTTGCTCACGACTTGCCCCCTTTATCACGACTCTGTCCTGGCCTCCTCCACCAATACATAAAAAAACCTCACGGACCATAATAAATTCTGCCTCCAATTCTGAACAACGCCCTGAAAGTCTCGCCCTCAACATCAATGGACTCCGGACCACCAACCCCACCATCCTCGCGGAAGAACTTAATAACTTCTTCATCCTCGCTGGTAACATTGCGCCACCCATAAACCTCGCCACGCCTAGTCCCGCCCAAACCATATTCCCTCATCCTACCCACACCGCTGAAGTAACGAGAATCCTTAAAACCCTCAGTGGAAAACACTCATGTGGCTTAGATGGAATTCCAGGCCCCCTCCTGGCCAAATCCTCTCATCTCTTTGCCTACCCTCTCACTATCATTATCAACAGCTCTTTCAATACTGGTGTCTTCCCCCTTAATTTAACTTAAAGAAGCCATTGTAATCTCCATACACAAAAAAGGAAAAACTACAGGCATAAATAACTATAGACCCATTTTGCTCCTATCCTCTCTTTCCAAAATCATTGAAAAAATTATGCTGTCCAGACTACTTCCCTACCTTGAATCCCATAACATCCTTGCTCAATGCCAAGATGGCTTCCAAAAAAATAAATCTACCATCACTGCCATATTTAACTTCCTGACTACCCTCCACACTGCCCTTGATAGAGGTGACCACTCTGTTGGTCTCTTCTACGACCTCTCCAAAGCCTTCGACACTATTGACCACAACCACCTCCTCACCAAACTCTCCTCACTTGGGATCCGGAGCATCGCCAACAAGTGGATTGCCTCTTTCCTTTCGAATCGAACCCAAGTTGTCAGGGTCCCCTCTTAGCCCTCTCCTACTATCTTGAACTCACTGAATGTCCTTAACGGCATACCCCAAGGCTCAGTCCTTTCACCTCTTCTTCTTCTCCTCTATGTTAACAACCTTCCTTAACTCCTAAACTCAGGACACCTCTTCCAATTTGCTGATGATACCAATCACCTCATCACAACCCCCAATTCAAACCCATTTTCCTCCCTCACCCAGACGATAAACCGGCAAACCTCTCTCATGTCCAGCTACTGCCTCAATAACAAACTTGCTCTCCAGCCCACCAAAACAGTCTATATACACTTCCATACCAAACAAACCCTCCTTCTCTCCCCTCATCAGAGTCGACAATAAAATCATCCCCAGCACCCACTCCACCAAGTTTCTAGGAATCCATATCACCCCTACCTTGGACTGGTCCATCCACATCCAACACACCCTCAACAAAACCGAAAGTGGTGACTTCCTCCTTTGTAGACTCAAGCCCATTGTCAGCCTCCACTCCCTGAAGCTCGTCTACCATGCCCATCTCCACTCCCACCTCTCGTACGGCCTCCTCTTCTGGGGAACTTGTCCTCAAGCCAAACGCATCTTCATCATTCAAAAACAGGCTATCCTAGCCGGCATCTCCCGACGGAAAACCTGTAAGCCTCACTTCACTAACCTCAGAATCCTAACCCTCACCTGTACACTCATCCAGATTGCTAGCACCTTTGCTCGAAATCACGCTAACCTCTTCCTCACAAATGCAACCATCCATAACCACTCAACTAGAAACAGCAACGCCCTCCGCCCCCTTACCCATAATCGCACTCTCTTCACACACAGCCCACTTCACCTTTGCACCACCATCTACAATAAACTACCCTTACACATGACATAACCAATTCAATCTGTCATGCAGCCTTCCTATCCAGCCTGAAAACCTTCCTAATTCAAAATCCCTTCTATACTCTGGAAGAGTTCCTTTCATTGTAATTAATACATATAAGTCATATTGGGTGCATTTAATTACAATGTCTCTTGATCTCTTGTTTAGCTCACTTTTATTGGGCCTAATTGTAAATTTACTCTTTTCCCTTTTATCTTAGTATTTAATTTTAGTGCTTAGTTATTAAGATTGACGATTTATATACGTGTACACTATGTCCAATGAATGAAAATAAATACAATACAATACAATTTAAATATTGGTCTTTGTATTAATATTACTATTTAGTTATTTACACATTATTATTGTAATAGGCTTATCTAGCCAAATATTTGTATAACAAATTTATAAAATAAAATTACAAACATAAATAAACTAAAGGTATAAACTGAAGTTCCAAATACACTCAAGTTACAAAGTTTGGATGAGTTAGCTTACAGTTAGATATTGACATTTGATTATTACTCATTAGTACGCACTGCTGTAAAATAAGTCAAGTATTGGATAATGTCTATGTTCTCGACTAGAATATGCACCTCTCTTTAAACTCAAAATGATATATAGATGGACCCGCAGATTCAGGTCTGAAAAATGTCTTAGATTGAAATTTCTCTCAGAAATTCAACAATAAAATAGTACAATATACAATACTAGTAAGATTACCATAGTTACATATAAATAATTTGTTTGAAAATTTCGCAAGTACATTCTTGCGTTACAGTTGGCGGTCCCAGTCAACCACCTTTATTCTACACGTTCGTGACATTGTATGTGTTCAACGAGCGGGTCAGGTATCGTTTGGCTGAACGCTTTCGAGTCCGCTCGGCCGCGCTTCGTTCTTGATGTGACTGTATCCGGTCTAGTGTACCGTGTCTCGTTCGTGGAGTGGTCTTAGCCATCAGATCACAAAGCAAAGTATCGAATCTTGTTGCAGGCTACTTTTTTAAAATTGAAATAAATGAGTGTATAAAAATGGAATTTGGTCAACAAAGTTATTGGGTAGGTTAATTTTATTTTTACATACAACAAAATTGAAAATATTAAGCAAAAAGTCATCAAGCCAAATGGCTCCCGACCCGCTCGTTGGATTTAGAACTAATTGTCAAGTGAGTTGGTACGTCATATAGTGAACTCTCGGTAAATGCACAACAATTTAGATGTACTCGCAGTCAGTACACCTCCTTACGTGGACACAAGTACCGGTATATCTGATTCCAAGTCAATACGCAGCTCTGGGATGTACAGTACATGGTATAGTCTTCATTTTAGTAAGAACAGCTGAAATAAGGTCTGCAGTTGGAGGTGCACTTACTAAAATAACGAAGACATAGATTGGAATAGATGAACTGGTAGACCTGCATCCTTAAAAGAGACAACAAGTCATTACCGATTCTGTATAGAAACATAAACAGAATCGAGTAATATCTACAGATCACTACTGAGAAAATGGGGCCGGTCCTAGGGGACCAATTAATTCATAATACTTTCTGAAATTGAGATGATGACTTCTAGTTTTCTCTAAAATTACGAGAATTAATATCAAAATTATTCGTTACAATCTAGTTTCAGGGTTTGATGTCCTTCAATCAATAAACATAATAAATGAAGGAGGGGGAATAAAACAATGCAAATTAAAGTGGTACATATTACATAAGACGTGTACCACTGAAAAACATTTTTTAAACTAGAAGGTCCCCTTGATCTGGGTTGGACCACTGAATAATTTTGAATTTACCACAATGCTAATCCTGTAAAGATGGTAATTCGTATACCAACATTATTCCCAGCCAAGTTCGGGCATCCTTTGTAAATTGAGTTTGGCACCGAGTATATATAGTAGGCCTAGTATGTCCAAGCAAGTTAGCAACACAACAAAAATATGTGCACGGTCTATATTATTGCCACTATTCAATAATCAACTACTGTACTCTTGTTTGCATATCAAAGGCCATCTCAGCGCTCGTTACTGATAACGTGGACACGATAATGGATTATTATGATTGATAAAATCAAAACAAATAACAAAAAAAAATCATGAAAAAAATGTTCAAAATCAAACAATTCCTACACACAAGTTGATTATAAAAACTACCCTAGTAATCTGTGTTGAGTTTACCAACTTTCCTCAACAGGCAATATGCCTGTTGTAGGCCTGCCAACAAACTTACATTTGTAAAACAATGTCCATAATATTAATCAAATTTTGGATAATATTAGGTGAAATGACAAAAACATAACGAAAAAGTTTGTAATTTGGAAACAACAGGAAATCATGTATGTTGTTTACAGTGAAACATCTGTGCATCGCTCCTGGAACCATCGTTTTCCTGCTTCCATCATTCGTTTCTCACACCCTACAACATACCTAACCAATGCTGAATTTTCCAAGATGGATCGTTTACCTACATAGATGGTTTGTTTTCCTGGTCACTTGATGAACAACAGTTCGGGTTTTCACTCAATATATTTGCTCAGAAAAATAGGCTCGTTATGGCTGTCGTAAGTTTTTCAATTTACAAGTAATTTGAATAACTCGCATCTTCGATTCATTATATATCAAAGAAAAAACCTGGTCATAAATAAAATTGTCGCCATATTCCTGCGTATCAAAATTACTTCTGATGAACTTTGTAATGGCACATACTATAATATAGGTCTTCATGATGCCTCCGACACAATACACGTAGGTACATAATACGCAGGTTAGAAACTATGGTCTTGTTGGTTATTGGCTACTCATCGGTTTGTATTCAACAGGTATTATAGCCAGGTATTTGTCCTTCCACAATTTGCCGCAACAGCTGCTTCCGCTGATCCTGTAAACAAAAAACATAGTCTACAATAAATAGCATTTCGTGTTACTATAACTAAGTCGATGAGCCTACGATAACAGATACGTGAGCACCAAATGAATTAGAACCAAGTTGGTATCAATACCTACGCTATTACCAGGCGCGGATATTGCTAACGTGCTGCCGAGCTGCAGCACTACCACTAATACCTGAGCAATAGTTCATTTTGAACCTTAATTAGTAAATATTGAATATTAATTGATCGGATCAGCTCAACTCAATTAGGAAATCTGAGAGCATTTCGTCAGCTGATGCATTTGTTTTCAAATAATTCCCGCGCACGAGCTAGCGCGATGCCGCCGAGTGTCACCCTAGCGCTCATTTCACGATGGTGCTGTACGAGAAATAACGCCGATTCCTATTGTTTCCCCTTACGTCTCACCGCCCACAAGCCCGCAACCATGTGACAAAATACTACACGAATGTGCTGCAGCTCCACTCAGCATCTCTCTCTTGCACATACACTACCATATATCGTTGTCTCTCTCTTACGCATACACCTAGTGTCCACTCTAATACAATGGAGTTGCGCAGTGGTCAGATTTCCCTTAAAAATGAATACTCGCTAACTAGCTACCCGGTAGCTGAGAGCCTATAGACGTCGAGTACTCGCTACCATTAACTTTGATGCGAGTTACATCGTTTGCGCAGCCGCAGAAACATGCAAATAGTAAATAAACTTGTCAAATGTCAAACACGTTGTCGAAAGCCGGACAAAAGCCGTTTGTTTTGCAGTTTTCAAATTATAATTGACTATATAAATAGAGAATGTGGGGATAAGTGATAACAGATAAGTCCCATAACTGATAGTTACCTAATTGATAAATAATTACCATAGTTGATAGTTGAATAACTCTATAGAGACGATCGACGTACTAGACGTATAGGCCTACTAGCTAGGCTGGGGCTCGGCCCACTTTCTGCAGAAATTTAAGAACCGATGATCTAACAAACGACCACGTATACTACATCCAGCAAAGCTGATTGGAACGATCCTAGAACGAGTGGTGCATATCTTTCATGTAAGTAGCACATAATGGAACATACGAATTGTTTTGAATATAAATCGACATTCTGATACGATTTTCTTTAGGTTTGGACGAGTGAACTTGCCCAAACTTGGATCAATTAATACACTGAAATACATTCCCCCCTGCCCTGAAACATAAGATGTATTGCCGCAGTTGCGTTGCGAGATATCGTCCATAAGGAACGAAACCACGAGCAGGGCAGTAGGGCCCATGTTATACACCCCTATTAATTGAATTGATTGAAAATGCATAATTCGTATGAGCTTATCAATGGACCTAATAATAGTTCATGAATTTGGAATAATTCCTAAAGTTGAGAGATCATTCCAAAGCTCGGTAAAATCACATAAAAACACAAAATCCAAAATTTTCCCTGCGGGGCGAACCCCCTCTTCGGCGCTACATTTATCTAACCAATATATTACAAATTGACCAATACAGCACCACCTGTCCAAGTGTTCACGAGCCGCCACTGGCTATTACCCACTAGGCCTATCAGGGACAACGCAGGGGGTTTTGTGTCGAGGACGGGGTAGTTTAAAAATCAACGATTTATTTATCCACAACACATGAACGCAATTGTATTCAATTCATTTACTTTGTTTCGACCTAATAATCCCTAAGTTGAACATTTAAACCTGAAATTGACAATCTTATCAACATTTTCAGGGTGTGGAATCCCTATGAATATTGATGTGTCAAAAGAAACATTTCAAATTAAACGATGATTATAAAGTGATAGATTAGCGATTAGGGCCTAGGGGACAAAAAGATTTAGAAGTATCGGAATTTCGAATGATCAAAATATTGATCCATACCTGGGGTCGGGAACTGAGTTTGCTCCGAATCGGATTGATCGAGTTAGAATCAACGAAGGTTCATTGTAGCTCGTTGAACGTTTAATAGTTTAAATGAGCACTTTCCAAGTATCAAGAGACTTGACTCTTGATAATTCTTAGCCAAACCAGTGTTTGTGTGGAATATAAACAACAACATAACAACATCGACAAAATAAACACTTGGCAACACGAACAAGCCGTCAATGTTACTATATTTCAAGGTGTACAAAGTGACAGACATCTTGATTGCCATGAACATATTGATAGTCTGACAAAGAGCCCAAGTAAGTCACGTTTTGTAAGCCGTATTCTAAGACAGGAATTTAATCATATTCTGATCAAACCCATTTATTATGGTTATTTTCAGTCCCATGTACGCTATGGTATCATTTTTTTGGGTGGTCAATCATATAGTATTAAGATATTCACAATAAATAAAACGGTTTTAAAAATAATTTTTAAGAAACGGAAATCTCATTCTTGTAGAAGGATTTTCAGAATGTTTGGAGTGATGACTCTGCCTAGCTTATATATATATGAACTCATAATACAAATCAATAAACAATTGTCATCTGCTATTACCAATAAGGCAATACAGATATCATCAACATAATACAAGAAACAAGAACGCATTGCGTGGTATTTCACACAAAACGGCTATATTCCAACAGGACACAAAATACCAGGGTATATTGCTGTATAACGCTCTTCCAGCACGTATAAAATCAATCGCGTCGTTACATCTTTTTAAAATGTCTCTCAAATAGTTTTTAATTAAAAACTCACTTCAGTGTTGAGGAATTCTTTCTGGGATGCGATCATAAATGCTGTTGGAGATTTTAAAATATCTTATGATATATTTGTTTTTCACTTAATAATCTTCATCATATTTTATTCACATATTCCTATATTATAATAAAATGTATTATGAAAGTAATTTTTTTATTATTTGCTTATAAGATCGAAGTACTTGTTGAGTTTTATAGAAATAAGTTCCATGTGTTGAGGGTATTTAAAAAATAGCACTTACTTTGCTACAATTTTTATTTGATATATTTCTTACTTTCATACGATTTTTATCCTGTATGTGACGTTAGTATGTACTAGGAAAACGCCTTATATGCGTTGTGAGATGAGCTTAGAAGTATGGAAATGTAGAATTAAGAACATTTTGTCAGCTCAATGTACATATACAGGCCATGGATCACTTCAAAGGTTTAAAAACCGCGGCCGTCTGTTGGTATATGGACCTTGGTTTCCAAACAATCAAACCAGTGCCTTCTTCATATACATCACAGATTTTAAACGTTTTAATTTATTTGTGACACTTGTTGCTCATATTTAATAGTTCCTTAATTGCTTTCTTAATTGCTTTTATTGATGTGTAAAAAAGTACCTTAAAAATGCGTTTTCTTCGTTATTTCACATCCGATTGTTCCATAAATCGCTTAAAATATGTATGATAGATCTTTCCACACTCAGTATGAATTTGAGAGCTTTTGAAAAAAATAAAATTCCAAGTATTTCTCCCCTGGCCTATTCTTATGGGGAATTTCCATACTTTCCGATTTTTTTCCGGAAAATCCGTTTGACCGATTTTTCTGAAAAACAATCCCAACCTATTCTGGTATAACACCAATTTGTAAAAAAAGTTTCAAGTTGATTGAAACTTTTTCCTGACCTGTATGCCGTGTACAAAATTACACACAAAAAAACAAAAAAAAAAAAAAAAAAAAAAAAAAAAAAAAAAAAAATAAAAACCAAGCCCAAAATTTTTCGGTATATGGAATGAAAATCTTCGCTACGCTCATCTAATAATACTTTACGTACCTACTTTTCAAATGTTGACAAAATCTTTACAATTGATACATGAAATAGGCCTACGTTTGCATTTATATTATATTACTAATTTTATATTTTCAATTACTGGTACTTGCCATATATTGTCTACATAATCTTATGTAATGATCTATTTGGATGAATAAATGAATAAAATTAAATAAATACTGTAAAACAACAGACCAAGGTGCCTAGCATCAATTTCAGTTCATTTTACATTTGAAAATATACAATGAAATAAAATACTGTGGGCCTACATGTCGTTGGGGAAATTTTGCATTGCAATATTGTTCATTTTTCAGATTTAATTTTGTGTGAAAATCTGTCAATCCCTAGCAGAGAGGCTAGTAATGCAGGCCTACATGCGGGACTCGAACCCACGCCCAGCTTGACTTTGGTTTCTACCGCTACAACGCAGTGTGAACGGAACGCATTTAGCACTAACTGACATCAAGCGCTATAACTTGGTTCCGTAAACGCAGTTAGCACTTGATGTCAGTTAGTACCAACACAGGTGTAGTGAACAGTGTGAATTTAGAATCAGAAGCTTCTATTTACAAACAATGCCACCACACTGGTTTGTGATTTAGATTTAAAACAGAATACTTTCAAGCCATCACCTACAAATTGAATTGCCCTGCTGCAATGGCAGGCGACGGCATAATTCAATTCAGCAGATTAGTATTTTTGTGAGCTGGCTACACGGCATTCTCCGTCCCTCTTCCTGTTCTTATTAGGACACACCTATCGTACGCAAACAGTACCAGTAAACTACTTTGTAATTATACTTGCTTTTTGGACATACCATTTTGTATCAATCAGCATTTATGGATGTTCCAACTAACGTGCCTTCCCACGCTTCATCTTTTTGGCGTGCTTCTAATCGCTTCTTATCTGTAACAGAAACAACATTTTTATAATAGAATAGAATATTTCTGTTCAATTGCTTCTTTATACATTCCACTATAGGGCCAACACTGTATTTAGTACAGCTCGGTCATTAAAACCACTCGTCTAACCTCAGGCCTCGGCCTCGATCAAAATATATCATTTTGTTTTCTTTTCCTGTCGGCCTACAATCACTGTTTCCCAATTAAGGCTAAGGACGAATTAGTAAAAAAAAACCGAGGAGTAAACAGCTTGACATTTTAGTGTACACCTGATTTTTTTCCCGATGTTTTTTATTTTTCGTGTTTTTTTTTTTTTTAATTTTAAATTTTTTTTCTAGTGACTTTTTCACTGTTGGTAATCCTTTGATTTTTCGTGATTTTTTAAATATATTTCGTGATTTTTTTCATTCTTCTTGACATTTTGTGGATTGATTTGTATTAATCGTGATTTTTTTCCCCGATTTTTTTTCTTCTTTTTCATTTTCCTGAATTTTTATGATTTTTCATGATTTTTCCTTTTTCAAAGTGTACACCTGATCTCTCTAGTCGTTAACCCCTCGGCAAAGCCTTACCTCTGGCCACCTTGAGCAGCGCCTTCTCCGCCTCGCGCTCCTGCCTGGCCGTGCTGAGCTTGACCCCCAGCGCGCCTGTGACCAGCCGCCGGGCCAGCGCCGGGCACGTCTCGGGGCGCGCGCGGTACGGCTGCAGGAACTCGGACGAGCGGCGGGCCTTCGCTCTCGACTCGGATGTCGCTTCGCACAGCGGCCGGGTCTTGCAGAACGGGAGCTTTGTCTCAAGCACCTCGGCAGCTGCTCAAACAAACGCACATGCGGCATTTTATATTATTTATTTATTCAATAGAACCGAATGTAGAACAGAGTTGTTAGTTGTTAGACAAAGTAAAACCAGTTATAGAATATGTCATGATTTCAGTAATACATCTATAGCCACTTTGATAATATGGTTACAGTGTGTTCCGTGGAAATTCGTATTGTAGATACTCGTTGACGGTGTAGGGGCATAGCTTAACGAGAACACGTTTGAGAGATATCTTGAGATTATTGTCGGTCATGGTTTTCATCCTCTGTGGTAACTTGTTGTAAAGAATGGCCCAGGTTCTTATTGAACAGTGCCAGATTGTGGGCAAATGATGTGGATATTATTTCTGCCTCTGGTTTGATGATCGTGGATATGTATGTTTGTTGCTTGATTTCCACGTTGTTTGGTAAAAATAATTAAGCTGTATATGAATATTGCAGGTAAGGTTAAAATACTGAGTGATTTGAAAATAGGTCTGCATGTGGTTCTATGTGAAACGCCCATCATGGCCCGTATCATTCCCGTATCATTATATTCTTGTTTTGAAACATAATTTATAAAAATAATAAAACAGAATATGAGTGAGATGAGACGGTGTGCCTGTAAATGAATACGATTGAAGTTAGTATGACAACAAGGAACCCGCGTGAAGAGGAACTCTTTGCTGGAACCTGAGTCTAGTGAGAAGAAAATAAATCAATATGTAGGCCCAGATAAATATTACAGCAGTTGTGTCATCGAACGTACACAACATCAATCAAAACACAAACGGGTTCACTATTTGAACAAATATATGACAGTAATATAAATAGATACCTAGTGTTGTACTTATGAGGTAAACACAGATACCCTGATTGTGTAATTGGTAAATGGGAAGAAATATACTTACAAGTTTGAAATTAAATGACAAGAAAGAAATTAGAATGGCAAAAGTTACAAGCATCAGAATGTTGGATTTTAGATGCGCAATGACAGCAGAGTTATTTTATGCCCATTCTCTAGTTCGTGTACTCTGCAATAGTTGTCCACGATTGTGGATGTTGTGAGCACATGGAGGGAGTGGTCGAGAAAGTTGTAAAAGGAAGATGAGAAAATAGAAGACTATCTGAGGAGAGGTTATGCTCAGTACTTCCTCCGTATAATTCGGTTGCCAGCAAAACGCTGCCACTCGAATGAGAGGTTCCACAAATGGTCTGGACCAAGATGTAGCAACTAACTTAGGCCTACATCAAGTCATAAATGTTCTATAAAACATGTCAAACATAATAAAACAATATAAATGTTCATTTACAGTATAAATATTCTCGTGTTCCGTGGTGGAGGGTCATCCATCTCGATTAGAACAGAAAGTAGAGGGTGCCGGTACCAGTACTGAGATTAGGTCGGGTATATTGCAGTCTATTACAATATAATAATAATTAGGGTTGCCAGTTGATATGCGATATATCGATATGTAACGACAATCACTTTGATATGATAATCGAATGTGTTTTTAGTATAAATATATCGCTATAATCGATTAAATCGATAATCAATGTGTATTCAATCATTTTTATATGATTGTTTACTGTTTACTTTCAAAATTATCCAATGAAAAAGTGAGGCGGGAACATTTCTGTAACACAATTGGTGGACACTCTTGGTGTTCAAAGTGAACTGCTTGTCAATAACTTCAATGTTGGAAGTGGTGTGATTTATGGTGGTAGGAAAGGGAATGGAGGAAGGGGAAGCTGACACCACTATAATAACTCTGTGGGTCACATGCTATTCAAATCACTTCAAGTTGATTATCGATACTTATTTGAAATACCGGTATCGATTATTTTTCTAGTCGATTCTCGATATGAAGCCAATGATTATCGATCATGAAATTCAAATCAAAGGCCAACCCTAATAATAATGCTGCACAAGCTTGAATTTGGTTACACAAGTACGCTAGTGACTGAGGGTTATGCAAAGCTATAATGAAATTTCATTTCAAATGTAACTTTGAATTTCCTACTCACCAACAACAGGACTAGTGAATACGCCCAAACAATGGGTGTCATCGACCCATTTGATTTCGAATCCGCCGCTGCTGTACGGCGAGAAAATGGTGAACAGATCCTTGGTCTTGAACGCCGCTGGGAAGTTGTAGATCTCCACCACGTGGGAATACTCATCACGGGGTTGAAACTCACGAGTTGTGTAGCTTTTATAGTCGGAGCGGGGTGATTTTATAGTCACGCTGCCAACTTTACTGGTGAGCTGATGAAAAATGTTGATTAAGCATAAATACATTGTAGGGCTTATAAATAAGTCTAACACATCTTCAAACTCAAATTACAAACTGGTTAAATAAGACCACGCAGATGTGTTTCCCTTGTAAGCCATCAAGTAGTTAAAGTGATCTAAGATGAGTACAGTGTGTTACTCACTGGTCATTAGCCTGAATAACAAAACAGTAGGACTACCACTAGGCTACAGCCCTACTAGGCTACAGCCCTACTAGGCTACAGCCTATAGGCTTACCAAGAATATACGTAATGTAGTCCAAACGCATTTTAACTTGATTTTTTTTTCATTGAGAAAACAGAAAGTTACAAAACATTATTTATAAATAGCACAAATTCACATTGCTATCCACAAAGTCTTATTTAAAGTTGTCTGTGGTAATAACAAAAATAAATCAACCCTATACTGTATTACATACGGAAAATTAGTTGAAAGACGGGAAAAAAATGCACCATGAAATTCCGAAAGAAAACGAAAGCAAAATGCAAAGATGACCAAATGAAAAAAGAACTAAGGACACGATGAATGCATTAATTTTATAGGTGCAATTCATGAGCCATGAGAGATATGACGAGCTAAAGACGAAACAAGATATAAAATTATCCACCGTCTAAGCCTGGATAGGCCATACATTTATAGCGTGTCTTCTCCGTACATATATCGCATGGCACTTGCATACAGTATCTGTTTGTCTTGAGAGGCTGCAAAGCGTCCGCTAGAATTGAAACTTTCATGCCGAGAACTGTCACAACAGTACTGTAATTTTTACAATTTATCAATTCAAATTTGTTTACATTTTACTCCTGAAGAAGTACTGAAGGCTAGAGTCTTAAGCTTTTTGACGATTTTTCAAATGTAACTACCCTCCGGGCCCAAGTATTTGGACATAGATTTATAATACCGGTACGTAAATACCGTGTTTGATAATAATTTGAGTGTCATAACGATAGTGTAGGCGACAGTAGGCCTCGTGACGTTGAGGGTTATCTGTCTGAAGTAAAGCAATGGAGCTAAGCTGGCGCAATTCAATCTGACCCGAAGAGTCAAGTGGTACGCCCTAGATTAATGACCCGGTAACATCCTAGTCCTATCAAAAATATAACTTGGCTTGAATTATAATGCTATTTACAGAAATATTTTATACATGCCAAGTAGGCGTATGATCTAGCTACGGTACCTAGGGAGGCCTAATATATAGGCCTATATATTAATCCATTGGAAAGCAAATTATTCCAGTTTTTCGGTGCCGCTTTTTACCGATTCAATTTCTAGAAAGATGTGGCATTTTAACTAATTCAGTTTATTAGGAAAAAACTTGAAGTTGTCGCTTGTATTTAAATAAACAAGTAATGAGCATCTGGTCACTACATGTTGCGCGTTCAATAAGCAAATGATTGAACTACGGTACCGATGTCAATTTGAGCAAGCAGGCCTACTAGTATGCGGACAGTTCGTCCATGTAGGCCTAATTAAACTTCAATGAAAAACTTCCAAATGCGGGTGACATTTATCAAAACAATTCAAGAGGGTAGGTACCGTACCCTTGTACTGGTAGGTTAATTAATTAAACTCGCCCATTTGAAGGGACACATTTATGATGTTGATATTTCCTAATAATAACGTCACTACTTTATTCAGAAATGGTGGCACATTCCGATTTTAAGGTCGTTTTCATGGTTTTCCCGTAATATAAAAGTACGAATTCAACAACATTTCTTCGTTTTGACAGCCATTTCACGTCAGAAACTAGCGCCATGACCAGCTGCTTGTGAACGTTCTTGCCATGTGTTTATTTCGCCATCTCAACCCCGTTTCTATTGCTTACGGAATTGAACCGTGTTAGGTTAGTTGGTCAGGTAATCACCTAATTGAGATCACAAAGCGAAAATTGGCAAGAGAAATAATAATAACAGGGATAGATGAGTGGACGGCGTGTAGGTGTTTGGGCAACATCGCAATCTAACATGGCGGTCTGAATACTTACTTTTCACCGTCGTCGCACTTAGAGTGAGTACAGAAATGGTACCATGCGAAATAGTCAAAATATGCCCTCGTTTAAATAATTAATACATTCAAATGAAACACATTCCGGCATTTTCGTCACAAAAAGTTCCAAAATAAGCGAGTTCTCTATAATACATATTTACCAATTAATTTACATTAGGCTCTAAAGCGTACACTTTAGCATTGAGTTCAATGCTGTTGGTCCCTTACCTCTTCCATTAGCAGTGGATCCAGACAATCTCCATTTTCATCGAACATCATGTCCCACGTACATTCATCCGGGTTTAACCGCAAAGCACTTACACTGGAGAGGTCTTCGCAAACTTTGTCTGAGATTATTACATCATCTTTCAAAGCTATGTTCTGTTTTGAAACAGATTCACTGACTTGTTGACTTTTATTTACATCTAAATGTGGCACTGCTGAATCACAAGAAATTTCAGTATCGGAAATCACGAGAAGATCCGACATGAAATTAATATTGCCACGATGAATTGAACGGTTCTTCCGGTTCTGCTCTTCACGATTTATACACCGATTGTCATCGTCGTCAAGCTTGGGTATCCGCTCATCTTTCAATAAAATGCCCACTTGAAGAGAAGTATCATCAACACGTCTTTCCTCTCCAGTTTCACTCCCTATCGTAATAAAATAATTGGGATCTTCACTTTCGGCACTCTTCTTCTTTGTATCATTCTCACTACCGGTACCATGCTGTTCTGTTTCACTCAATGTCTCCGTGACAGTTTCATAACTATCGACACCATTAGTATTAGCACTAATATTTGAAATTTGATTGTCCGAATCTATTTCAGAAATTTCAACCTCATCTAACACACAGCTCACAATCGAGTCATCACGAATACCGTTAATGGATTCATTACGTTCTTCAATATCACAGCTTTTATCAGTTTCATGATCAGTACGGACGTTCGTGGCTACTGGAACATTAGAACCAGAACCAAAGTCCATATCGTCTTTATTAGGACTATTCAGTAACTTAGATGATGATCCCATGTTACTATTTTCTGTCGCAGGCACACCTAAATCGTCAACTAATTCCAAATTGAGCGCTGGCATAGAACTGTCATTTGAACCATCAACAACGGTTGATGAGTGATTAACGTCTGTCAAGGTCGAGACATTTGTAATGGCATTTTCAGTGAGATCTAATGTAGTAGGAACTGAGCAGTCTTGATGGTCAGAATTTGATTTAGGAGCGCACTCATTATTGGTCTGATCAACAGCAAGCTTTGCTAGTTTCTTATGTTGACCCCGAGGCGTGGCGTTTAGCGAAGGGCGCCGGTTGGTTGCGGGTGCCTCGTCCGCGCTGCCTACAGCAGAGGATCGTTTGGCTCGCGGGACGTAGACTTGAATGTCTGGTCGGCGCTGCTTGCTCTTTGGCTTCTCAACTGGACTGCTCACGATGACGGGATCTTGTGAGCCGAGTCTACGCGCGGCCGGGGGACGATATATGCCAACAGCTGGCATTATTCTTCCTGAAACAAAACACATCATGTTATTAATATGCCTACACAATACGGAGATACTTAGACGAGCTTTAGCGAGGATTCAATTTGACATACTGAAAAAAATTGGTGTTCCTTTCTATGTTTTTTTTTTTTTTTTTTTTTTTTTGGTTTTCCACAGAATCAAACGGCTACAGCTATCAACTTCAAACTTTTTTCTAATATGGTTCCTTACCTAACTTAGATCTGTGTAGTTTTGTGGCATTATCAAGTGGTAACTTTTTTTTTTATGAATTTTAGAAATTTCAGAAATAAAGAAATTTCAGAAATTTCTGCTGTGTTATTCTAATGGGTCCATTAGAATAACACAGCAGAAAAAAAAAGAAAATATTTTTATTTTCCAAAAAAATGAAATTTTGCGGTAAGTTGAATTACTTTTTGATACACATTTCTGGAAACTTTCAGCTTGATCGGGTCAGCCATTTTGAAGAAAAACATAAAATGTGCTAAATTGGTACCACTCGAAGCAGTTTTTACACATTTTCACCCATACTATTACTATCCACTCTTCTAACAACGCTTATATGGTGTTTTCCTAGTATAGACACAATACATGTTTTCAACATTGGATTATAGCTATCGCATCGATGGGTATGCAATACAAGCTAACTCTGAATCTATGCAGACTCTTTCCAGAGCTATGATATAAGAGGGTGAATTGGTGAATCCTTTATTTTTGCACGGCGATCGAAGTTCAAATTAAATTGTCAAATGGATTATTGTGATTCTCGACATTTACTTGGCTTCCTAATGTATTGCTTTTTCCGATTTGAACGGGATCTTAGCTATAAAGAAGACTTCAACGTAGACAGAAAAACACGAAGTTTTGCCTGTCTGTTTTTTAAAGTATATAATTAAAATTAAACGTTATAGTGTAGCCTACAGCACATATAGAGAAAATTACGTGCAAGTTGTACGCCTCCTGCAGTACAGCACATGTTTTTCAATACCTGGTTGTGCAGCTCTGGATCGGCATAATAGATATGATCAAAGCTTCAACCAACAGCATAACTTCACTAGGCCCATCTCAAAAAAATAAAAAATCATTTTAAATCTATACAGTGAAACCTCTGTGCAACGTTTTTCAAGGGACTAGGAAAATAAAACCATCCATGCAGGAAAACGATCTATCCAGGAAAATTTAACATTGATTATATTTATATGGGAGTGGGGTGAGAAAAAATGAATGATACAAGCAGGAAAACGATGGATCCGGGAACGATGCATAGAGGTTTCACTGTATTAAAACCCGTAGCGCAAATAACAAGCCTCCGAGACCATATTGAATAAAACATGCGATGGGTGCAGCAGTGGCTAGCACGCTGATCTGTAATTCAGGAGACAAGGATTCGATCATGGTCGACCTTCTAACAAGAGGTTTTACATTGTTTCCCTGTCCAACAAGGTGACTATTAGGACGGTTCCTTAACAACAGGCCTCTGTCATTTCCTTCCCACTATTCTAAACAAATAATAAAATGACCTTCCATCTCATCATTCTCCAATGGATCATAGTCATAACTACAGTGCGGGTTAAAACCCATTTAAATAAATAAATATTATGATAGCAGAATTTATAGAAGTAAAATGTATATTTTGATCAAATAAAAGTATTGATGTTTAGAATGCCAAACTGTTCGACTGACCTCTTTTTTCTATCTTTTCATGATTAGGCTCTGAAGAAGGGATGTAATTGTGGTCAATCCCCATTGCATTCTCCGGAACACTGAAATTATATGAACACACTGTAAGAACTGAGAGCACAGAAGACTGGCAAATGCAATGCATGATGGAAAAATAAATTAGGAAAGGAAGAAACGGTGGTAACTAAATTGCTGTGAAGAGGTAGCGTATAGAGCAGTGCAAGAACATGAAAAAGAACTTCTTAGTCATTAGTTGTTTTTCTGGTGTGAGAATCCTGAGCGGAGTGGATTGTTTTATTCATTCATTTATTTATTTGAATGCTGCTTAACGACCTCACCAACAGCTAAGTTATTCGGAGGTACGAATGTGAAATTACTAGAAACTATTTTTAAATTGAACCCGAGGCAGTATTCGCACTGCGTCAAGTAATTTTCCATTACTCAAATTAATAATGGAACAAGGCCACATGAGTTTAAAAGAACAAATGTAGTACCGGTACAATGGTTTGAACTTTGAAGTAATCGCTATAACGCTACAGATAGGAAGAAAGGATAGAGGTAAAGAACGTCAGTAAGTATAGCACTGAAATTTTTTTGAAAATTTGTATGTAGGTCTGGGCCTATAGGCCTAAACATAACAACAGTGTGAAGAAAAAGTGTGCATATCTAAGGCTTAGGAGAGGACACTCATGTTATCAACAGAGCCTCCGAGAGTACATAGTTGGGCCTATAGAGGGCAGGCTAGAGGAAAGAGTGAGAAGGCAGTGGATCATGGAGGGTGGTAGTTGGAGGTTTAGAAATGTAGAAGAGGTAATCCAAGTTTATTCTCCGGCATCCGTGTAAATTCAGACTACCGGTAGTTTACTTCACAATATTTAAATTGTATTTTTGTGTCACGAGTACTGTTCATAATTGCGTGCATACAGCTATATTTCTTTGAATTAAACGTAAAATCAACCAAACACGTTTTTCACCGCCTGTTTTTTTCCCGTCATCTCCGTATCCGTTCTCCGAAAACCATCCAGACAACACTCATGTGAGTTACAACTGACCGGGCTAGTGCAGAACATGATGAAGAATACAGAAGTGCTCAAGAAATATGACAGATGCTACTTTCATAGACATGAAAAAGGCGTTCGATATAATAAGCCATCTATAGAGGCATGTTGAAAGAGCTGGGAATAATGAGAGGTAGTTGTACAAGTGATTAAATAATGGGTAAATGGGTAAATAAATATTTGACAGAAAAAAACACAGACCTGTGGCATTGAATTTGTAGTGCAAATTAAATGCCTGTGTCAAACAAACTCAATGCTGTGGTAAAAGTAGAAGGGGAGTATTCAGATGAAGTGGGAATAACGTTGGGCATCCCACAGAGCAGTGGATTAAGACTGTTAGGCCTATTTTATATTGTATTATTGTTTGCCTCATGGACCCCACCAACAGCTAGGTTATGGGGGTTTATATTATATTATTTCTAACCAATAGGTCTACGCGGTGCGCCTATAAATACGGGGCCAAGCTAGGTACGATAAGATTATTTGCTGATAAATAAGGAGAACAGTAGCAAAGAGCTAGGCTTCACTTTAAAAAGAGTTGTTGAAAAGCAACAGAAAATCAAGGGAAAATGAAAATGATTTATAAATCATTGATGCAGTTAACATAACATACAGGAATTTGTCAATGATACCGGTAACAAAAATATCAATGACATTTTACAGTTTATAGAAATGACATGTTAAATTACCATAACATGACATTTTTATAACTCAAATATTTTCCACACCCACAGCAAATATGTACACTTGACCGCACAAAAAGTGGGATTGACTTTCCAAGTCCTTCAGTCAACGTTTATTTCTTGTGTAGTAGAGGGTTCTGGACCAGTTTCTGCTATCAGCTGATTGGTTGATTGCATTATTGTTGACATACTACAAACTACCCCATACAAGTGCTTTTTACATGTGCGATACTAGATTTTGTTTATAATATTTCCAAGTTGAAACCTGATTTCCCGTAGAACCAACTCGATATTTGCTGACTCACTCAATATTTCATCTGCAGGAACGAGAAGTATAATTCCATATACGGTAGATTTTGAGCCATTTTCTCCGTTAACAGTTATTCGACATTATACAAGAATCCCCTAATCAGTCGTTTTAGATGGTGCATATAGAACGTATATAAATTGCAAATAATTGTAAGGTATTACATCTTCATGTAATATTTTGCCCGACTTTTCATATCACAACTGCCATAATGATAATGTAGTTTCTTTTTGGTCAGTCATTGACTTCTGAGCCTGCTTCCAAGTTTTGTTTTTTAGGGATCTCAAGTATTCTGATGAAGAAAATCACCGAATGAGAAATAAATTGAACAATTGAATTAACCTTCTAACATTCAAATTTCAACGCTCGAATTGTTTTCTGAAATAAATGAGTCAATAGTTTGTTTCACGCAGCTCATTTCAGAATATTTCACCACTGTCAAAATGTGTTGGTCAAATTCTTTTAAAATCACAAATGATGATTTTCACCCTACTATTATTTTCATTCGCTCCTATTTTCATGAATCTGAATGTTGTATAATGAGATGAAAATATAATAATGTATTTGAAATGATTCTTTGGTTTATCCATTTTGAATGTGGAGCAGCGCAACAATACGAGAAAGTCAAATAAAAACTTTGATTTCATTTATACTTGTGAATCGTTCATTCGTTACGTTATATGCCTATATAAATGAACGAATCAACTTTAGATCCCAATGCAATATTCACTATGAATAGTCTATTGGACACAATCTACATTTCAACAACTCAATCAAAGCTACCTTACAGATTATTAATATTGACCCTTTTTTGATCTGTCACACGAAAGCAAGAGAAGAGAGGTTCATTCAAGAAATCATATATTGGTGCAGTTTATTTAGTGAAACATTATAAAAGGATGTACAGATTCTTACTGACAGCAAAAGAGATATTATTGATAAATTGAATACTTCATTTAATCAATTTAAAATTACATATTGCCACACACATTTACTTGATCACGAAAAACGCAACTAATATGATCAATGGAAAGTATGCACATTGTCTTGCATATTCTGACAAGAAATGCACTGAAGAAAATAACAGATTTGTCTATAAAAGTCAATATGATTGTAAACAATGTAATGATAGAAGTCAAAATAGGTAATAATGAAAATATTGTTAAATAGAAGAAGATAAAAATTATTTTAGACGACGAAATTTTTGAAAATCGGAAATAAAGTTATGAAGACATTATGAAGACAAGAATGAAGACAAGAAAAAACAACGAACCCCCCAAAAATAGGAATAAATAAAATGAAAATGAAAAGTGTTAGGCCTATAGCTATTCTTCATTTAGGGTGAAATCCATTTTCACAAGAAGGGACTGAGGGAACAAAAGAAGGGACAAATACATCATTCGATGTGGCACATTTCAAGCAATTATTCCTAATATGATACTATTAAAAAAATGTCATCCATAGGCGCCATGGCGCTTTGAAAGTGAGCGTCGTCACTTTTTGAGGTTGCAGATCACATTATTCAAATTGACACATCAAAATTTTCAGAATCAACTCTCATACCGGTACGTTCTTTTCATTTTCGCAATGAGTTCCACTTGGTCTGATCACAATTTCATTTTTGCATACAGACAAACTGCATGGACATATTAGGATAAAACCCAGTCTACGCTGTATTCCATCATCGGTCAATCTTTGGTATCACGTGATATGCTTCAAGGTGAAAATACTAATTAAAAACAAGAAACCACGTGGAGAAGCACATTGTGGGGTGGTTCCCTCTGAATATCTTGTCATCATATTCAACCCTTATCAGCCAATCACAGGGCTGTAAAAACCAGTCTGAAATTCGATACTACCTGTTCGACTGGTATTGATTGACTTAGGGACTTGGAAATAAATTCCCATTTTTTGTGCTGTCAAGTGTACAAGGGTATGTATAGACAGAAAATGTACTGTAGTGTATATCAATATATAAAGTCAATGGCCTAGGCCATTGCCCTAGTCTTGACAAACTCGGTAGTCTCTCACTATTATTGAAAATTAAAGTATCACTCTTGCTTGGTTTACTAATTAGTCTTACGTAGGCCTGACTGTGTAGGGCTAAAGGTCTAGGGTCTAGAGCTAAAGTCTAAAGGCTAAAGGCAATGTCTAGGGCTAAAGGATTTTATTTTTGTTATAGTTTTGGTCAAGGCAATAGCCTATGCCTAGAATAATTTGGTTTCTTACCTCTCTATAAGGTCTGTTTTGAAACAAACTACAGTTCTTCTCTTATCCCCATGACCCAAAGAGAAATGGCTCAAGTCTGAGGATATTTCTTCACAAATTTGGTGTATAACAAAGCGCCTATAGTTGTTCACTGGCGGAAAAAGCAGCACACTGAAAGCGAATAAAAATAAAGAGTAAGAGTGGTTCTGTCACTTCATACCATTATGTGCATACCAACCATAGCCTGCTCCAACCTCTCAAGATAACTTTCTCTTTCTATAGATCGCCAAGCTTTTCCTGGTAATTCTAAATTCAGTTGATTTACTTGTGCTAAGCCTTAGTAGCATAGGATTTGAACAAAAAAGTAAAGTTTGGTCAAAAAACAGAGAATGAGTGTATTGGAATTTTGTAAACAAATACCCTATAATGGGCCCAGGCCTACCTTTTGTGGCTGCTTGCACAGACCCTAGGTCCTACGCAACTAATAAAATATTTTATGTCCAAGGATACACATTCCATAAAATCATCGTCTTCGGGTCTTCTGAAACCTTCTCGCGACATTGACGAAGTTCTATTTGATAACGATTTTCATCAACAAACAGCAGAAAATTATAAAAAATTGTACGCACCATTCGTCACCAAGAAAATTCTTGTTTTTGGCCTTTTGTTTGTCCCCCAAGGTCGCTGGTATCATCACGTGATCCGTACGAGTGTTTCATTGGGTAAAACATGATTACATACGGCGCCACATTATTTAAATGTCAACATTGTACCACGCGACACACAACACTAAATAATTAATCCAAATGAAACACCACTATTACTGCTTATAATCCTTTTCGAATGTTTCATGTGTAGAGTATTCAATAAGCAACGCGCATATATCGGAATATTAGCATCTGATATACAAGACGTGGATTTACCTCACCACTCTCGTTTTCCATGACCCAATTTTTGCCAATAGTAATAATTATTGACAGTAAACATCAACCTAATATCACTTGCACTTTTACTAGCAACAACATTACGGTACTCTGATTATGGATTTTGAGACTGGAAGGCTATCAACAAATACCGCTATCAATAAATAGCTAGCGCGTATTAACATTAAAAGTTGAAACCCAGACTAAAAGTGAAGGTCGTTTACATCTCGATCTCCCACCACAGTATATCCACTACCATTCACGAGGAAGTACAGTTCTGAAGCTACAAAACGTGACGCCAGAAGAAAGTTATGCATACTTCAGTCAATCTTGCATAATTGCACTTTCTCTCTATTATAACACATAGTTAAACAACAATAACCAGCAAGCCTGCATGCATGAGTATGTAATATGACATAGTATGCATGATGGTACTAATAATGGTACTGAACCAATCTCTTCCTCAGTTCCTCCCAACACTATCTAGTGTATGTTATTAGTCATAATATGTTACATAACATGCACACACTACACTTCGCATAGATTATACCACGTTGATAGATGAGAAAATGTGGAAGGCCTTTGGGTGCATTTAATCAAATTATGGACAGCTGATAATTACCAGTATGATGTTACAATAATGTCATTTTCATTATTCTTGAGTAATTTAAAAATAATCACAACTGTGTAGTATTTGAAATATAAACTGGTTTCCTAATTAAAACAATAGGTTTAACAGAAAATTTTCAAAATGTGAGATTGGAATGTCATCTCTAGCAGATTCCATTCGAACATCTAGAAACCATTATATATATATATATATATATATATATATATATATATATATATATATATATATATATATATATATATATATATATATATATATATATATATAATTATTATATATATCAACTTTTACATTCATTTTACCAATTATTAACGATTTAACTTGTTGTCTCCCTTGGTTATGTATGTTTATTTATTTTAGTTTTATTGACCTTTGATTCATACATAATACAAAATATATATTCGGAACATAAACATTTTCGTAACCAAACTATAATAATTAACAGTTACTAATGAATATGCAATTTAAGAGACTGTTGGTAAAATTCAAGGGCATAATTCTCAAGGTTTACTTACCTTGGGCACAACTGGGCTTTAAAACAATACCGTAAGTTAATGTTTAATCCAATCTCAGTCGCTTCAAGCAGAAATACAAAAAAGCTGAGAGTGATTGGAATAAGTCAAGTTGAGTAGAGTAAAAAGGTCGAAATATGAATAGCCCAAGTTATTAGAAACAAGCTCAGAAGATCAGTTTGCTGAAAATTTCTGGTTGAAACTTATAAAGTCGAGTTAAGTATCAAAAGATGAACTTTATAAATGTTGGAGTAAACCAATTATACCAATAACTGAAAGTTGAAAAGAAGTTAATTTAAATAAGTAGGCCACACATGTAGGGGTGCATGCCCTGGAGTCGGGAAATTAATATGGTTATCAGTATCAGAGTTTTTTGTATTATATTTATAGTCTCTTATAAACCAAATGATAATGTACTAAGTCCGGAGTGAAGTCACTCCGGACTTAGTAGGCACTAATTAGAAGATAATGGCTTGTAGTTCTTTGCATAACCGTTTTGAGGGTTTCAGAATTGAGACAAAGGTTGCCACAATACCAAACGAAAGCTTGCAACAAGACCTTTTCAAAAAGTAATGATTTACTGGAGGCGAAAGTAGCTTTCTATTCAAAATCAAGGTCAAAGGTCAATTTATTTTTCATTATTTTGTAATTGATGAACAAAAATCCATTTTAATTCTTCATGTTAATCATAAACACACTCCATACTTGTGTAATATGTAAAAAATTGAACTTTTTTTGATTTCACATATTTTGACCTTGAATTTGGTAAATTATTTGAATCTATGCAAAAATGACAATTTTCTCAATTTTCCATCGTTTAATCGATGATCACAATGTTCGAACGTAATCTATTTTACGATTGTTTCAGAGCTAAATGTATCAACAATGCGAGGATGTCTGTGCTCAAGTTGTAAGAAATGTAAGAAAATGATGAATAAAAATGTTAAAGAGCGATCTACTTGAGCTTTAGTCATCATAGAAAAAAAATATGTAAAAAATATTATTAATAGACTATCGCTAAATTATAGATATTGGGACATTTACTACCGAATACTCATGTACTGTTGTTCATTGTATTGTACTGTATTCTGAGTTAAATAAAGATTTATTCATTCATAGAAGGCTCATCAGTCATGGCAAAAGTCTTGTAATATGCATTCAGGACTACGTACAAAGATCTGGGATATGGCATTAGAGGATGTTCACAGCACAGAATAACTGTACGCGGTTGGTAGAACTGAGGTGGGCAGACAGATTGGAAGAGGTATGGGGTGTATACAGATAGAGGGAAAAGAGAATAAACATAGAAAATATTGAAGATGTGAACAAAAAAATGTGTATACGTATATGTATGTATATATATATATATAAATATATATATATATATATATATATATATATATATATATATATATATATATATATATATATATATATATATATATATATATATATATATATATACATTATTGGGATTTATTGTACATAGAGAGAGTATGTTGCCGCCTTGGATCACGTGCATTTGCAAAAATTGTAAGAAAATACAAACACAATAGACATTGCAAATAGAATGTTCGACTCGTTTGAGTAACCAAGTTTATACAACACATTGGCTTTCTATGTTAGTGCACAATAACTGTCCGCTGCATAGTTAATTGTCACTACATAGTTCAGTTCTAATAAAGTATATACACTTTAACCAGTCACTTGTTTTGAAACATCTTTTTATACTTTGTTTCTACTCAGGTTAGGTTATAGATGATCAATCAGTTGCTCTGTCAATGCCACGTCAATCTCGAGACAGCTGGGCTCTTCGTACATAATATTTGTTGCACCAGTAAAACTCACACGAATGCATATTTGATCCGCTCACTTGTATGTTATGTAGGCTTCTATTCGACATTCAAAGCAACAACAGAATGCGCTTCTATATCCCAATATGGCCGACAAAATGTTACAAATAAACTGTCAACAATGTTATATTTATAAAATAATAAATGACATTGTTGAAATGTGCGCGCGCTCTGTTTAGAGACTTTTCACAAGTTCCAATTTTTAACACCAACAGCGTTCTTGCTACTTTTACTCTTGAATTCCCAGTACAGAGTCAACACAAGAAACTTGGCTCCCTTCGCACTAGTGTTAGAATACGCTCAAATATATTTTGCTCATGAGACTTATCACTCCTCGAATACCTACTCGGCCTACAATTGGCTAGTTGTTCATATCAGTTCCGCTCCTCGAATGCCTCTGTTAGATCGTATAAAATGTGTCTTTCGCTTCACGGTGCGAGAACGGGTTGCAGGATGAATGATGTCTCAGATACACACACTTGGGTTTTTCTCGATGTTTAATAAAACAAACTCAAATACAAATCAATACATGTTTCCAAACGGAAGTAATTGCGTTTGGCCTACAGGCACTCGGCCTCACACTTACCACTACGACCTCCTCCGGCCGCGTCTGACAAAAGAGCGACGGGTTTGCTGGACGTGGGAAGGAAGTGAGTTAGGGCAGACGGAAACTAACTTGTAGGCGCATGTAGGGAAATCAAGGGGGCACAACTAATACCTCGTTCACATTACAGAACTTTACTCTAGTTACATTAACTGCAGTTATGAGAGAGTGGGTGGAGTTTTGGTAACTAAGAACTCTGTTCACATAGCTCTGACTTAACTGTCGTTAGTGACGTAATTTCATAGCCTCCTAAACAGAACTTAGTGTGAATTAGAAGGCTGTAAGCCATTTGGCATTCACTGCTGTCACATTTACTTGACTGTTACATTTATAGGTTAGATTACTAAATATGAAATACTAAAATAAACTTTTGATGGATGGAAAGGAAATGACACGAGAACAAAACATACCAAATCCATAAAGCGGTGTGTTGACACCTCAGAATGAAAAATTCAAGAGTGCGTAGCTTTCTTGATCGCAGTTAAGCTCTTAACTGAGTTCTAGGAACTTAGTTAAGAGATAACTAGAGTTAACTACTAACCAAGTTCCGTTCATATTATAACTTAACAAACGTTACCTACTTAACTGTAGTTAAATTCTGTAATGTGAACCAGGTATAAGGGTATGGAATTCAAATGTCTAACACCTCCATGGCATATAAGCGTTTTAAAAGGCACTTGAACGTCTGCCGCGGGGTATCTTCCGCTCCTCGACAGCATCCAGCCACTCCTCGAACGCCTGCTCGGCTTCATACAAACGATCTGATTGGCGTATCTTTCTTCTCATTTCTTCTTCTTCCTTTGCCAATCTACAACAAACACTAGCAAATAGTCATCACGTAGATTGCTTTGCTATACAAAAGGGTTGAAGTTACATAGCTAAAACTTGACAAAATTGATCAATGGTAAGTATTCTAAAATTCAATAACAATATTTGTTTTTTTATATTGCTTAGTCTTAAGAGGGTAATCAAAATGAGTCGACTTATTTTACTCAGTAAAGGTTGAGAAACCATTATTACCCAAAAGCTTTAAGCAGGGTTTCCAGTTCCGATTTTTTCTTGTTGTCCGACACGATTTTTCAAACTGCCCAATCGCAAGCCAGTATTCACCCGAAAACATGGTGGTTCACGACACCGTTTCGGTACCGATTCGGTGTCGTGATTATTGACTCAACTTCAACTTTCGTCTGCCGAAATAACGATTTTACCGGAAGTTACACTGCAATTGTGATTTATCTCTTTGTTACGATTACGATTTGTATAGAACGACTGAAAAAAGAATCGACTCACGAAAGTATTAAACCACATATCCATAAAAACTACAAACAAAGTCATCACCACCAAATTTTAAGCATCACCAACCTTTTAGAATCACGTTGCTAGATTTTTTTATTCAGAATTGCTATGCCATTTGAAGTAGAAGTATTTATTCAGTTGCTTCAGGACAACCCATGTTTGTATAACTAGAACTGGGCAATGTAAGAAAAGTGCGTCAATTTGTAGGGGTGTGCGAGTCTACCTCTAGTCTAGTCTAGTCTAGTCTACCTCTAGTTTAGTCTACCTAATTTTGAGTTCGAGTCTCCGCCAGAATCCGACTCGGACTCGTAGAAGTAATTTGCCTCGATTTACGAGTCCATTTGAGTCTTTGAATCTGTCGCCGATTCCGAAATTTGAATTCTCGATTCTCGTTGGCTGCTTCTCAATCAGTGATCTCATTGGCTGGTGAGCTTAGAAGGCTATGGCAACTTTAATTAAATTTAACATCAAGAAAATCAATAAAACAATAAGTATACTTCAAGAACGAATATGCCCTTTATTATTCTTTTATTCATTCCGTTCCTTTATTGATGACTAACTACTAACTTGCACAATATAATTTTTTGACTGATAGTGTCTGAAATCATCCCAATAATTATTTGTTTAAAATAGACTCGAGACTCGGATTGGACTCGATAATTTTATGAAGAATCGGAATCGAGTTTGAAAATCTGGACTCGCACACCCCTATCAATTTGTAATCTGACAGCTCAATTCCTCACACTCAAAGAAGCCTGCAAGTTGAAGGTATAATGAAGGTTTTGGCTATGACGTCACGATAACGTTACGGCCAAGCCTAGTGGAAACAGGCATGACCAAAATCGTACCAATATCATGTCGGACGACAAAACAAAAAACACTCAACACTTATGTCAATGTACATGGCACCAGCATTTCCATGACATCTCATGACCTTGCAAGTAGAACAGCAAACTTTTAGATCTACAAATGAATGACGAACGAAGTGTACGTGAGTTTCTCACTCTGGCAAGTGGGAAGGAACCACAGAATTTACTTACTTTGTTTTTAACAAATTGTCTTTCAATTGTTGGGTTTTCTTATGTTTCCACATTTGAAAAGATATTCCAGAATTTTCGGTTCTCTCCTTCTTACGAAGTTCCTTTTTTACTTCTTCGCTTTTCTTCTTTTTCTCAGTCTTTAATTTTTGGACTTTCAAATTTTGCTCAGCTTTCTTCTTCCACAAGTCAAAATCCTAATAGCAGAAAACAGGAAAAAGATGTACCCCAATATTAACGAGGAAGGCAGAGAACATGGATACCGTGTATGTCGACGGCAACAGGTACGCTATACAATTATTATATCTCACAGGAGTAGCTTAAGAATGATATTTCATGATATTTTATCATATCATACAATTATTGAACAAATAAGATATGCAAGTTACAAAACAATATAATACAAAGTACTGCACAACATATCCTTAGTACGGTATTGTTCAGTCAATTATCTTTGTAGAAGAGACCACAGACATAATATTTGCAGAGCTAGAAAATTAACAAGGTAAAATAAGACTCAACACAGCGGTTGAAAGAGGAATAAAACGGGGGAATAATATCACAACTTAATATTATTTGTATTATTCTAATTTTAGATACTCGACCAACGAATTTAATGAACTCGTAGGTACACTGTCACTATAGATACAACCGATAATCGATTATCAACTTTGAATCACCAATCAATCTGCATCAGACTGCGGAAATTGATTAAAGTCAATAAATGAATAATTATTATTCATTTTGATTATTCATTGATGTAAATTGAAGCTTCATTCAGTAGGTGTAGTTTACAAAATGTCCTTGTTGTCTGTATATGGTATCAGTACAGCACAGCTGTGCGCGTAGGGGACGCCTATGACATTTTTATTTTTCCCTAGTTTTACTGACACAATGTTCAATGTAGTGTGATTGATGTTTATTCAATTATATATGTTTTTGTTATTTTTGCCAATTATTTCTTCACTCAATCAAATAATTGATTCTATTATAGTAGATTCCTGCGTGGGGTTCCTGTATTAGTCTCGTGGGAGAACCTTGCAAGGGCTCGTACCGATACGAGGATAAGGAAGGCAACCGATGACTCATTGTCAGTTGAGAGTTCAACTCATGAGTACATACTACACAGTACTCGGCCAGAAGGATCACAGACCTATCCCTATTTACCAGACATTCATCGCTAAATATTTATACGTACCGTTATTATCGCTATTAGTGCAAATAAATATCTAGTTTTCTCAGAGCTACCTGTAGTGTCAATGTCAACCTAACCTTGCATCCCATAAAAAAATCCCACAATATCATAGATGTGAAAGAAACGATTATCGTTATATTGATTATTACTGAAAACTAGATTAATCAGCGTCTCTTTTTGAAATTGGTTGGCAACCCTGAATGTTGCACTTGTATTTTCTTGACTGTTTCTTGTTTCAATAAATATTACTCATCAATTACTGGTATTAGCTTTTATTCATAATTGCTTATGGTACTTAGGTACTATTATAGTTTACACTTACTTGTATTGCATCACTTTTTTTATCTTGTAATGCTTTTTTCTTCGCCGCTTGTTGTTTCAATTCTTCGAGTTTTGCTTTGTTTGTCTGTTCCATCTCGAGCTCCTTCTTCTCCTTCCACTGTTTGTACGCGACGTCTGCTTGCTCCTTGGTGACCGGCTGAACGTGTTGAGCTGAGAAGCTATAACAACGAATAACAACTGCTGAACGATCCCACCAACAGCTACCTTATTTGGGAGTACAAACAGTGGTTAATTTCTAGAGAAAAAGATGAGTAAACAATAGTCTATCTTATTTTGGCGCGCCTATGCCGTACTTGAAACGCCCGTTTACAATGGGGGGTCTGGGCGGATGCGTGCGGTCTCGTGCGGATCCGGGCTAGATTTGGAGTATTTTACGCATTTTGGAGAACCTTTTTTTATAATAATTAAAGCCACTCTTGTCTGTGCGTCATGTACCGCACTTTAGGACTGCCCAGATCCAGAGGCCCTCTACGAGCCAGCGCTGAGAATGTTATTCTGTATTATAGAAATAACGTGTTGGATCGTGAATCAGTTATTGCTTTGTCACCTCCTCTTTTGGTGACGGCCTGACTAGTCAGTGGGAAGGGGTAGGTAAGAGATATGGGAGGTATTTTAGGGCGCCACATAGTTATAAGATAGGCGTATTGAGAGCAAACTACGGAAACTCTGAAGGGATGAATATGGGTGGTTAGATTGAATTAAGAAAATATCAATACACTGTGATAGGCCTATATTTAATGGTGGAGACTGCCATTCCAGCATTTATAAGGAATAATAATAAACAGAACAATAAACAAATATTCGATAACACCCGGCTTGTTGACTGCTATTCTAGCATTACAAAGAATAATAATAATAAACCAAGCAAATATTCGACGACACAGCTCGTAGATTTGGGGGGGGGGGGGGACTATTCTTCTTGGGAACGCTGGAGAATACGTATAAATTGATATTCTTCACGAAAGAAACAAAAACACAAAATAGTAAATACTTGAAATATCTCGTAAGTCAAGTAGGCACTGTACTCACACGCTATACGCTCGGGAGTCTCCGCTCGGGAGTCTCCGCTCGATTTTATGACAACACAGACCGAGAACTTCTTCTGTCCTCGGACCTGATTTAACTCACTCGCCCACGTACGTTACATTCAATTGCCCACGTTATCCGGGGAGGGGTGGAGGGAGGGTAGGGGGTAGAAAAACAACCAGTTTTAAGAGAGACTCAGATACAAGCGGTCGACCGCTGTGGCGTCACGATATGACGTCACAGCTTATTTCATTTGTGTGATGTCAGTCTCAACCGAGGTCTTAACATGGGATTTATCTGGTTCATTATGAGTTAAAAGTCTTAGTAACAAGCTAGTATAGAGGAATTTTGAAAATATTCTAATTCTACTTTGTTGAAGATGGATCTTACATTACCAGAACTAGGATTAGGTGAGTAAGCCGGGCTTCCGTGGGCTTAGCCACAAATTAACCAAGGAGTGCAAATCAGAAGATATAATGAAATTATGAAGTGATAAGTGAAAAGATGTTTACATATTATACTCATGTCTTATGCAGGTGAACCCACAACCAACAGTGACTTCAGTTTCTGAAGCGGTGCCTTAGATCACTGAGCTATGGTGGGCATGGCATGTGTATGTGTTGGTGTTTACTGTCAGCTTCTATTATAATGCATTGACCACTCGTGTTACTAACCTTTTAGACCGTTTGTTTTCTTCTTTTTTACGATTTGTCAATTTCATTTCTTTCCACTTGGTCAGACTTTCAACGGTTTTCAATGTTTTCGCTTCTCGAGCCTTGAAAGTAAAGAAATTATACATGCCTATATATTTGACATGGTTCAATACATTTAATTTTTTTATAAGTTTTCATTTTTGCGGAAGAATTTTGGAGATCGATTCTCATTTTTTCTTAATCTTTGAAACCAATTCAAACCTGTTTCGAACATTGAAAAAAAAAATTGTTTATAAAGTTTTAAACTTTTTTTAAAAAATACAAACTTGTAGGGCTAGCGTAGTAGGTATGTACCATAAGATTCGTAAAGTGATAATAGCTATTTTTTAGCTAAACAGGTACAGTAGTAAGGTACATGTAGTTACGGGGCTCCTGCTTTATTCTCACTACCTGCATAGGCCCTACAGTATATTACACTATAGAAAAACAATGATAAATGAATACATAAATAAATAAAAGTTGAATTGTTCAAGTAATCTAGATTACTTTAACATTTTTTTTTTCATTTTGTACACGCCATCTTTCTTGGTTGAACTCGTAAAAAAATAGCGCATTATTGCTTTAATTGAATCAATTGAATCAATGACGAATGATCATATTGACCTGTACATACCTTTTCTGTATCTTCTGCTATCTGTTTCTGTTTGGACAATTCTAGTTCCTTTTTTCTGTGAGATTCATGTAATTTTTTGAAATACCATTCTTCATAAATAGCTTTAGAGAGTGTTTCACGGCTTAGTCGCAACTGTTCTGTAACACGATTCAATCATTAAACAAAATTACACTTATCCTGTGATATGGTGACATTACCCAGAGCTAGGGGTCTACTATTGTTTGTTTTCACGATGTTCAATAATAGAATACAATAGCTTTTATTTGCACATTTATAACAGTTATATACAGTGTTCTCGGTGGTGTGAAGATTCAAATGATGACTGTAATACTTGATACTATGATGCAATATATAATGAGTTGATGATTGAATAGTTGAATACATGTGAATGTGAAAAATAAACATATGTTTTGGTTTAATAGTAAGTCAATAATGATTTAATAATTAATAATAATAATATTTCGTTTATTTAGCGACAGTGCGCTATTCAATAAAATACATTACATAAAATAGGTACATACACTGGTAATTTGTATGGATAATAGAAGATATAACATAGAAATGAAAAAAATATGAAAATAATAGAATAACAATTAGGCCATAGTAATAGACTAACAGAGTATTTTCTACATACTATAGTTTATCCTAATTTCTCAACATTATATATTTCACAAGTGCATTTTTAAACTCTTTCTGTGATCCTAATTGTTTTAAATAATCTGGTAGACTGTTATAGTCACGTACACCTCTATATAACAATGACTTGGCATTTATCTGTTTGGAGCAGCCGCTAAGATACATATTGTTATGATTTCTTGTAACATGGTTATGGATCGAGTTAACATATGTTAGTTGTTCATTTAGATAGGGGGGTAATTTACCATTGTGCATTTTATGGATGAAACACATTCCATTTAGACTTATCCAGTTCACTACGTTCAGCCATCCTAGTACTAGTAACATTCTGTCTACATGCGTTTCCCTTCTACATTTCAGTACAATTCTCATTCCTCTATTTTGTAATAGTTGCAAGTTTTTAATGTCTGTCATGAATGCTTGGTATAGTATTGTTATGCAGAAAGTGAAATGTGGTTTAACAATAGTGGTATATATCAATAGCCTTGTCTGGAATGATGAATGTTCACTAATTCTATTCTATTTAACCTAACATAGCAGACAAACAAGTTCTCGAAAAATTGACAACGATCAAAACCTGTTATGAACGATACAGAATAATGAACAAATGATACAATAAAAGGAATAACGGCAATAAATCAAGAAAATGAAAATGAAACTAATTAGCGTAAATAAAAACTTAAATAAAAAGAGCTAAAAGGAAGTGAAAAAAAAAAGTGGCAAGAACTATGATAGACCACGAAGAGGTATGAATAAAAATGTAAAAAAGTTATACATAAAAAAGGGAGGGGGGGGGGGGGGGGGGCAGGAAAACAAAAGTTAATTAATTGAATATGAATGATTTTTCAGAATTTGACCTGATCTTTTCAAAATGTCTAGGCCTAAAACAATAGAATCTATTAATTTTTGGAGCAAATTATATTTCTTGACAAAATTCTCAAAAAAAGCAGAGTGGTCCCTCTTGATTCCACCATCAAAATTATGAGAATTGAATTGAATAGTATTACTACCTCTGGGTGTGTCTACCGAAGCAGCTTCATGAAGCAACGCAAGACGTAGATCACCTAACGAAACGCTGCGTTCTAAAACACGTGTTTGTAATCTGGGCACGACATGTTTCAACTTGGTTTTCTCCTGGTTTCTCTGAGAACAATCACCTTCCCGACCGACTCGAAACTCTTCCGGTTGAAAGCCAAGAAGTTTGAGGCTGCGCTTGAAGCTGGTGACAATGGCCTCGGCGGATTGGCTGTCGGGGGGTCTCGTTTGGTTAGTCGCGGGTCTCATCGCAGTGTTGCCAGCTGAAACAGTCGTACAGTGTCCTAGTACCAACGGTCAGTCATATCGAAGCCATCATCAATGAAAATCATAAATAATGTTATTGAATGAAGATGAAATTTATTCAATATTGCAATTCAGATGTATGATGGATGTATGACTTTGCTCACATTTTTTTTCAACGTATTTTGGAATGGAGAAGTAAATAAAATTTATCTTACTGGATGGATTTGCACCTTTTATTTGGTATTTCTTATAAACTAGATGATAAATGAAGTTATGCATTATCAACAGCATATTTTGAAAATAGTATGCATAAAATAATTGTTGAATAGGAAAAAATAATGAATAACTTGGGATAAAAAAATGTATTAAATAGATAAATTTCTCATTCATACAAAAAAATTATAAAGTGATACCGGTACCAATGCATAATTTTGTCAAATGCACTTGGAGAAGACTTTGAGATTTTTAAAAATTATTCACTTCAAGCCATTTTTTAGAAAAAAGTTTTTCCATGACAATTGAGAATATTTATGTAATAATTTAAAAAATGGAAAAATTCAATTTTATATTTTTCATATATTTTGTGGGTAATGTGAGACCACAATAAAAAACATCAACTTGGTCGGGTGTAAAATGTAATACTTTGGATTTTCAGTGTTGTCCCCCCTGGAAACATTCTTATCCCCTTTAAAAAACGAAGTAATTATAAATGTACATGATGAATAAACATTATTATATTATAATCTAATTTGAAAGGGCCATTGCAACTATTGAGGTTTGTACATTAGTCAGACCATTTCTATGGTCAGACGCGCACATAAGCTTTGTGGTTCAAAATAATTTGTTGCATTAACTTCAAGTTCATTCATTGCTCAATTGCACAGTACAAGTAACTTTGCAGTACCATCTCTTTGCAGTGCGGGAATTTACCACCGTGGGAGTACTAGTGTATGGTTGCCCTAGCTATTCGTTTCACTATCTCTCAGAATATCTCTCAGAATAAGGCTAACTGGACTTTCGCTTCCACCGTGCACTAGACAAACCTTACAAAGAAATTACCAATGCTCTAACTGACAATTTAAAGTTATCGCCATGGCTATTATACCCATGCTATTTGTATTGACAACTCTCAGATAAGTGCTAACTGGACTTATTGGTAGCCTAACTGGCCTAATGAATGTAAGTGTCCACGTCCAAGTTAAAAATATTTCCCTATGAGGACACACTCAAAACGCTATCATTTGAGACTCAAACGATCTAGGTTTTTACCTTTGTCGTAACTAGAGACACTTGGAAGCGATCGAAAGCACGCCACGGTCCACTTGACAGCTGTAGGCGCGTGTTGTTGTATGCAAAGAGCTCCAGGCGTGTAGGCCTATGTTGTGTTGGTTACCTCGTGCGTTGGCATGACAGCGGAAAACGCAGAAATCAATATTATATCATCACAGAACTTATACCAACTTCAGATGTTTACTTCGTAATAACATATTTTATTAGAACCAGAAACATTACAAAATTGAAAAATGGGGTGGACCACCCGTGAACCAAGTAGTTATAGTTGCTTGATTTGGTTAATATATTTTTATTGTGTTGTAGATAATTTCTCTATAGTGTTAAATCATTTGTAATTATTCCTATGAATACTGATGATTTTACTTCACGATATTATTAATATTATTGAAAGGAGTGTTCGAGTGACTTGAGGCGGCACACTGAACCGTCATCCATGAGACCGGAGTTCGATTCCCGCCATAGTTGACCATCTTGGCAGAGGTTCCTCGTGGTTTTCATTGTCGTTCAGGTTAATACGGAGATGGTTCATTTACATCATGCCTCGACCGACTCCTTCCCAATAACCAAAAACAAATAAGAAAATAACCTTCCATCTCATCATCCCATCATTCACGGACGCCAATAAATCGTAGTCATCAGTGCAATACTGCGTCGTTAAACCCAAATATAAATAAGTGAATATTACTGTGGCGAAATGTTTCATCATTTGCTACTATTGTTATACTGTGTCAGTGTGTCCAAGTGGTAACCGTATTGTCAGCAGTGTTTTAATACAAACGTATCTCAGATTATCATAAATTATATTGTGTTCAAATTTTCGAAATAGTCAATTGTTATGTTGAAATCTAGAATCTCATTTTCAAGTATTGTATATAAATATAACCCAGCACAAGAACTATTCTCGTATTGGGACTTACATTCTCTAAATTGTCCATATACATTATATATCCTGTAGATATTGTTATATTTGATATATACTAGGAAAACGCGTTATGTGTTTCCGCGTTGATGGATGAGCTAATAAGAATGACATTGAATTCTTTCAAAAAGTTATATCAAGTTGATGTTTTGATGGCATTCAAGTTAAAAATCAATCTTTCCATTTGGTTGGTTTATTTCGTAGACTATTCTCATGAAGGAAATATTAGATGCAATTTAATATTATAGGCCTATATTGTAATATTAGACTACTATTTACATATTTACATATTTATTTATTCATTACAGATTGTTCATAAAACAGGTGGTAATGGTTACTATACCTAATGCAATTACAGTCAAACATACTCGATTTAATTATACTTCATTTTTTTCTTAGCTCTCTTCTTAAATCACCAATCTTCGTTATGTTCTTGATATCTTCTTCTAATTCATTCCATTCCCGCGTCTATATGAAACGTGATGACAGTTGTATACATATATACACCTTGAGACCCTCCTTTTATAGGCCTATTCATCACTCATTCTCAATAATTTCTCCGATATAATAAAGAAGGCCTTGTTTCAATCGTTCTCCATTAATTAGTGACACTTGTTGCTTGGATTCAATTGGTTTTCTTAATAGCTTTAAAACGATGTGTAAAAATGTCATTTTTTTTTTATATCTAAACGACTGATTGGATTTCAGTGAAAGTTTGAAATAATCTGTATTATTATTATATTGAGATTTGGTGAAAATTTGAATTTTTTCGAATGACATTTTTGGCACGAAAATTGTTCTCTTGCTTTTTTTTTGTAATTATATAATTTTTTATATCAAAACGACTGATTGGATTTCAGTGAAATTTCGGAATAATGTGTATCATTATTATATTGAAATTTGGTGAAAATTTGAATTTTTTCGTAGGTCATTTTTTTTACGAAAAGTTTTCTCTGGCTTATTCTTATGGGTAATTTGGAAAATGGAAAATTAGTTTTCTCAGAAGTGGTGCAACCGATTGCGTATAAAAACTATTGAGATTCAATCCAGATGATGACACATTGGCATGCCAAGTTTCAATCGAATTTGAATTTTCGTCTGACCTGTAGAGCGCGAACAAAAAAAAAAGAACATGTAAATTTTTTTCGGGTCAAATGAAATTGAGTCTACGCTTCGCTCATCCAATTATGGTAATAAATGTATTACTATAGAGAGCATATAAAATAGGTATTCTCCAAAAAAAACCTTCACAAATTGAACCCTGCTAGATGCATTTCTCATTTCCCCCCCCCCACCCGTAGCAATATATATATATATATATATATATATATATATATATATATATTACGTGTAGAAAGTAATGATAACTATTAAATAAGTAGCATTTTGAAGTACTATTTCCAATTATTTTCCATGTCAAAATATAATTCCAATCGAATTTGATATTAGTTGATAAAAAGAAAGGCTGATACAGAATTATTTTCACAAACTAGATAATTCTAGTCTGGACTAGTGGAAATGGTGGTATAAAAATTGATTTCAATCTCAGCTTGTTCTAGGAAACAACAAATTCCCGAAGAGTTGCATCGCGTCTCGACTTCAGATATCCTGTGAACTAGATGTGGATGCAGGATGGCATAGCATGGATGAGAAATGGTACACAAAGCCACGTGTCGATAAAACAGTTCTCTGTACTCTGTCACAGATAATCAAACTATCTGTGGTACTGGACATTTTTAACAGCAGGCAACATCCTCTCAAATTATAAATCTATACTCCGTACCGGTATTGTGTATTTATTCAATATTCGTATGATATATAATGAAATAATATGATGTAATATATATAATTTAGTCATAAATTGACGATTGTTCAAAGTAGGTGGGCTTCACTTTTGAAGGTTTACTTAAACCTTCAAGTAAAGAGATCTGCTAGTGTTGCAGAGGACTGTAATTGGATGAGCGAAGCGAAGACTCAATTACACTTGACCCGAAAAAAATGTACATGTTTTTTTTTTTTTTTTTTTTTGTTCGCGCTCTACAGGTCAAACGAAAATTCAAATTCAATTGAAACTTGGCAAGCCCAAGTGTCATCATCTGGATTGAATCTCATTGATTTTTATGCGCAATCGATTGCACCACTTCTGAGAAAACCAATTTTCCATTTTCCAAATTACCCATAAGAATAAGCCGGAGAAAAATTTTCGTACAAAAAATGTCCTTCAAAAAAATTAAAATTTTCACCGAATTTCAATATAATAATGATACACATGATTCCAAACTTTCACTGGAATCCAATCAGTCGTTTAGATATAAAAAATGATTTAATGACATTTTTATACATCATTCAAAGCTATTAAGAAAACCAATTAAATCCAAGCAACAAGTGTCACCAATTATTGAAGAACTATTAAAACAAAGCCTTCTTTATTATCAAAGATATTATTTAGAATGAGTAATGAATATAATTGGATCTCAAGGTGTATATATTGTATCTTAGATTGCATCTAATATTTCCTTCATGATGAGAATAGTCTACGAAATAAATCAACCGAATGAAAACATTGATTTTTAATTTGAATGCCGTCAAAACATCAACTTGATTTAACTTTTTGAAATGATTCAGTTTCATTCTTATTAGCTCATCCATCAACGCGGAAACACATAACGCGTTTTCCTAGTAAGTAATTAAATACCTTTTAAGAAAACGCAACATGTATGTAAGATTTGTGTAAGACTTTGGAATTATGTATCATTTCTGTGTTTCAAAGAAATATTTTCTAATTTTTCTCCTCTGGGTTCTTCAGATTGTCAATATTTTGAAATGTTTCTTCTCAAAACTTGTTAAACCAATTGCTCCTCAAAATGATCCAGTATCAAGTTAGATGATGACATGTGCACACCAAGTGTCATAAAATTGTGTGCTTTCATTTGCACTCCTCACAAAAAAGACGACAAAAAACTTTTGTTGCCTCACGTCTTTGCTTCACTCAACCGCTTGTTAGATGAGCGAGATATCTATAAAGTAAAATCTAAAACTCTACACACCTTGATCATATAAAATAATTCATTTGATACCAACGAATCTAGGGAGCCGTGAGTACATCGCTGCAACATTTTTCTGCTATTATTTCTATTTATTCAATGAATACAAAAAAAATTGTCACATTTTCTTCAAAACGGCTGATCCGAATTACATACAAATTTTTAATAATGTGTATCATTTTTGTGTTTACATTAATTTGAATTTGAATTATATTGGTGAGATTTTATTTTCCATTTTTTTCAGCTCAGCCTAATCTTGTGGGGTTTTTAGAAACTTTGAGATGATGCTTCTCAAAAATGGTCCAACCGATTTGACCCAAAAACTATACAGTTCCAAGTTGGATGAGTTAGCTATACAGAAAAGGTTTCATGTCGATCGGTCAACCCTGTGACCTGTGCAGTGCCCACAAACAAAACCAAAAAAGAGAAAGCTCCGAAGAGTTGGATGGAAATCTTCACTAATGCTCATCTGACTACTTGCAGCAACAATTTCCTATCAACTTCTCAAAACAAGCATGAAAAGAAGGTTATCAACAAACTAGTTAACACTACACGTCTAATTAATATATTATATGATTTTTATTTACCAATTTTTACTTTCTTAAAAACTTTGTACAGCACAACATGAATGCAATGGGGGGGAGAAAAAGAACAGAAGCCCAACAATGCTGAATAATACGCAATATATCCAATGTACTTGTCTACCTTTAACACAGCAAACATCATGAATTGTGACCGATGAGCTAGCTGCTCAAATAAGTTGCAAATGCAAGCCTATGCTCTCAACGAAAACAAATCTAAATAAATGCTCGTTATTAAGTTGACTAACATGAAAAATGAGAGCATTTAACCATCAGTAACCTACCTGCAGTGATGGAGCAACCACCGTCAAACTACGGCATCATTACATTGCTTATAATATAGACCTATGCATTACTCAGCAGGAATTATGATACGGTACTTCTTTCTAAGATGGAAATAGTTTGGTATTTACTACAAAATATATCTCTAGTCTACTATAATCTAAATACTAAGGCAATACGTAGAGCTGGCATCAAGTGTTCTTAGATAAGGTTTGTGCAAAAATCTAAGGTCAAAACCAAATAGTTACTTCAATTCAAATAGGTATGGTATAACAATGTGCAATAATTAGTCGTTGGCTCACACGAGAAGAGAAATGATCATTCTTACCATAAACTGGAAGGCAACCAAGTTCAACATCTCGATCAATGGTGTAAGGTTGTAAACGTAATGAGTAATGACATACTGAATCAAAAGTTAATTGCTCATTAGAATTCACATACTATCTGTAGTTTTACCATCTTCTTTCCAAAGCAGGTCAAATTTGACGAGCAATTATGTTGATGTAATTGGGTGGCCGCGGTACAACAGCATCCTTTACACGTCTGTGTAAGCTCAGATAGTTTCACCAAAACAATTACACAATATGCCTAGGCTACCTATTGAAAAATATGGCATAATATTAAAGAAAAATGCCCAAAAATAATCATCATCTTGTTTCATACCGATCAATGAAATTTCTCTACTGAAGAACATAATATTTCATGAAAAATATCAACACTAATATTTGCACTACCCAAACACGCGTTTGTGCAACGGTATTCGCCAGCTGAACCTCATTCATACTGACGTAAGCATTCATTCCTGGATCCGCAGAACAGCTTGAAATTGTGATGAATATATACATCTACCACTTCAGTTGCAATTTGGCTAATAAAATAGGTAACAAACATTTATGCAGAGTTGTTGGTTAATGTCTCTCATCACCTCCATCATAATAATAATATACACTAGACAAGACATAAAACAAAATCTCTTCAGTTCTTCTCTTCTTTCTTTTCCTTTTTGTCTGCCTCGTCCGTCGTGGGAGGAGCTTCTGAGGAGCTGGTGTTGGAACTGCCAGAACTGCTTTCTCGCTCAGCTGCCATCTGAAAGAGATGCCCAATTAGTCTCTCTCACACCTACTCAATGCATCAGAACTTCACTCAAATTTTTTCGGATATTGAGAGTTAAATATACGCCAATATAATAATAAACTCGAGAGTTAAGGGATTATGAACAATTCAATCCAAAAAGAAATCTATCTTTCTAGTTCTTGCTAATGAATCTATATTCATTTTTTCTTCAATTCTTTTTTCCTTTTTAATCCTACTTGCTTCTTCCTCTTATACTAGCAGCACATGTAGCGCATGTGATCCGGGAGACGAGGGGAATTTCGAACCCGGTTCGATCTCCGCCGCCGACCATCTTTACAGGTTTTTTTTCGTGGTTTCCCTCTGTAGTCTAGGCTAATGCCGGGATGGTTCCCACAATACAGCTTCCTTCCCTGCAATCCTTCCCACTACCCAAGAACCTGCATCTCATCATCCCAGTATCTCATTAATCATCCATCCGATGCTATTAGATCCGTGCTATCATAACAGTGCGTCGTTAAACCCAATATATTAATATATATATATATATATATATATATATACGGTATATAAAAAGAAAGAGGATTATAGTATCAATATGACAAGCTACGTACATTGGGCTTACACAGGCCTATTTATCCCTCCTACAGTCGACACATTTATAGAATAGGATTCGTGCAGCCACCACAAGAAAACTTCATCGATATAGAAAAATGAGATATTTCACGAATACACTCGTTATTGGTTGTTTTTAATAATTATAATGATTGAATATGAATATATTTGAAATATAAAATGTAAATTGTGCACTTAAATGAAAGGAACAGTGAAAATACGGGTATGTATTATGTGTATTTCATCCTTCTTCTGTAAGATGGTTGGTGGTTCTGTTAACCATACAGGTTCGTGAACAAGCAATGTTTCCATGCGAATCCGCTAAAAATATTTTTTTTTCGTGCAACAAGATTACCTGTGATTTGAATTCATAAATTTGTTTTGTCAAGTTGACCTAAAAGAATTCAATAAAACTAGGGTTGGGCGAACCGGTTCGAATTCAAACCGAACCTTAAAATGAGGTTCACATGTTGAACCGGCTAGGTTCGAAAACGAACTTATTTCGAACATCTACAATGTTTATCACAAGGAGTTTCACTGTGGTCGCAATTTTGGTTTGCAATATTATTTACTGATCTACACTTCTGACTTCTTAGCCTAATTTGGTGACGATTGTAATCATTACTGCATATGCAACTACGAGGCATGAGAATGAAAGCGAGCAACGTACCTTCTTGTACGCCATCTCGAACAGTTTGAGTGATGCTTGCTGCAACGCGCTGGTTATTTTGCGTATCTCTTCCGGATCCGTCTCATCCTTCTTCAGGATCACTTCCCGAACCTGTTGCACCTGCTCCTTCAACTTGTCGCACTGAAAAACAAAAACATCTCTCACATCATACTGCGACTGCAAAATCACATTTGGAAACACTGATGGCATAGATTTATTTAAATTTGTGAGTTGAATGATCAGATCTAACCCAACATACTAATCGAACAGGTCTATGATAATCTACTCTACTGTGACCGGACCGAGGCAATAGCCGTAAAATCATCTCGGTCTTCTTGCAACGGCTCTCCACCACGAGTAGGCCTATCTACTTGTGAACCTCGGTAAGCTGCTGTTCTTTCTTCCCGTTTAACCCAATTCATACAACCTATGATGAAATCAACATTCAACTCACCAAAATATCAGAATACAACATTAATAATCAAACAGTTGGTGAACTTGAGGCCTAGGGCCTCATTCTCTCTCATTGTCACTGCCGTAAGTCATTCGATCATTCTTATCGCAACCGTCCAATGGTCAATTTCCCATTTATGAACACTGGTACATGGACAGTAAAATGTAAGTAACTGTATTTGTAATTATAATATACGAGTTATTATTCGAGTTATTACTCTAATAAAAAATACAACGTAGTCATAGTACGGCTTCTGCTCTATTCTCACAACCTGCATACAATGTATTAGTCCCACTGCAAAAAAATTAAAAATAATAATAAATATTTAATAAACGTAAATTTTACACACCGAAGTACGGTACAGTGAAACCTCTATGCATCGTTCCCGGATCCATCGTTTTCCTGCTTGAATCAATCATTTTTTCTCACCCCACTCCCATATAATCAATATTAAATTTTCCTGGATGGATCGTTTTCTTGCATTGATGGTTTTATTTTCCTGATCCCTTCAAAAACGATGGATAGAGGTTTCACTGTATTCATAAATGGGAAATTGAAAGATACATAGACGGCTAATTGTGTACGAGTCCTAGACTTCATTTGATTTTAGTATGTCCTACAATGGTCGAGATCTTAAAACAGTGTAAATATTCCATTTAAATATAATAGCAATTTAGTAGAAGTTGATTCATCATATTTTAGGATTCTTTCCTCAAGTTTCCATGCAAGCATGTGGTGCAAATGAACATGGGCACCTCCCTTCATTTATTTCTACAACTAAATTTGAAACAAATTGAGAACGTGCCAAGGAATTTTCCGGCTTACCTCCTCCTTCGGCAGCTGATCTTTGAACTCCTCCATCTTGGCCTCAGTGTCGTGAACAATGCCCTCGGCTTGATTCACGGTCTCTACTCGGTCTCGTTTCACCTTGTCCTGCGCGGCAAACGTCTCGGCATTGCGGACCATGTTCTCGATCTCGTCCTTGCTGAGACCGCCCGACGACTGGATCACGACTGCACAGAACAACACGACGTCTCACACACAGCTCAAGCACATTCGGTACGCTTTCTCTCTGATGCTCAACACGAGGGAAATGTAGATCTAGATCCAAGAGTCAGTTGTACCAACTGATAATCAAGTATAATTTAGTTCATTATTGATCGAGGTTCGAATATGACATACATACATAACCAAGGAATTATTGCTCAATTCACCAATCAACAGTTGGTAAAACCAGCTTTAAATACAATAGATTCAAGAAAATTGTGAAATGTGTACACTAAATTAAATGTGAATACTAGAAAAGTAATTTGTGAGTGGCCATGTAGGCCCAACTTATTTGAACCACATAATTAGAGACATGTTAAAATAGCAAGTGCTTAAAAGCGATGAAATCTTCAAGTTCTTCAATACATGTTTTTCTTATATTTCTCCATGTTCCAATACATGTAATGTTGTTTGGTCAGGTTTTTGAAAAGGCACAAAGCGCTGCAAACGTCTAATTCCGCTACGTTCCAATGTATTAGCGATATAGACGCTATGTTCAGAATAAAAGCGTTTTAGATGCTATTTTTAGTAGAATTAAATCAATTTGGGAGTAAAAGATTGAAGTCAGTTGGGGAATTTCGAGAACAAAAGTTCAATTGCAGATGTAGCAAAGGTTTAGCCCGGCCTTAGACACAATTGTTACAAACACATCAACTAGCGTGTTTTTTGTATACCTGTTATACGTTATTCAATGGTTTTACCGGTACCATACTGTTGTTACGCTAGAGAGCGTTATTGGGCTACGAAACAAGATATTTCAAAATAATAGATGCACCAAAGTGCTATTTTCCAAATTCTAATTGCTATGAAAAGAAAAAATAGATGCAATGTTTACATGTCTGTATACATAATCAACTACTTTATATAGCAGCGGTGTCGCCACCTCCGCCTGGTCGTCGGCACTCACTCTGCTGCTCCTTGCCGGTGCCCTTGTCGCGCGCCGACACGTGCACGATGCCGTTGGCGTCGATGTCGAAGGTCACCTCGATCTGGGGCACGCCGCGCGGTGCCGGCGGGATTCCCACCAGCGTGAACTGGCCCAGCTGCTTGTTGTCGCTGGCCATCTCGCGCTCGCCCTGGTGCACCTTGATCTCCACCTGCGTCTGTCCGTCGGCCGCCGTCGAGAACACCTGGCTCTTCTTCGTCGGGATCGTCGTGTTCCTGCAACCAACACGCTCCGGTCACGACACCGCCATCATTACGCACGCCGCAGACAAATGTTGGATTCTGTTTTATATTTTGTGCAGGGACTCCAAGTGAAATGTTTTTTTTATTTCGATTTTACTTTCACTTCCAACATTAGTTTATAAAAATTTCGATTTTTCAACAATACTACATGTCGATTTTTTAAATCGTTATCTCGATTTTGATTCCACTTCTCGACTTGATCATTTCGATTTCAATTCTTATATTATTCACATTAATTCCAATTTCGATTTTAATTACTCTTTAAATTCCAGTTTTTCATTCATGCCTCAAAAAAGTAGTCTCGAATAAAATTCGCTTTTGGAGAATATAATTCACAGCATTCAATAATCATATCACAGGTTGTTTGAGAGCGGTATTACAGACATCTCAAGTACCGTATTGTCCCGAATATAAGCCGACCCCGAATATAAGCCGACCCCCAAACTTTTAGATCAACAATTGAAAAAAAGGTTTTATCTCCTTTTCCACTTCAATCATCACTCGCCTGAGTTTGAATTTAGTTAATTTCGTATTGCGCGCGTGAGGAAGCTATGCGAACTGCGTGTGAGAAACCGTTGATTGGGGCCTCACGATCGTGTGTACTCGGCTAGTGCCGATGACGCGCGATCGGCATATGGCCCGCCTACTCGTCAAGGACCAAGTTCTGACAAGACGAGGCAGTCACAGCTGCTGAGCGGGCCTTTGTTTATTATTGCGCGTCAAATAAAAATGACAGATAATTGGAAAACGATGCTTCTTCATGATAAAACAATTATTAATCTTGTTTTTAGTGCAATATTTTGCAGTTTCAAGTTGATTCTGTTGTTCAGAGTAGGCATGTGTAGTGCGCCCTATTATATTTGGTGAAAAACGTGTTTTTGACCGATTTTAGGCCGAGATCCGCATATAAGCCGAGGGTGACTTTTGGACTCAAAATTTCGAGAAAAACCCTCGGCTTATATTCGGGACAATACGGTAAAATAAAGTGTTGGCCAAGTTCTTTTGAAACCATCCCTGTTCCACCATATACCTATCACACGTCGCAACCGCTCAGCGGTTTTGAGTTTAGTAATGTCAAGTTTACTACACGCATTATCTACGAATAATAACAGATATTGTAATGACCTTTCAATAATCCTAGAATAAAAGAAAAAATGTTCAATACAAGAAAAATTATCGATTTCGATTTCACTTCAGATAATCTCAGAATAATAATTTCGATTCCAGTTCTCGTAAACGTAGATTAAAAATATCAATATTGATTCCACTTCCGAAAAAATATCAATTAATTCAGATTTCGATTTAACTTCGAGTCCCTGATTTTGTGTATATATTCTGTGCATTGTCCAAAAAGAATTGAAAACACGGTGTAGTAGATCCAACAGGTACTCGTATCATTTGATGGACTTGTAACGATGGCTAAGATTCAGATAGGCCTAGGCCTATATATTGCCTGATCAGTGAGGTGATAAGAAGATGAGATGGAAGGTTAAACTTTCTTGTATTAAACCTTACAAAATAATAATATGTCCGCGTGCCAGCACCTGACCTGCCCGTCTCAGAAGCAAATCTCACTCAAGAACAGAAGTGCAAGCATCCTTTTTGTCCAACAAAATACTTCATACAATACACATCCTTGAATGTGCTCGTTTGTTCAAAATATTGGGTTCGACGACTTACTGTAACTGACGGGATGATGAGATGAAGGCTTCGAAGGGGAAAGAAGCGGTCACGGCCTATATTGTAAGAACTATCCTGCCTCTAGAAACCACCTCTCTGAAGAAATTCTTTGACAAATTAAGTGACCAAAAAAGAATTCATGGAATCACGTTAACACGCAGAAGATTTGGGCCTGGCCTGATACATCGCAGAAGTGAAGTGAATGGTTATTTCTGAGCGTATTACTTTTTCCGACTGTTATTTTAGGTCATTTTTTTCCAATACCTCATTATTAGGGTTGCCCTTTGATATGAATTTCATGATCGATAATCACTGGCTTCATATCGATAATCAACTAGAAAAATAATCGATATTTCAGATAAGTATCGATAATCAACTTGGAGTGATTTGAATAGCATGTGACCCATAGAGTTATTATAGTGGTGTCAGCTTCCCCTTCCTCTCTTCCCTTTCATACCACCATAAATCACACCACTTCCAACATTGATGTTATTGACAAGCAGTTCACTTTGAACACCAAGAGTGTCCACCAATTGGGTTGCAGAAATGTTCGTGCCTTACTCTTTCATTGGATAATTTTAGAAGTAAACACTAAACAGTCATATAAAAATGATGAAACACACGTTGATTATCGATTTAATCGATTATATCGATTATATCGATTATATCGATACTAAAAACACATTCGATTATAATATCAAACAAGTGATTATCGATACATATTGATATATCGAATATCAACTGGCAACCCTACTCATTACGAGGCCTCGTGTCTCACCTGGTGATGAGTCTGGTGAAGACGCCGCCGAGCGTCTCGATGCCGAGGGAGAGGGGGGTGACGTCGAGCAGCAGCACGTCCGTGACGTCGCCGGCCAGCACGCCGCCCTGCACGGCCGCGCCCACGGCCACCGCCTCGTCCGGGTTCACGGCCTTGCTCGGCTGGCGCCCGAAGATCTCCTGCACCGTGGCCTGCACCCGGGGCATGCGCGTCATCCCGCCCACCAGGAGCACCTCCCCGATGTCCGACTTGGAGCACTCGGCGTCCTGCAGCGCCTTCTGGCACGGCCCGATGGTGCGCTTGATCAGATCGCCAACCAGGCTCTCCAGCTTGGAGCGGCTCATCTGGACAAGCAATACACGACCTCTTTTACACGACTTCTCTAGGCAGTCCCAACCATTCTCCAGAAGACTACATACGTTAATTTTGTCCTGTTATACGACTCATTTATTTATGACTTTTCGTATATACGCCCAAATTTTTCGTCCCCTTCCTACATTTTCAATAATCCCAGTCAGGTGTTCATCATAAAGTTGTAAAAACCCAAGCTTGGGTACATCCCAAAAACGTAAACACCACCTGCTGCACACCTGCATTTGTTTAGTGACATTCTATGTTGCTGTGCCATCATGGCGCCTAGCGTCATCTCTAGTTAGCCAATCAGCCGCGTCATCTCAGTCGACCAATCAGACGCTTGTATCTGTGCAACAGCTGATAGAGTGTTCACTTTTGTTGTGAACACGCGCGTATTTCCGTCAATAGCGAGTGGTAAAAGGATTTTGTGAACAATGACAGTGATATTATTGAAAGTGAATTAGCATCAGTTGAAGGCATTTTGGCTCAAAACAATGAAAATTACCGCAGTGATGCGCAAGATGGTGACTTGTAGTCATAGATAAAGTAGTAGGCCTATTTATGCAGGCCTACTGTTCAGTATCATGATAACTTATTCAAGTAGTAAGATGATTAACTTGTAGCTGACCCTGGTTTATGTTACATAACTGTTATTATTATTATACTGACATATATGAAGTACATATTTGTCTTAATAAAACCTGATACCTTGTTGAAACATGCCATTTTTGCTATTCATCATATTTCATACGATTATCCATTTATACGATTTTCCGTTTATACGATTTTTTCCTCAGTCCCCTTAAAATCGTATAAAATAGGTTCTACTGTACCATCCACCAGCAGAACAGATTTTGGAATTCAAAGATGGAAGTTGAAGACGGCCCGCTTACCTTGAGGTTCATGTGTTTGGGACCGGAAGAGTCCATGGTGAGATAAGGCAAGTTGATGTCGGTCTGCGATGACGACGAGAGTTCGATCTTGGCCTTCTCCGCAGCTTCTTTCAAACGCTGCATCGCCATTGGATCTTTCGTTATGTCAATGCCTTGCTGGAAATAGAGCACAGAATATTCATCATTACTTTTGTACAGTTATCTTTGTATAAATGTTGGCATTTTCTGCATGGTTCAATTTAAAGGTTTGGATAATTGAAGAATAATATTATCTGTGCCAGTTTTCAAACAGTGACGGTCTCTATCTATTATATTTCAAGGGAAATACGGGTTACATAGCAGTAGCCCAAGCCTCTATGCTGAAGCAGTGAAATAATGGATCCAGCTCTGAACGATAGGAGATTTTGCTGTAGAATAGTGGTAATGGCTACATTAATTCTTTTGGATATTCTGAATTCATAAAAAATAGGGGTGTGCGAGTTCGAGAATTTAAGTTCGAGTCGAGTTCGAGTTCAAGAGAAAATCACGAGTTTCAAGTTTGAGTTCCAAAAAAAATAACAAAAAAAAAACGGCCCCATTAAAAATTGAGTTTTCAATCAGTTCTGAGTAAAGTTCATGCAGTAAACCCTCGTTTATTCGAATTCCAAGGGACCCCATGCATCTGAATTCGAATTGAAAACAATTTGAATAATAAAAAAAAAATGTTTGTGTAGTAGGGCCTATATACTGTAGTCTCTGGCAGCCATGTGTTTATCTTCAAGTGAAGTGTTTTCTCAACAGTTTTACAAAGAGTCAATGAATTCTATCATGTCACTGCATCAGGATATACTCATCACAGTTCACAGTGTAAAAGAGTCTAATTAGAGAACAAGGATTTAAAAGTAAAAAGCAATGAAGACTAACAAGGCAATTGATATCAATATTGGGGCCTAGAACGAAGTGAGCAAATTGTCATCTCTGCAAGCACTAGCTGGCTGATTTATTCACAGTTGATCAACTACTTATGCCCAATGGAAATAATAATCCACTGTCAATAAAATAATTTAAATTACAGTAATGAAGATGAGGTCTCCAATATATTATCTGGAAAGTCATTCATCTTCAACAGCAAGGAGAAATGTAGTTAACTTTTCAACAGCCAAGAGCATATCTTGATTAATGTCCTGAGTCTATAGGAAGTCCTTTGTTGTCAAGAATACACACTTGTTCCCCCTTGCCATTAACACTTGGGTGTTTCGACCTGCCACATGTTTCGGGACCCCTGATCGCTAATGTTTAATGATAGGGAATATAGATTAAAAATGAGTTCACATGATAAAATATTGCGTAATAAATTATTATTCCTACAAAATATTAAATATTAGTAGCAACTTCTGGACCCTGAAATTCGGAAAAAAATCTAAATTTGAACTCGAACTCGAAAATTCGAGTGCTCGCACACCCCTAATAAAAAATCAGAGGTAAAGTGACAAAAACCCTAGATTGGTAGTGGTTTCTATGCCCTATTTATTTCTTCAAAGCAGAATAGCAGATATAGGTGTTTGATATAGGTGAAATCTACATGGAATTTTTCAATTAGAATGCTACTGTAGCCCATAGGCTTATCTGGATTCTGAGGTTATACTTTAAAAATAGTTATCAACTAGCATTCTAACTGAGTTAGGGAAGATAAACACAGATACAATAAATGTGACAAGTAGTGAAAAGTGTTTTGAAGACGAACCTCTTTCTTGAATTCTTTCACGAGGTAATTGACCAGGAGATTGTCGAAGTCTTCTCCGCCGAGGAATGTGTCGCCATTGGTCGACTTCACCTCGAACACGCCCTTCTGTATCTCGAGGATCGAGACGTCGAACGTGCCGCCGCCCAAGTCGTACACGGCAATCACCCGGTCCTCCGTCTTGTCCATGCCGTAAGCCAGCGCGGCGGCCGTCGGCTCGTTGATGACGCGCAGCACGTTCAGGCCCGCGATCTGGCCCGCGTCCTTCGTGGCCTGTCGCTGCGAGTCGTTGAAGTAGGCCGGCACGGTCACCACGGCATTCTTCACGGGCATGCCCAGGTACGCCTCGGCCGTCTCTTTCATCTTCACCAGGATGAACGCGCCGATCTGACTCGGAGAGAACATCTTCTTGTCGGTACTTTCCACCCACGCGTCACCGTTAGAAGCTCGTACTATCTTGTATGAAACGGTTTGCCTGAAATCAACAACATATTGTAGCAACAAGATTACAGAATTAATTTAAAAATGTATGATACAGACCTGAATTGCAATTTATTTCATGATATTGTTTCATTATTTAAGGGGGTGACCAAACATTACGAAAGTATGAGAGAATAAGGATTGAAATACTTACTCAATTACCAGACCCATAATTATATTGAAGGTAAAATTAAAAATGAATTGAAAATAAAAGAGCCCACTGTCAGCTGCAAATTATATTAATTAATTTGAACAAATGATAACAGTATTTCAAGTTCTTCTACAATAATAATAACAGGCCTAATTTTCGAGAGAAAAAATGCCGTTTCATAACTATTTACATTTATAAGGTGGGGAACAGAAGTACATGGAAAGTCACGACATGTTTTTATGTTCACGATTCTATTGTGAAAAAAATACATTATTGTGTCAACTAATATTATTAGACTACTTGGCACGGTATTACCAACGTGGGAGTAGCTCTAACTGGCAGTTTAACGTTGTTTTCACTAAGGTTACTCATGCTATTTGTTTTCAGCAACTCTTAGATAACGGCTAACTGGACTTGGTAATACCGGGCCTAAGGCCCAAGGCCCAAAATGGTAAAATAATTCCCTGTGAAATTATTGGGTTATTCTCTGGAAATTCCAAGTATTTTTCATGTAGTCGGTGGGCCACAAAAAATGGCACGGCTGGCCGCGGGTTCTACATCACTGTAATGGGGATTAAGACATAAAGTATAGTGACTGATTACTTACATGTCTTTCTTGACTTCTGGATCTTCAAACTTGCGCCCAATGAGACGTTTAGTTGCATAAAATGTGTTGGCTGAATTTGTGACTGCTTGACGTCTTGCTGGCATTCCTACAAGCCTCTCGCCATCTGAAAACAGAGCTCGGTGAGATCTATCAACTGAAACTCAGCGGTTTGTTTGAGGGCTTTAAATGCTCAGATAAGCTCAAACCTAAATAGATATATTCTATCCTCGAGATGATGGTGGTTCACTAAAGTTCAGTAGGCCTACCATAGATATACCAGTAACAGTGGAGAAACTAGCTACCGAGTTGAACATTGTTTTATACTTTTGAAAGAAGAAGGCCTATTGAATTTTTCTTCATAAATCTCATCCTGAAAAATGATTAACCCACAAATTGGCACAGCTATAGGCCTACAATTAAAACCTTGATTTTGTGTTTGTTCCAAATAGGACTAAACAAGATTATTGGTCTTCAACATAATACAGTTGCCTACAAACTTTGAAATATAACCAACCATTTGAAATATACCCTTCCCAGATAACCCAAATAATCAAGTCAGGGGATGTTCCCTTCATTTTTTCTAGAGCAGACTTCTTATATCTCGGTTGCTGCCAGATCCGAGCCAACTTGAAATATCAACATTCAAGAAACTTGTCAATTTCCATAGTCGAGCTATGAGTAACTTACCTTTGGTGAAAGCTACCACAGAAGGCGTAGTTCTCGATCCCTCGGCATTTTCTATAACTTTGGCCTGTTTTCCTTCCATAACCGCAACACATGAGTTGGTCGTTCCCAAGTCGATACCGATAACCGCTCCTTTGACGCCATCAGACCTACATACCACAACCGTTTCTCGTTAGAAATACCTCACATGGAGAGCAGAACGCAGATGATACAATACAACAGAAACTTTTTTACTTCTAAGGTCTATGTGTTGGTACTGAGACACTTATAAATATAAGACACATAACCTAAAATAGTATAATCCATCATTTGAGGAAGCCCAAGGTATATCAATTTTGTTCTAATCAAGGTATATACCAAGCTACCATTTATTGTATAAATATCTAAAGGGCCCACTTCAAAACAGGCCAAGATGTGGGCGATACATTCGAAGTTAGAAATGGTTCAACCGATTCAAGTAAATATACAATAACAGATCTAGTGCAAATTACTAAAGTGTTACATCACAAAATAATGCCTAAGCAACTAGAAAGATAGGTCTATATTTACACTTTATATCTAAGAGTGCTACATTTGGTATGTTACTGAAAACATGTCTACTTACTTATTTCTTATTTGACAGTCATGAATTGATATAGATGGTGTAACAGTCTGAAAAATAAAATGAAAATGAACATCGTAAAAAATGGGCCTCTGTCTAGACCATGCTGTTTTTCGTAAATTTATCGTAAGCCGTCGGACTGTTTTAGGGTAGGCTTGGGTTATATAATTTTTTGACTTCAATGTTGACTTCTAGACCATAAATTAGCATTATCTTCCATTCGACACAAAACATATTCCACCTAACACTAACCATCACTAAAATAACTGAAACAGGTTATAAGTGGTTAAGAGTGACATCAGACGTTTTTTATTCTATATTCAAAAATATTCAAAACAACTCATCTTCAAGCCATTGGGTGCAATTTGCGTAAGTACCTTAGGTCCTAAAAAAACTTGACACCCATCATTGAAAGTAAATTAAGAGGGGAAATAATCAATTTTAATCTAGTCCAGGCCTAACTGTAATTTCCTCATCACATTTATATAAAATGTGTTAATTATTTTTAAAACCTTATTCTAAGGCTAACACACAAAAGGCCTAAAATGTTGTTCAACAAGAACAAAGAAGTGTGTAAAGGTTGGCTGCAAGGGTGATAGGATTGAGGATAGAAAGAAATGACCAGGGCGTATTGAGAAATTGAAAAAAATGGCTTTGTGAGAACTGAGATGATAAAAGGAATTGGGTTAAGAAAAAGAAAAGGAGATGAAGGAAAAGGACAGGTCTACTCTTGAATGGGCAAGGAATGGTTTCACGGGGTGGGAAGGCAGAAGGAGTGAGTTCAGAGGGGCAAGAGTTGAGGGGAACAGCTTGATGTAAAGAGGGCTACGCTAATGCAGAACTGAGAAGTGGTTGCTACGAGTTATTAATCCAATACACACTAAGTCCAATACACACTAAGACCTAGGCACAACATGCACCACTCCCCTCGGCCTACGTAAAATGATGCAATCGTGGCTCTGAGGCCCTAGCCTAGTTGATGAGTACGCCCTAGGCCTATGGACTAGGCCAGCCTAGGCATTGAGTTAGTAGGACTGTTTACTACAAACTCAATGGCCAAGTCCTATTAAAAATATTCATCATGGTTACATAACAAGGGCCTAGCCTAAGCCTAGGCCATTTGCCCAATGAATTGCTAGGCCTACGCCTAGTCCTAGTGCCAGACCTTAGTCTAGAGCCTGGGCCTGGGCCTAGCCTACTCTGTGGAACAGATTGGTCAGACCTATGCATGGCATAAAACCTCAAGCCATTTTATTTATAACAAATATTGTTATAAAATTAATGGCCTAGCTATGACCTCAGTCTAGCTATAGACCTCAGTCTTCTTACCTTTGTAAGAAAAGTACTGAATGTATGTTTCGTCCCAAGGCTTGATGTTACTTTCGTACAGTCGTACGCCTTTTGGCCGATGAATCTTGCTGCTGATAACATTTTCATTATACACTTATTATAAGAAATAATTACTGCGAGTCTGCGGCTTCACGTGTTTATGATGCAATTTGCCTCAGCGATCGCACAAAAAGGCAGAATACGACTGAATGAATGATTGTTGAAACAGCGCATGTGTACTGCGCAGCTGAAAGGATGTCTAGAAAATTCTCACTCCTTCTCACTGCCCTCTTGAAACATTTTCTCTTCTTTTTCTTCTTATGGCTATGACAACTCTCCCACCCAGCCAATTGGAAAAAAAATGGTTCATGAGAGGCTTTTTTAAAAAGAATTCTTACTTTTTATTAGACCTAGGCCTACCCTCCTACAGATACTTATGAAGACTGATTTTTTGTGCCCTTTATAACCGACCAATAAGCATGATATTTTTTTAAAATATGTAGCACACTAATTTATATTTAAATAAATATCTTGGAGCACGATCTTCACTTTTTGTTTGTTTGTTTATTCTTTTGTTACAAATTGTTCGTACAGGTGGTAACATCTTAATACTAATTTTACTTAAATTACTTATTACTTACTTACTAAATTACTTCGATTTTTTTTATATATGCTACCTAGCTTCATTCTGAAATGATCAATTTTATTATTTTCCTCCTCAAATATACTTCTATTTAGGCCATTCCATTCCCTCATGGTTCTGTTAATGAACGAATTATGCACCCTGTCCAGTCGTGCTTGAATGATTTTTATCTTTGCCCAGTGGTCATATTTTCCATAGTAATGGGGTTCCTTCAATCTCATTCCTAGCTCTTTCCATGCTCTTTGCCCTGTAAATGCCCTATACATATTGCACAGCCTCGTTTGCCCCCTCCTCTTCTGTAGCGAATTCCATCCCAACTCTTCAATCATCTTACTCACACTCTCTGGTACCTCTTCACTAACATAGGCCAATAACACAGAAGGATTTAAATTGATTCGATTAATACATTAAATAATCGCAATTTTAATTGTATATATATTGCTTCGAACCTACCAGGCTACCACAGGCCAAGAAAATGAACAAGCTGGCATTTTACGCATTTCATAAAGAATTTTCTCAATCTTTGATTTTGTTTTATATATTTATATTGAGTTTAACGGCGCACTGTATACTGATGACTCTATTGGTGTCAGTGAATGATATATGAGATAAAATGTCATTTAATTATGTGTTTTTGGATAGTGGGAAGGAGTCAGTCGTGGCCTGTTTTTAAGGAACCATCCAGTATTGACCTGAACGACACAGGGAAACCACGAAAAACCCTGTCAGGATAGTCGACCATGGAGGTAATAGAACCCTGGTCTTCTGAATAATGATTCAGTGTGCTAGTCCACTCGTCTCAGTTCGAGCTTTGACAAATCTGTAATAAGAGGAAAGAAATATTGGGAGTTGAATATTATTACAGTAGTACATTTATTCTACAATCAATTCTGTTCAATTACATACATAAATTATGCCCAGAAGTATCAGAAATAAATAATAAATTTTAACAAAACAGTAATCAGAATCTGGAAATTAATAAACTAAATAATTCCCTGTAGTAGTCGTAGTAGTAACTTAGAAGTAGTTTTTATTCCTTGAACCCTCTCTCGAGGAAATCGGTACACAAATGACATATTTTACAATATAACTTAATAGATAATATTAAAAGCTTGAGTGTGGCAGTACCACCATTTACAAATTAGTAGTAGATTAGTGATTAGGCCTACAGTATATTAAACAAGTAGTAAAACAAATAATGATACATTCAAAGAACTACATAAATATAGATAGCTAGATACTATACATAATCATTTGAATAGCACAAAAAAGAAAATGATTACTTAAAAGCCTCTACGTAAATTCAATAAGTAATACGAAATCCAGCATCAACAAAATCTTGCACAGAATATAAACTATTAATTGTAATGTGTTCTTTGAGGAGTGATTTGAATTGATTTATTGGTAGAATCTTGATACTTGTTGGTAGAATATTATAAAGTTTACTTCCTGATATTTGGAGACCTTTCGTATAGTGAACGGCTATATTTGTTCAGATGTATAAGATTTTTATTCCTAGTATTATATGCATGATCAATGGCAGAGGAACCAGCTTTGTTGGTTTGCATGAACATAAGAACTTTGTATATATACGTGGATGCCAGAGTCAAAGTTCTTGAAATTTTCCCCTTCAGCTGGGCATGACTACCATTTCATCAGCGACTTGACCTGGTGCTGAATTATCATAATCATCATTAGGCATGTCATTAGTTTTTATAATTGATGTGATTTGTTTAGTTTTACTTTTATCAGTTATACTACATATCCTCCAATTGTTTTTGGTAATTATCCGTAGCGCAGTTTTTTGAATTAGGAATATTCTTTCGTACCCAGAATGGAAATAAGCATGGCATATGGTTACTAGAGTTCTCAAATCAGTCAGTTTGGTCATATTTCTGAGTGGATAGCAAGCTTAGAGACAAGAGTGTTTATATGGTCTTCCCATTTTAGTTTATTATCAATTTGCAAACCTAAAAATTTGGTGCAGTCCGAGAATAACATTTCGTTGTTTCCGTTTAGTATTTTAATACCATCTATTTAGTCTGTATCGAAGAAAATTAATTTTGTTTTTGACTGATTGAGGTACAATTTATTCACATAGAATTTTATTCACATTATTAAGCAGTTTGATAGTTTGGTTTGTCACCCTTTCTAAATTTGTGACGCTTTTGGATTTAACTACAACATTAGTGTCATCTGCGAAAAGTATGAGATCTGCTGTGGAAATATTATTTGGGAGGTCATTAATATAATATGTCAGGAAAGGAAGTGTGGGACACGTTTAAGAAACTCAAGTTTTAATGAGTTTATAGTGTGATTTCCCACGTTAGATTACATCTACACTCAAATAGGTCATCTAGGTTGGCGAATCGATCGACCGTCTCCCGTATGAAATAAGCACTAACCGATGAGTTGGGTCTATGTCGATAAGCCAACTTCACTCAAGTGTAGTGCACCATTGTAACGGTGTACACATTCTATTGTTCAAAAAACTCATCGTTATTCGCTGTACCTTTCATTGTTCTTTATAAATGTTATGTGTTTCTGAAAAATTAAATTAGTTTGAGCTAATATTTGCTATACTAGACGAATGATACACGAATAATTAGTAGGCTTTAATTATAATAGTTTATGTGAAAAATTATTCATTTGAATATATTTGTATGGGTTTGTATAACCACTTGAATGACATGACATTAAAAAAATGAATGACATTAAAAATAATAAGACCCACATAATATTGAATGTTATACGTCCCTAGTGTATATTTTTTTCCTAGGATCTAGGCCTACACTAAACTTTTCCATGTTGAAATTCAATCTAGAGGAACGACACGAATTTATTCAACATTCGTGAATATTATATGATCACAACCTAAAAGTAATGTCTGACAAAAAGCGCTTACAATTTGCTGTTTCATTTTACCAAATGCATTATATTATCTTTTAAACCTGATTAATATACTTCCATTTTTAATTTACCACTTTATTTACCAATAGGCCTACGTCCAAATTAGCAGCATGAATTTAATATATCCCATAATAATTAATCTTGATTGATCCCTGACGAGTGACGAGATAGTTACAGGATAATCAAAATTCATAAATGTAGAAATACATAACGTCACCAAGAAAACAATATGTAGAATAATTACTAAAAATTAGGGTCCTATGTTATCGTCAATTATTTCAATTTCATATCATTCCAGTATCAGTTATTTAATCATGTGGTACTATATTTTTCTATGTAGGCCTATTTTATATTGATTATTATCCTGTTCGCTATGGAGTCAGGGACCAATAAAGGTTGTTATATATTATACAATAATAATTAAGGATATATATCAGAGAAGCAGCTTAGCTACAAAAGTAGAACACCTTCATCGTCTATGATAATATTAAATTAAAAAAATAATTGAATTCCTATTCGAAAAATTGATTATAAATTCTGTGCTCCCAAGTATGTATTTTCTTTCAAAACTGGAGCACAATATTGGTATTTTAAGGCGCTACCTTACTTTTACAAAAATACCTCACTAAATGAAATTATAATTCAAATATGCCTAATTTGTAACTATGAAACATTGGCTAGTGAGTAGTGGCTACTTATGTACTACATAATTTAATCTCATTTACCTGATTAGACCTACTGTATTGAAATAGTTCCATTAGAATGAACTTTGTTGCAACCTTTGGTCAGGAGATAATGCTAGAGAAGGCTGTGAATTCAGCCGAAGCTGCGTTCTTTTTTACAGCACAATGTGACCATGGCCAACAACCTGCATGAGCGGATCAAGTAAGTCGATATACATTCATGCAGTTGACAAATTCAATTCACTGTCAGAAGGATTACCTATTTCAGAAAGATAATTTTAATTATTAAAAATTAAGTGAAATAAAATTGAGCTCGATTTTAGTTTTTTTACAGAGATAGGCCCTATATAAAGTATAGCAAGCTATTGTTTGCTATACCTAGCAACTATAGAAAAGTTGGGAACAAACAAACAAATACGCCTAGTAAAAATGTGATTGGAAAAAAAAACATTTTAAGGACCATTGTTGTCCAGTCATTACAAGAATGTATGATTATTGAAAGCCATTGTTTTATCATGGTTTTATCAAGGGGTTTTATTAACTTTTTTACGATGGCTCACCAGCTTGAATAATTTTACTTGGGCCAACTTTTTTATTTTTTGTTCAATTTTTCGTTGTAATTAATTCAGACAGCGCGCACACAAAAGTTTTTCTGTTCCTTGGGTTTCTTGTTTTTTGTCGATTAATCAATTTAAACTTTTCTTTTTCAATTGCGCTTTTTAATATTATTTATGTCATTACGTCATTAAACAAGAATAAAATGATTTGCCGAATGGCCTCACTTGAGAGAAGCCTGTTTTTATGGCAGCTACAATACATAATTTGAAATTATACGTTTTTTCTCAATTAGATTCCACGATCGGTTCAATCCCGAAATGTCATGAAAAGTTACAGTATCGAGAAAAAATTAATTCGACCCAAAAATACTCGTGAATTAGCTGCGTTAGTCTTTGTATTGGAATCACCACTCATGGTATGATACATCTTTAAAACCTTCAAAATGTAATATTTGGAACACGTATGATATGGTTAGGTAGAGTGACTTGGAATATCTTTTCACAGAACGGTATTGTTGAAACTAGACTTGAAATAAATACTTATATTAATGTACAGAATATTTTTTAAAAAATCAGATTTGTCAAAACAGTCAGAATTTTTCGGAATGGGCGATTGAGAAGAGTGAAAAGCGGTTGAGCATGGGTTTAATCATAATTTAAAAAATGAAAACATTCGAGGTTGTAGTTTTTCTTTCTGAAGTTGGTGAAACGATTATACGAAACAACGATTTGACTTTTGAAAGTTGACAAATTCCCTCAATGTTAGTTTCAGACTACAGAATGGATCCTTATTAAGGCTTCTAGACTATCATTTATGAGGTTGTGGAATTTTGAAAAATCTCCTCATCAGCTACCATGCAGAAAATGAAATAGAAATTCTTCCCCCCCCAAAAAGATATTTTACCGAGCTGCAAAACAACAACGATATATAGGCCTACATTAACAATTAGTGGCCGTCCCGGTGGCCAAGTCAATTATCGCTAGCGGTAGCAACTGAAGTCACCGTTGGGCGTGGGTTCGAGTCCCGCATAAGGCATGGGTTTTTGTAAATGTCCTTTCACCTATCGTCACTTCATCGTTTCATTATCACCCGCTCATTCGTACCCCCGTCTAACCGAGCTGTTGGTGGGGTCGAAAAGCAACATTTAATTGGTGAATTGTTTTTGAATCATCTGACTATAGAACCGTTGTGATTTTTCATTAAAAAGTGCCGATTTCTAGTGTTCTTTTGTAAACGTAGAAATGTTTCGGGCACATGATCGGGGTCAATAGGTAGGCCTATACGACCACTACAGGACCGTTATTCTAAATAGCTCTATAGAACGAAATAAAGACACCCCATTGTTGTCGTGTTCCTAACATTCCGTCTGATATATCATGGGACTTTGGTTGCAGATAACAAGCATCTAGATGACATTGAATCATAAAGTTTGGTTGATCATACGCTCGGTGACTATGGTGACCGTCAGAAAACAATCATAGCTAACTTGAGTGTCAACTGAACTATATCACAATTCGTATTTGAAGCCTATCACGTCGTGGTACAGCTTGGTGGTAACGTGCTTGCTTCATGCCACCGGGAGATGAGAGTAGATCGAGCCTCGGTTCAATCTTCGCCACCGTCAATCTTTACAGAGGTTTTTCATGATTTCCGTTGATTCAGCATCGGTAAATGCTGCATGGGATAGTTCCAACTTCCTTCAATATAGGCCACGAACTCTTCTTCCCTATTACCTAAGAAACCTTCACCTCATTATCCCATCAATTATCAATCCGACGCCAATAGATCTTACTATTTAGTAGTAATCATTACAGTGCGTCGTTGAACTTTCCCAATATAAATAAATACATTTGAATATGAAAACACCTGGTCGAAATGAAAGTTTCTCATGGGGGGAATGAACACTTGAGTTGAAGATGAAGTCAATACCCCCCCTTCCCCCCCCCCCCCCCCCCCCCCCGTTGTGTGTATAGTTCGTAGATGAGATGCGTATCGTAGATCGTGTGTAAATCGTAGTTTGTAGTTTATACATTATTAGATTTATTACGTAGTTTTCGAGTTCTCGCTTATAAGAACTGAAAATTACGGGAGCCTACACGAAGATTGATTAACTGACCGAAAAATAAACTGACAAAAAAAATCTGAAAAAACTCCAAAAAACATAAACTCGCAGAAAATTGAACTGCCTGAAAATGTAAGCCTACTTCAAAACAATCCAGTCCAGTTATAGAAAAATATGACAGAAAGTGAAACTCTCCGAAATATAATCACTCACTTCGTTTCCAGACTGTACCTAAATCGTTGTACTATCTGTCTCAGAAATATATAGTTGTAAATTAATTTCGGTCACTCCATCCGTTGGTGAGTTAGTTTTTCAGGCAATTAGGTCTACAAATCAAGTCACTAGAGAAACTGTCCGAAAAATGGACTTGCTGACAAGAATTCGTTCAACGCAACTGTCTATATCCGAGACGATTAGGCCTAAGTACAACAATTTGCGCCTGACCTAATTATACAGCCTAGAAGAAAAGTGAAAGATCATATTTTAGGAGGGTTAGTGCCCACTGCCTACCTTGTCGGAGAGTTGGCTTTTACCGGCACATGCAGCGCAGTGGTTACGCTCGCTTCATGTGATCCGGGAAGCGAGGGGAATTTCGAACCCAGTTCGATCCCCGCCGCCGACCATCTTTACAGGGGGTTCTTAATGGTTTACCTCTGTAGTCTAGGCTAATGCCGGGATGGTTCTCACAATATAGGCCACGATCGTTTCATTCCCACTATCCTTCCCATTACTCAAGAAACTTCATCTCATCATCCCATCATCTCGTTAATCATCCAACCGACGCCATTAGATCTGCGCTATCATAACAGTGCGTCGTTAAAACCCAATATAAAAATTACTTTTCGTGGATTTTTTCGGACACTCCGTCTTTCGTACAGTTTGTGCCAAGTTCATGCCACACGTTATTTGCAGCATGCATACGCCACGCAGCATTTCTAAAATAGTTTTATCTATTTACTATAGTATGTAAAAGTCAATATAATAGAGGGCGACGAAAAAGTAATTGTAAACCAATACAGTATTTTGTGAACATTAGTTACATCTGCATTATATTTACGAAAAAGAGAAGAGTACATTCCTTATAGAGGGGAGGGGGGGGGGGACTGCTTGACAAAAACATTCTCTTAGGGTTGTTGCCTGTAACAGTGTAGGCCCAAGTGACGATTTCTCTTTGAAGGATGGTTTCCCCTCCGCATTCCTCACAATTCGATCTCTTTACAAGAGCAATTCTCATTACTCTATTCGCGCTAAAGAACACAGTCTATACAAAAATCAGTATTAAACATGTAAAAGTAAGTAAACAAAGTCAATTGTTCCCCAAGTAGGGCTAAGGACGGTCATTAAGGCCAAGGCCATGTCTATGTCATAGTAGAACCGTTCGGACGGGGTAGGCCTACCGCCAAGAGCGATCTTACCACCCTCAAGAAAACTTATTTGTAAGTTGTATAACTCATTCAACAATATGTAAATACCAAATAACAGGTTCAAGGTATCCCTACCACTGTTCTCTTTAGTAATTTCCTCTGTAGCCTATAGACCAGCCGGAATGGTCCCTACAATATAGATCACGACCGCTTCTTTTCAACCTCCATCTCATCATCCCATCATCTAATTAATCACTCATCCAACGCCAATAGATCTCAGTTATAAGTAGTGAAAAATTACAGTTGAAATTAATATTAATATTTATAAAACACACGGTTCAGGGATAGTGATCAATTCTTTCATTGGTAAAGGACACTCTTCTGTCTTATTATTAATCTACATCTTATTTTTCTTCAATTCTTCTTGGCCTTCATTCCTTTCTTTAAAAATATTATATGAAAAAAAAGTGAAAAGAAAATTGTTTGAAAAAATGGATACGGTAATTTGATAAATTTGAAACATATAGAAGACAAAAAATAAATGACACTACTGATGACAAAAAATCGCGAAAAATGGAACCTGTTCATAATACGAACAATTATTCACACTCTTCGTTTTGAATTCTTCGCTTAAAATTCTTCATTTTTGGATAATTATAATACTCTATAAAAGCTACTTAGGCCTACAACCCTTTCTAAATACCTGTTTTTTCCCCAAAATGATAATTTATTTTGAAATAATTTTCAAAAAACTAAAACAATTCTACACATTTGTTTCCTTGATTAAAAGAGTTACAACTGCACACAGTTTATATGCATGCGTGGTGAATGGTGACGGTAATTGTCATTTTTCTAGGTCAAAAGGTAATTTTGAGGAAAACGGGTAACTTGTCTCGAAAATTGATTTTGTTTACAAATGTAATATGCTGAATGCATTTGCACGATATTTTTTGTATTATTTCGATCAACATAAGTTGCAGAATACATTTTTATGATTTTTATCAATTGAATTTTAACCAATTGGTGAGATCATCCCCCTCATGCTGCCCCGACCGAACATGGTATTTACCATTACATTGGCATTCATTGTGCATAGCCGGCCTAATTGGGTAACAAGGAGTTTGCTCAAAATTTACATAGTAATAATTAAAATAAGTAGAATTAAACGGAATTAAATAATGTGATTTGCGAGAGCAAGTTTGACTCGCTCAAGCATACGGTGATGACTGAAACAGTTCCACACATTGCTTGCTCGCTCGCTCAAAACAACGAACACAAGTAAATTCGTTTTTGCTAGTTATTTGACGTGCTGTGTAGTGTCATCGTCGCCTATGAGTGACCTCTCACTGTCAAGCCTCGTCAGTACGTGGCACTCGAACCTGCATGAGAAATAAGTATTATTTAACTCTATAAAGTCGGTAGAAAAGAAAGGCGGTGCCACCTCCCAGATTTGCGAAGCGTCAACGTTCAATTATATTGTGCCTAGTAATGATAGTCTCTTGTAGTGTTACGGGGTGTAGCGGGTGGAGAGGGGAAACAAACTTTATTGATTTTTAGGGTGACACTGTCAACCAACGGTGACTGGGAGTTCACGATGGAAGACTTGCAAACCGACAAAAAAAAATCGCCGACGTTCTAATTAAAGAATTATGAATTAAAAGTGGGGAAGTTATTTTTTTGTTTTACAAATAAAGTATTTCTCGAGTGGACAGTGGTCGTCGACTTCGTAGTGGGTGACCATCGCCGAGCAGTGAGATGAGCAGCACACCTATCTGCCGACCGCTGCTACTGTCTTCTTCACCCAGTCGCGTAGCGCTGTAAAAATGGCAGCATTCAGTGGCTTCTCGCAGGATAATTTTTGCAGAAGGCCGAAGAAGAAAATTAGTTGACACTTCCATTCCAACTTTCCGCAAACAAACGGCCCTCGCTAGAGGCAAGAAAGGTGGGCGTTCGGCTTATAGTTTAATACATTTTTCAGTTTCTATTAATTGTGTGTTCGAAACAGAAAATTGCGATACCTATTTATTTCGGTAGGCCACTTAGAGTCTGCCGCCGTGTGTTTTAACGGAGCTTAATGATCGCGTTTCTGATAAATTCCTTGCGAGTATTCTGATATTTAGAATATGCATGAAAGTAGTACTTTGATATTGTGATATATCATTTTAAAGACAATTTTTTCTTTTCTATTCATAATACGTAAACGAGTATAATCAGTGGTGAAATAGTGTATTCCGAAGTTGTAATGTTGAGTTATTAAAGTAATAATTATTTTGATTCAAATTATATTTCGCGTCAAATGACAATTTAATAAACTATAGGTCTGAAAATGAGACAGGCCTAGAGCTTCTTTAGACAGGTCAAAATTAATTATTATTTAAATTTTACGTTTTTACAATGGTAAACTTGTAAGTATTTTGTCAGGAAACGGAAATTGAAGAAAAGCGCTAAACGACCTTAGCCGTGATAGCTAAGTATTTCTGTGTTTCTTGAGAGTTGAGAGCTGTATAGAAAGAGGAATATCTAACCCAGCACGTCTGGAATATTACGTTATGAAAGAGGGAATTAATGTCGTGTAAAGTCGAAAATGATGCTATTAAATGAGCCGAATCGAGCTGTGTTCAGTTATACATCGTATTGTGAAACATTGTGCGACGATATTGGCCGAAACTTGGAGTGCACTTGGAGTTATGCGTCTAGTAAGGCAGAATACAAAAACATTCAATTTTCGCGTATTCTGACACTGACAGAATGAGACAAGGACGCGGAGGCCAACGAAACAAAAAATGTAAATTAATATTATTGTAAATAGGGCCGTAGCCCACCATAATATAAGTTTTAGTGATACATATATGCTAGGCCTAGCTTACAATAATGCGTGTGAGTGTGAATAAAAGACACGGCACTTTCAACGTCATGTGTATTCTAGGCCTATGCCTGACTAGGCCTAGTGTCTAGTCTCTGGTTTTGCCTAACATAACCTAACTAGGCTTAGGCCTACTCCAGTTTCTGCTATCTAGTGGTGCTTGAATAAGGTCTAGCATAGGCCTGTAAAATTATTTTTAATGGATATCTCAGAAGAAACCTAGATCTTGATCTTTGTGACCGTGTTTCATTTTAGTCTTAACCAGGAGAACTCATAAGTTGTTTGTGCTTCAATGAGCATTCAAGTCTAAGGCCTACTTGGCTGCAACCTAGGCCTAGTTTAATTTATGAGAAAAAATTATCTCGTGCCTAGCGACTATCAATCTGAGTGAAATCATATTATTAGTAGGCCTATAGGCCTTGAATATATTTTAAAAGTAGATCCTAGGCTAATTACCCTAGGCCTATGTCTGGTGATGATAGTAGTATTAATGCTATTAAGCTTCAGGAATTAGGTAGTAGATAACATTTAGATAGTTTTTAGATTGATTTAGCTCTCTCTAAGAAAATGTTTATGGTTGCAGGCTGTAGAGGCCGCGGTGCGCCGCCTATCACGCTGCCAGCTACACTGGAGGACCCGGCTGCAACCTGGAAGGGTCCGCCGTCCGGCTCGGAGCCACAGAACTTTGCACCCAACTCGGGACAGAATTTCTCCGGGCCGCCGGCAGGTTTCCAGGGGCCATCACCGTTCCCTGGCCCGCCAGCTGGAGCCGGTTCACCAGCCGGAGTACCACCCTACTCTGGCCCCCCTCCAGGTTCAGGCACACCTCAATACACCGCCTCACCTGCCCCCTCAGGATCGTCCACTCCTGGGCCCCCCGCAGGATTCCCTCCGCCCCCGAACAATGGTCCTCCGTACAATGGCCCGGGACCGTTTGGCTCTCCATCTGGCGGACCCCAGTTTGTGGGCCGGCCAAGTTCCTCGGGGCCTTCCTTCGTGGGTGGTCCGCCCGGCAGCAATCCTCACTTTGTGCCGCCGGGACAACCGTTCGGTGGCCCACAGTTTGGCATTCCCCCAGGATCTCCTTATGGCCATGGGCCAGGGCACCCTATTGGACCGGGGCCCATCCCAACACATGGCATGATGCAGGGCCAGATGCAAGGACCTAATCCCGTCGACAGGATAGATCAAGGGTGAGTGACTACATTTTACTACTAAGGTACTGGTATTCTTAGTGCTGTTTTAAAAGAAATGCTGAGTGTTGTCAGAGTTCTAGACGTGGGATCGAATTCACATAGACTTTGTTTTGCATGCGTGTGAAACAACGCGTGCAAAATGCGGCTACAATCTAATTAAATCAATTCTAGGCCTATATAAAATGTCTCTTGAAAATTACGAGGCCTAATTCAATTGAAAAAACTTGTAAGGCTCCTCATCATATTTTGGGATTTCACAGTGTAGGTTTTAATATTTTCAACATCTAGGCCTATGCCTGCTATAGTCCTACCTACTTTTACGTATCCGATTCAGGCGTATTTTACCACTTCTCGACACGAGTGTTGCGCCACGTTCTGCTCGATTAATACTATTCAATCTCAATCATTCTCCTCTTTCGAAAAAACACTGATTGTTCTGTTTTGGATTGGAAAAGAATTTTGGGTTATTTTTCTGTGAAACTGATCTTGTCCAATTGGTGTTTGATTTTCGAGTGTTTGGTGTTTTGTGGAAGATCTTGTTTATATCTCTCAGAAAAAGTTGCGAGACGTTAAGAATTGTTGCTTTTTATAGTTTTTAAACTCAATTGAATCTGATGGTTTTTGCATGTTGTTGGGGGGGGGGGGGGGGGTGCTGAAGAAGGGGGTGACCATGTCGGTTAGGTTAGTGGGGGGAGGTTGGGGAAAAAACCCTAATAGGCGTGCTGAGTGTCTCAGTAATTTTACCGAATTCTGTTGTCGAGTAGGCCTACTGCCAAGCTAGAGAGCTTTCAGAAACACGTCGATCATTGCGCTACATTCACCTTAGATTTTATGTCCGTTATACCGTAGTTGGCCTAGTTGCCTAAATGGCAATTTCGAAGACCGGTACCGGTACGGTTGTTAAGTGTACGAAATAGAAATTCTATCGAACTACTGGCACCAGGACTTTGCCTTGTGGAACATTCCAGTAACTTCAAACATTAATAGCTTTTAAAGTGAATCGTGTTAACGACGAGCTAGTGTCTCGAACACTGCTTCCGAACAAGCTAGTTGGAGAAAAATCAAAATTCAAACTGCTCATTCAAATGATGATCAATTCAAATTTGAAAAGCCGCAATTTGTTTAAAAATTATACGCTTGTAATGAATTTTCTAACTAGGCCTAGATAAGTTTTAGTAGCGGTATTACATTCTCGAATATCCATATACTGCACGGCGTATAGGCCTAACATTTTTGAGATTTTTTGGGGACTTGGTATGTCTCGTTACGGGGTTTATTACAAAAAAAATCGGGTACCGTAGTGTTCCAAAAACGTGTTATATCCTATTATAGGTCTACTGGTACCGGTACTCACTAATGTTCTGGTTTGAGAATAATATCAAACAAAGACTTCATTCGATACATTTTTTGTTTTGCCTGTGAAAAGCTCCTAAATTGGGGTCTAAAACATTAGTCAAATGCCGACATTTTGCGGTGTTAGATTTTTACTTTTCTTGTGGACATTTCAATGACTAAAGTGCAATTTATGTGTGCTAGCTTGTAGATTTTAGAAGTATTTTGGGTCAATATGTAGATACCGGTAATTATAAATCTGTAGATGAGATTTGTTTGGTCTTTATCGATCATTAGCTCATTCGTACACCCAAATAACCTAGCTATTGGCGGGGTCGTTCTCGTTGCAATCAACAATAATGATCAATTTTGATCATCATTATATTTTCAATGTAGGCCTACACTTGAATGAGAAAATGCATTCAGCTCAGGCTTCTTACCTACTATAAATTGAAAAAAAAATGTCAACGTATTTTATTTGACTGATTTTTCAGCAAGTTGCCCCAACATAAAGAGAGGCTGAAAACCTGATTGCCTGAACTGAGAATGGTGAATGGCGTACTAATCAGAAGGAGTCTTCTCATGCCAGATATGCGCATGCAATAACTATGAGGGCACTATTATAACGTTATAATATGAAACTTGTTATGGAGGACTACGGTAGACCTAAATGGAAGCGCATCAACTGAACCTTTTTCAAACTGAATTTCTCGAAAAGTGAAAACTGTAGCCTACTAAGAGACATCTCAACGTCGAAAAAATCGTACTGCAGTCGGCTAAACTTTTCCAAAACTGAACTTTTTCAAAACTGAACTTCTACCAAATTGTATTTGTCCACATTTTTTTGAAAGCCTGAAAAATTCAAATGTCCCAATGAGGGTAGCGGATGGGAAAGTACATGCCAAGCAGGTAGCCCCGCTATCTTGGTTGTGGCGTTTGTACTTTCTGTGAAAGACATGTACAAATACGGTTATGAAGAAGTTCAGTTTCACAATGTTCGGTTGACTGCAGAATGAGTTTTTCCAAAAAAAGAATTTTATGTGCACTCCATTTAGTTTGAAGAAAGTTTGATTGGCATCTTCTCGGCCTGAATGGGATTTGTATCGAGAAGGACGGTAACATTCGGTATGAGGTATTCCGAAGGTTTGCTTCTACGCTTGAGAAATAGTGAATTCGTGTGTCGTTATTTATGTATTGTAACATTTTTGGAACAAATACAGTACATTTAATTATTACTTTCATGTCTAACGCTTCTGGCGTATTTTATTTTTAATAACATCAAAACGTGATCAAATCGTTGTTCCCCTGTGGATGAAAGATGGGATCGATTGGACGGGGCACCACAAGGGCGATCTTATCACCCCAAGTAATATGACTGGACAAGGTGACTTTTAAATTGAAACTGTTCTAACAGTTCCAACATTAATAGGCCGTTTTAGGGGCCCTTTTAGGGGGCTATTGCGGATGCCTGTGGATAAGCTGGAACTTCCATTTTTTCAACCTAGCACAGTACCTTTATTTTGTATTTCTTTTGTCTTGGTTTTCTCTGTTGGAAATTGTCGGCATCTTGGTTGAAAGAAAAAGATCACATTTTGCTCGAGGATGGCAAATAAAATATTCATACATGTTTTATCATCATGCATCAAGCTAGATTACGATCGAGCAAGATTTTCGCGTACCGGAAAAAATCCAATTTCATATTTTCTTTCTGTGTGTGTGCCTCCCAGGATAAACTGAGAGAGAGTTTTCATACCAGAATATATATTTATAATTAGAGATCAGATTTTAAGACAAATGAAATGAAAAATTTGGGGAAACCTTTGAGAATCTACGCACTTTGGGTTAATTTTATTATCAATGTTTTAAATATTTATAATTTGTAGTAATGACTTCGTCTAATATTCCCAATCACTGTTCACAGATTCATCCCCTGATATTTGCTTAATTTCATTAGTAGTTTAGTATTTAAGGATTTTCTTTTCAATTCAGTTGGACCTAGTTTTCATGTAGTAAATTCACCAGTTCTGAATCTCCATCATTCATTCTCTGTCCTTGAGGCAGCTGTATAGGCAGCAGAATTGTTTATTTCTCTAAATGAAAAGTTTCCTCTCTTACAAAAAAAAAATTAAATACAAGATATAATTATTGTTTATTGATTTGATTATTGAACATTTCAAAGTATTTGACTAGATGTAATTACTGTCGGAAAGTAAATAATTGATTAAATCAGAACTCATTTAATTTTAACCATTTATGACACAGACTGAGATGAGTGGTCGAGTGGTTAGCCCACTGAACCATCATTCAGGAGACCGGGATTCAGTTCCCGCCATGGTCGACCATCCTGACAGAGGTTTTTCCTGGTTTCACTCAGTCGTTCAAGTCGATACTCGGATGTAACATCAGGCCACGACCCGACTTTTTCACAAATAACCTTTCATCTCGTACACCATTCACCGACACCAATAGATCGCAGTCATCAGTAGGCATACACTTCGCTGTGAATCCATATTAATTCCTTCTTGATACAATTAGCAATTTAATTTTCTGTGTAAAGGGGAGAATAAATCACCGATGTTCTTTTTGATTTTCTATTCTATTTCTTCGATTCTTTCGTCTTCTCTTCTTACAAATCTTAGTTCTCCCCTCGTCTTTTCTCGATAACACGATTCTATTAAATGTACTGTAACGGGTGGACTAGTTGGTAGCACGCTGGACCCTCATTCAGGTGACCGGGGTTCGATTCCCGCCATGGTCGACCATCCTGACTAGAGGTTTTTTGTTGGTTTCTCTCTGTCATTCAGGTCAATACTGGGATGACTGACAATAGTCTATAACTGCTTCCTTTCCATTGTTCCCTTCATCTTCCCATCTTCTCATTCGTTATTCACCGACGCCAATAGATCATAATCATCATCATAGTGTGCGGTTGAATTCAATTGTAGATGATTAATAGGAAAGGAATGATTTAATTGAGCTGATAAGGGATGTCTTCTATCCTCTGATAACAACAACCAGGACAACGTGTCAAGTTGATAGGTGAGCAATTTGATTCCAGTTTCCTTGAACACAGTATTGTAATACACAGCTCCGAGAGATATCAGTGAGACATGCGAAACACACATGATTGAGCTGTGTGCATTTTACTAGGTCGAGTTGGTTCAATAGGTTCAAGTTACTTTGTTATGTTGTTTTGGGGGTGGGGGAAGGGGAAGGGGGAGTAAGATTGTCCTGGTGGTGCCCCATCCGAACGATCCTGATTAGTGAATAAATACTTTTACATTTCAAGTTCTACATGCTAATAGAAATGGAAAACCATAGTAATTTTAGGGTTAGAAACAATTCAAACAATCACAGTGGGGGGACGTTAAAATCTTGAACCCTCTTCTTATCTTGATCTTCTTCTCGAAATCTTATTTCTTCTCAATTTTTCTTTGTTCTTGTATTTATTCCAAATTGATTATTTTTGTTTCGATTTTTCTTCTCGTTCGATTGTTATTGTCATGTTCCACTTTATTCGTTTTTTTACAACATTATGAATCTATACTCATGCTTTTTCTTCAGAGTTGATTATTTGTTGAAACGAGAACTAGATTACCTGCATTTTACTGGCATACTGTTGATGTATCGACAGAAGGTTTCGAAGTGACCGTCTGACCAGAAAGTCAGATCTTCAGTATCCAGGCGATTCCGGCGTCTTTACATACCGATATTCGATTCCAGACATGTCCCAGGAAATGCGCTCCCGACGTAAACAAGCGCATTGTTGTGTAGGTGCTTTCTACATTTTGTGACCACAGTTGAAATTGAAATGTGTAACTATTACGCGTTATCTTTATGATCAAAATTCGAAACCGTGAACAATAATTATTCACTTCTTTGTCGTCATTATTTCTAAATAAGTTTGTACATGTCCAATTGATTTTGGTATACTTGTATGGGCCCTATTGTTTTTACTAGGAAAACGCCATGTATGCGTTGTTAGACGAGCGGATAGTAATAGTATGGGTAAAAATGGGTAAAAACTGCTTCAAGTGGTACCAATTTAGTACATTTTATGTTTTTTCTTCAAAATGGCTGACCCGATCAAGTTGAAAATTTCCAGAAATGTGTATCAAAATGTAATTCAACTTTACGCAAAATTTCATTTTTTTGGGGAAAATAAAAATATCTTATTTTTTTCCGCTGTGTTATTCTAATATGTAGGCCTACTTGGGAAATTTCTAAATTTCATAAAAAAAAAGTTACCACGCGATAATGCCACAAAACTATACAGATCTAAGTTAGATGAGGAACCATATTGAAAAAAAGTTTGAAGTCGATAAATGTAGCCATTTCACCTGTGGAGAACCGAAAAAAAAACATGAAAAAAAAGAAAACAAAAAACAAAAAACAAACATAAAAACAAACACCAATTTTCTTCAGTATGTCAAATTGAATCCTCGCTAAAGCTCGTCTAATTAAAGAGAATACTCAATTTAATTTTGTCATATTGTCACCGTGGAAAATCTCGATATAGGCCTATTCACACTTTTTTCCAATGCGAAATATTGAAAAACAAAAATTGTGCAGCATTTTTTGTTGGAAAATTGAGAAATTTGATTGAGGATATAATTTATTTTATCATTATCATTATAATAGGAGTGATTCGATGAAAATGACTTGCTTGTCACAATACGTCTAACTTGGACGAGTGGCTAGCACACTGAACCATCATGACGGGGTTCGAATCCAGCCATGGTCGACCATCCTGCTAGAGGTTTATAGTGTTTTCCCTCTGTCGTTCAGGCTCATACTGGCATGGTTATTTAACAACAGGCCACGACCGAATCCTTCCCACTATCCAAAAACACATCATTAATCGAGTAATTAATAATTACTTTCATATCGTCTTTTCATCATCATTCACCGACGCCAATAGATCTAGTCATCAACACAGTGCGCCGTTGAACCCAATATAGACATTAGGCCTGTTTCAATTTTGGGAGCAAATATTCAAACGTCATTTAATTTTCTCCAAAACGCATTTGAGTTTTCAATCTTGCAAAGGATTATACAAAATGAAAATAATGTGACAAACAAAATGTATACGTGGGGAAGATTGAGTTACCGGTACTAGAATATTTTTAGTTAATTACGTATTCTTGAAGCCATGTTAAATTGCACCACCTCATTCGTGGTATAACTAGGCTCGAGCTGTATTCACTATTAAACGGCTAACCAATACGCTTGTTGATCCCCTGTCAAACATTTCATACACGTTTCATGTTCGGAAACACATGAAATTACAATCATGATTTAAAATATACCGTAGGCCTAATCGAATCGAAATAAAATTCTAGTCATTCTAGTAACTTGGGAAATAATGTACCAATATAAAAAAAATCAATACAAATGAAAATACGATGCAATTTTTAATAACATTCAATTTTCTTTTTTCTGTCGTTCGAGTGAATTTTGGAAACCTTTTCCATCTCACTGTCCTAAAATATAAAAAAACGCGATAAAATATAACCACCTTCAGATCATCTCATTTATCGTTCACCGTCACCAATATATCTTTCTCATCCTCAAGATACGTCGTTATAATATAAATTATAAATATAAATTCATAATTTTTTCAATAAAACCCAATTTAAATTCCATTTAAGATTAAAGAAAAATTGATCACACAACTTAGGAGTAGCATTATTAGGTTCTGCTATCGCAATAAAATATTTATAACCATCTTCGTATCATCTCATTTATCGTTCTCCGTCGCCAATAGATCTTTCTCATGATTAAAATCCTAATATAAAATTTAAATTGATACTTTTTAAAATAAAACACAATTTCAATTCAATTTTAGATTTAAAAAATCTAATCACACCAACTTATAGGTAGATTTGTTTTATATTTTTTATATTTAGGAGCTGTATTTGCTATTATAGCCGGATTCATCCAATGATACCCTCTTTTTACAGGCTTAGGCCCGGTATTATGAATAATAAATTTGTTGATTAAGTGATAATTAGTGAATTAGCTTGTTATTACCCTTGTTTACAAATGTTATTTTTGTACTGCAATTGATTAATTAGCAAAATTAACACATTTTTACTATTGGTAATATGGGCCCTTAACAATAAATCCCCACTGATTAAAAATTCTATTTTGTATTCTATTCTTAGGGGTGAATGTAACATGTTTCAAGTTGTTGTATTGTCCGGTTGTGGTATTCGCGTGATGTTTGTGTGCTGGTTGTCAATGAGCCCCCAGTGCATAGAGCGTGGCTACGGGCCCGCGGGCTAGCCGGCCAGCCGACAGAACGGGTTGAGAGCGGCCAGGCAAAAACCAACCGACTCATTGCGAAGCCAAGGTTTTTCTAATAATTACTAGTATCCAGTTGCCATGGTTACGGTGTCGTCGTCGGGAGTCGGGTCGGGTCGGTGGTGTTCCGCCGATCGGTAAGCCCGGTACACTCGGGTGCTCATACTGCATACCTTTCTCGCTCGCTCTCACACGACCGACAGCGTGGCGTTCGGGGGACATTATGCGGGACTCGAACCCAGTTCCAAGGTTTTCAGTTTACATGCCTGACTGAGCCTGACAGGCGGGTTAAACCAACCATCAAACAAGTTCGCTGATTTTCACTTATATAAATTTATACATTAAATTGATAATATATGTATTTAAATTGAAATAAATCTCGAGTGTTAATTAGATTCAAATTGATTTTTGTCAATTGAAATTGGATCTTTTTCTAAATTCATTCAATTCAAATTGAAACTGATTTTATTTGTGTTTTCTTATACAAACATATATTTTAAATTTAAATTTGTCGAGTTTATGAGGACAAATTATGATAAAACTTGAAACTTTGAGAGATCATAATCCAACACATGTAGCAGGGCGTACGAGTGCGAACTGTTCTGATTAGAACACAGCTGAAAGTAAAACATTGGATTTCAATTATGTCTGAACCCTAAAACTACTTAGGCCTACATACCTTCATTTCGTCATTTTAAATTAATTTAAGTTGAAATTTGAAAAACAATGATTTATTTATTCGATTCAATGTTTCAATGCATTGTCCAATGATTTATTTGGAGAACAACGTTTTTGTATCAAGTTCCGATGTTTCTAACAAATAAACAAACAAACAAAGTTTTGTTGCATGAAATAAGAGCCACCGAAATGTCACATTTCTCCTTGAGCATTTATTCTATTTGTAACATTGTTGTGATGAACATTGGCAAAGGGGAGGAGTCTGTTGGTTATAGCCTACTGCAGGGGACTTTTTGTTGCTTCCCTTGCTTGTTTCTGCAAGTCGTATCATCAGCTGATTAGCTTGACCAGTGACGTCAGTGGGCGTGGACATCACCGGTGACGATTACACGTGGACGCTTGAAATGGGAGGAGCCTATATTAGTTCATGATTTGCTCACCGGCCACACTCCCCTTGTTCGTAAACATGGTGCATCTCGTAGGTTTTACAAGGGATGCATGTGATTAAATCTTCGTTTTCAGCCGTGCCCGTGGCTCAGCCAACTATCGCACTGTGGTAGAAACGGGCGTGGGTTCGAGTCTCGCATAAGGCATGGCATGGGTTTTTGTAAACGTCCCGACGGTTCATTATCACTCGCTATAACCCCCGTATAACCTAGCTGTTGGTGGGGTCGTTAAGCAGCATTAAAATGAAATAAATTGATGTATATTTTAATTATTTGAGTGAAAATATTATGACAGTATGCAACAAGCATGGAATATGTATGTATTATTTAGTACATGGTAACCAGTAGGTAACTAAGAGTCAGTAGATTCGTTTCAAATTTTAATTTTTAATGAAAACTACTAGCTAAAGCAATTATTGTAAGATATACCGCATGTCTGTATGGACATGGCTCGGTTTTGCATAAAATCGCATACCAAGTCATGATAGGACCTCTCGAAAGCACGTGTTTTAATCCAATCAACAGGCTGTGAATGATTTGCGTATTCTCAATGCCACTTTGAGCCAATCGTTACAATTTGCCGTCTTCCGTTAAAGCCAGCAAGCTCTGAGCATGTGGGAAAATGTAAAAGTTTCTATCACTGAACCCCGAATTATTTGTCTTATCTATTCAACTAAATGTATAGATCTGACATTCAAAATGATGTGCATGAATAAAACATGGCGTATGCCAGATATAGGCCTATTGACTTGATAACAACTCAAATGTACAGGTGGCCTCACAATGAGAACTAAGACTAACAACTAGATTATTATTAAAACTAAGATTAACACTAACCAAAGAAGTACTCTTGATGCTAGCTAGTTTTACAGGATGAGGATAGGTCCATGGATGTCACATGTGAAAATGAAGCCATCTGATTGGTCGAGCTAAGAACTAAGAGCTGAATGTTAGTCAACTGTTCGAGGTCGTGCACTGCATTGTGAGAGCTAGCATTGGTTACCCATCTCCCAACTCTCAATCTTAGTTCTTAGTGTTAGTTCTTAGTGTTGGTCTTAGTTCTCATTGTGAGGCCACCTTAAATCACTGTTATTTCTATGATATTGCTGTGCAAGGTTTTATATTCCTCGCCCGTGTCCGCCATATTGGAGTCACGTGATCACTGACGTGTGGGGAGCCCCCCCCCCCCGTCGTTATGCCCGGCTGTAACAAACTTTAAATATTGGGTTAATCTCATGAGTAGTCTATCTCAGTGGTCATAGATCCATAACAAGTTGCGTATCCATCGTAGATAGCCATAATCCTAGGTTAAAAGCTGCCGAAACATTGAGATAAATGTAAGGTTTCAGACTTTTATACTTGATTGTGAGTTTGCTGTATTCTCCTGTTTGATCTAGACCATCTTTTGTATCAAGTTACATTAATTTTACTGCCATTATTTCACTTGATTTAGTGCCAGACTTTACAACTTTGGAATGTCCTCAACGGGCAGTTTAGGAGTTATCAGTCTTTATGGTTATCCATGCTATTTGGTATTCACTAACTCTCAAAATAAGGCAATAACTGGACTTGCTAATATCGGGCTATGAGACAATTATTAATGTATAAATAGCACTGTCAATATGTGGTAGGCCGACATCAGAAATCCCGACCTGCGGGGCTAATTGACTTGCAGTTAACAGTTGAAAAATGGCGGTTTATGAGGGGTGTGTGTATGTGAGAGAGAGCGAAGAGGTCGGCGATGACGTCACACGCAGTTACTATGGCAACGAGAGATGCGCATGGCTGCCAACGAAAACAACCACCACGTTCAAATATCGAGCTATACGCAAAACAAACATCACTGAATCGTGCGGGACAATTATTTCACATTTTACATAATAATTGCATTAATTTCAATGCTGCTTAACGACCCCACCAACAGCTAGGTTCCACGGGAGTACGAACGAGCAGGTGACAATGAAGCGATGAAGTGGTGATAGGTGAGAGGACGTTCACAAAAACCGCCTTATGCGGGACTCGAACCCGCGCCCAACCTGACTTAGGCTTCTGCCACTAACGACAGTTGACTGAGCTACGGGGGCGGCTACTGTAACGAGGCAGTTCGAACAGCTCACATCTGTCAAGCTCGGGAGACCATGGTCGATCCTGACGGTGCATCGTGGTGTCCCTCAGTCGTTCCGTAACAACAGGTCGCGACCGACTCCTTCCCACTATCCAAAAACACCTGATAAAATTACCTTTCATCCCATCATCTCATATATCATGCGCCGACGCAATAGATCTTAGCCATCAGTACAGTGCGTCATACCGGCACGTGCAGCGCAGTGGTTAACGCGCTCGCTTCATGTGCTCCGGGAGGCGAGGGGAGTTCCGAACCCAGTTCAATCCCCGCCGCCGACCATCCTTACAGGTTTTTTTTCGTGGTTTCCCTCTGTAGTCTAGGCTAATGCCGGGATGGTTCCTACAATATAAGCCATGGCCGCTTCCTTCCCACTATCCTTCTCATTACCCAAGAACCTTCATCTCATCATCCCATCATCTCATTAATCATCCATCCGACGCCATTAGATCTGCGCTATCGTAACAGTGCGTCGTTTAAACACAATTTATAAATCAAAGAAGCGCTGAGCTTGGTGATGTTTGTGTTATCGATAGAAGAGAGTTGTTTATATACGGTATTGGGTTCAACAATGCAAAGTATTGATGGCTAGCCTAATAACTATTATGTCGGGAAAGACGAATCAGATGATAAGAGGCGACGAAAGGTTATTTTATGATGTGTTTTTGGATAGTGGGAAGGAGTCGGTAGTGGCCACGAAAAACCTCTCGCTCCCCGGTGTCCTGCATGACTGTTCAGCGTGCTAGCCACTGGACCACCTCTCTTCGTCACAAGTAGTAGGCCCTAATTAGATTAGAGAGAAAACACAAGAGTCATTACAACCAGCTGAAACTAGATTTTAACGAAGAATGAAGATATCTATTTCCCTAATTTTAGAGAAAACTAGAAAGATTTGTATCAATTTCAGAAATGGTAATCTTATGTATAAAAGGCTTGTGTCACATGTTAGAGGATGAACTCCTCCGAAACGGCTCGACCGAGTGTCGTGAAATTCCTCGCGCACATTCGATAGGGCTGGTAGAAGGTCCTAAAGTATACGAGATCTTCCGCCAAGCTCTCTCCTATGAGTAATATCAAAAAAATGGGCACTTCAAGGACAACACCAGTAATGGCGTTGTTCAATGACATTGACGGCGTTACTCAATGTCCGCCGCGCTCGGCAACATTTGCAGGACTACACGCTAGATAGCGCACCATCCGCCACCTTTTGGTTCATACGCCACGTCTTAACGGCAATGTTGCGTTACTCAGTCATTCCCACACCCACACACTTACAATACATTCGTTATGTTTACATTAACAACCAACATTCACTACAAATCACTTCGATGGCAGAGCAACGTTTGCCGAGTCAGCTAGTTCATTTATATGTCCTCCAGGACTCGGCCCTTTTTCTGAGGCGTGACGTAGACACCATTCTATTCTGTTTCTGGTGCCACACAGAATCGGTAATGCCTAAATGACTCATGGTCTCGGGTGGACAGAAAAATTGATTATAATTTCTGAAATTCAACTGATTTCTTGTTTTTCTTTAAAGTTACGGGAAATGAATATCGTCATTATTCATTGAAACCTAGTTTCATGGTTGTGACGTCCTTTAACGAAAAACTGAAATCTGTTGGTGATGGCTGACCAACAGCTTGGCCGAGATGGTTATTTCAGCAAAGCTATAGCTACAATAGCTAATCCCGTGAATTTACAATCACCTTTGGTATTTCATGATACAATCGCGAGAGGAATTGATCATAAAAATCGCTGCGCAGAAGAGCATGCGCAATAGCCGTCTATATCGTATCTGAAACGTTGGCTTATCAATGCTTTCTTCGAACTATTCGTGGCATAGATGTATATTGTGCGCGTCTAGGGTTCGAAGCCTACCATGTACTACTTGTTCATTTTAATGCTGTGTAACGACCCCACCAACAGCTAGATTATACGGGGTACGAACGAGTGATGATGAAACAATGTGGGATAAACACATATGACTCGAACCCACGCCCGACCTGACTTCAGTTCCTAACGCAGTGCGATAGTTGACCGAGCCCCCGCGGCGGCTGTAACTCTTATTTGAAAACAATATGTGATGATATATAGTGTTTGGGTTTAAGATCACGGGAATGATATTTTAGCTACCGATAGTCGAGTCACAGGCAATATTTTGTACTCGGTATGTTGGCCAGTCTCGTTCTCAGCTTGAGACGGCTACTGCGCATGTGCCTGCCCAGCGGCTTCGATGATCAATTCCTCCCGCGATTGGCTCGTTTCATTTCAGTCAATTAGTATCCCTGATTACTTCAACTCTCGCACCATGCGCTGATTGGTCGAATTAGATGATAAACGCATTTTCCTAGTTTCACATCCAGTACTATCAACTTTCGTAAAAGTAGGCCTAATTATATTTCGATCATTATGAAAAATGCTGAATACCCTTATAAAACTTAGCCGTTGGTGGGTTCGTTAAGCACTATTGAAAAAAATATGCTAAATTATATATTTCTATAACACTTTGATAATAATGGCTTACAACGAAGTGATATATAAAAACCGGCCATTGCAGCTCAGTGGTTAACGCAATCGCTTCATGTGATCCGGGAAGTGAGGGGCATATCGGACCTGGTTCGATCACCGCCACCGTCCATCTTTACAAGTGTCGTTCGTGGGTACCCTCCAAGTGATGGCGGTATGGTTCCTACAATATAGGCCACGACCGCTTCCTTACATTTACCTAAGAAACCTCCCTCTCATCATCCCATCATCGCATTAATCATCCATCCGACGCCAATAGATCGTAGTTACAGTGCATCGGTCGTTAATCAATAGAAATCACCAAATGAACGACCCGGCCCCGAGCTAAGTCAATTTTCGCTAGCGGTAGTAACTGAAGTCACCGTTGGGCGTGGGTTCGAGTCCCGCATAAGGCATGGGTTTTTGTAAACGTCCTTTCACCTATCATCACTTCATCGTTTCATCATCATCCTCTCATTCGTACCCCCGTATAATCTAGCTGTTGGTAGGGCCGTTAAGCAACATTGAAAAAAAAAACGACCCCCGAGTCCCCTGTGTTAAAAGGCCATTAAAAGGCTTACAAAAATAAAGAAATTCACCTTCACTCATTTTTTTCTATGTTCAAAAACCAGTGTTATTGAATGAAAAGTTCCCATCTCCAAAATAATTTTATGCTCTCCAATTAATATGACATTCTATTTTAAGTGAATTTAATTAGTTTTAAGACGTCAATGAATAAAATGAATGTGACAAAATTCATTGCCGTATCATCTCAAAACTGATGGAATTCACAAAAATAAAATGTCATGATGATTAAAGAGCATAGGCCCTACAGTTATCTTGGAGATGTGAACTTTTCATTTGATTACACTGGTTTTTTGAAAATGGATAAAAATAGTAAACACAAACTTCTCGGTTTTTATAAGCACCCTTAAATATATTATATGACTTCAAAATCTTGAAATTCCATGAAACTATTTGAAAAGCATGAAGTACGATGTAAAAACCAGGCTAGCTTTACACAAGTGACGGGCGAGAAGCAAAACGTTCTGCGGACTGTTGCGATCGGCTGTCCCCCCTATCCCACAGCACTATCGCACGGGTGGTTCGCGCGTTCGCCCGTTGCAAGGACCGTCAACGGTCAGGTGTGTAGATCCCCAGCCGACAAACATTCATTTATAGACCAAGCACAAAATGAAAATAATCAATTATTAGACGAGCTTTAGCGAGGATTCAATTTGACATAGCGGTACTGAAAAAAATTGATGTTCGTTTTTATGTTTTTTTTTTTATGTTTTTTTGTCGGTTCTCCACATGTCAAACGACTACAGCTATCAACTTCAAACTTTTTTTCAAATTTGGTTCCTCATCTAACTTAGATCTGTATACTTTTGTGGCATTATCGCGTGGTAACTTTTTTTTTATGAAATTTAGAAATTTCCCAAGTAGGCCTACATATTAGAATAACACAGCGGAAAAAAATAAGATATTTTTATTTTCCCCAAAAAAATGAAATTTTGCGTGAAGTTGAATTACATTTTGATACACATTTCTGGAAATTTTCAACTTGATCGGGTCAGCCATTTTGAAGAAAAAACATAAAATGTACTAAATTGGTACCACTTGAAGCAGTTTTTACCCATTTTTACCCATACTATTACTATTCGCTCGTCTAACAACGCACATATGGCGTTTTCCTAGTTATTATTATTATTACTTCTTCCGACGCCAATAGATCGCAGTCATCAGTAGTCAGTACAGTGCGTCGTTAAACCCAGTGTAAATGACGAAGAAAAACATTCGGTTTTCGATGTTGTCAATGGTCCGAGTTCGCTAGATGATAACTAATGGCTTTTTACTTGAATATAGAGAATTACCCCCAAAATTGGAAAGTCGTTTCACTGAAAGTGTTGATTGGTTAAATCCGTTTGGCGAAAATATTGATCGTAACTTTGATACAGGATACCAGTAAGTATTTCTTAATTGTGGCTATATTGCTGAAGACGAGATGATTAGGGTCACCCAGGACGATCCTACGACCAACTAACTGAAGTGTATAGGGCCCGGTATCACCGTGTCCGATTAGTCTTTATTTGATACCGGGAGTTAGTGAAATTAGCTAGCATGGGTGACCTTGGTGATCGTCAACTGCCAGTTAGGGCTACTCCCACATTGGTAATTCAGGCACTAACTCTTGTAACAAACTAGAAAGTAGTAAACTAAGAAGTTCACGAGTTAACTATTGTATTTTTTTAGCATTTCGTGTTAAATCAATCAACTTGTATGACAACATTGCATTGAGCGTACAAAGGTTGTACAAATTTGTCACCATTAAAATATGATGATAATATTACTATTATTAAAATAAAAAATGACCACAATAAATGACTAGTAGGCCTATACTAATTCTGTAGATACCAGATGCTACTGGTGAAACTTCTGGAAATCTCTAAACAATATTCTACGTAGACATTTACCTGGTTAATGTACGTATCACCTTTACAATTAGCATTAATATAAAAACAATAAGAACTATGAACAATTACTGAAACTTGGTTCTGTCAATTTACGAATCGTGAGACGTAAAAAAATCATTCAAACTGTAAATATACCTAATAGTTGATCAATAACAGCTGAGTTTTACTACAACAACTGAAGCAATAAGTTTGACATTATTATTGTTGATCAAATGTGATATGAAATTCGGATTTTCTCAGTTTCGAGCTAAAACCATCGTTTCGAGTTGAGAATGACGGTCCACCAGTCAGCCGAGGAGTCGATCCACAGAACAAATACAAGTAACACCCGAGAACTCCTGAAGTCGGTGTACACTTGCCATGAAACCCCTGAAATCACTTTAAATCCCTGAAATCCCTGAAAGCTCTTGAAATCCCTGAAATCTCTTGAAATCCCTGAAATCTCTTGAAATCCCCGAAAGCTCTTGAAATCCCTTGAACTTTTGAAATCACTTGAAATCCCCTTGAAATCCCTAGAATCTCTTGAAATCTCTTGAAATCCCTTGGAATCCCTGAAATCGCTTGATCTTCCCATTCTCATCTTCCGTCTCATCTTCCCATTCATCATTAACAGTACATCTTATGTTTTTAATGCTGCTCAACGACCCCACCAACATCCAGGTTATACGGGGTACGAATGAACGGGTGATAATGAAATGATGATTGGTGAAAGGACGTTTAAAAAACTCGTTCGTTATGCGGAACTCGAACCCACGTCCTACCTAACTTCACTCCACTGCTAGTGATGATTGACTGAGCCACGGGGGCGGCCAGTAAATCTTAGTTATGATCATTGATTTACAGTACAGTAATCCCAATAAAAATGAACCAAGTAATTCGACCGACCGATCACAAGTGGCAGTGATGTAAAATGCTCGAGCATTTTCTTTTTGAAATTGATCCTGCATTTATCTAATAATTAATGAACTTATATTTGGCAGGAAAATGGAAGGTATCTTGTAATTAGACACATATCTTTTTAACCAAGCCTGCGTTTACCTAATAATTAATGAACATGACATTTTTTGGCAGGTACATGGTGACCCGTAATTTGACGGGTCACCATGTACAAATGTAAAATTTGACGGAATAATTTTTTTCAATTGTAAATATGTTTATTGCACTGGAAATATAGTGAAGAATAATGATTTTTTTAAAATTATGCTCGAGCATATTTGAGCATAATCTTTTGGAAAATATTCTCAGCTCACATCACTAACAAGTGGCATGCAGTTGTAGCGTTTCCCCGGTCGGGCAACACTGTGCTGTGCGGCAGCGTTGCCGCTGTGTGTTGTCAGCTGATATAGCCTCGCGCCGGGCCGCGGTTACTCGTGATCAATATCACGTGCTCTCTCTCGCTCTCGTTCTCTCGCTGTCTCGGTCTCTCGCACGCCAGCGGGTCACACTCACGCGGCCGGCCGGCACTTTCTTCTCCAGCTCCAACTCCTCACCTGTACACACGGATGTGGATACGAGCAGGAGTTGAGCGCGACCATTGGTTCTAATTAAACTTCATTTTTTATTTTAATAACATCGAAACTTGATACAAAATCATTGTTCCCCAATTAAGGCTATGGATGGAAGATTAGATCGTTTGAACGGGGCACCACAAGGGCGATCTCACCACCCCAAAGAATAATTAAAATATGATAACTCATTTAACAAACAAATCAAATCTTGAATAAGGTAGTAATTTCAGGGTTAGAAAACAATTCAAACATTCACAGTGGGGAGAAAAAATCTTGAATCTTCTCATTATCTTGATCTTCTTCTTCTCTTTTTCTTTGTTCTTGTATTATTAACAAAATTCATAATTTTGTTCCAGTTTTTTTTGTCATATTGTTGTTATATTACGTTTTATTTTACATAAAACACTACGAAACTCCAACTAAAACTCCATCTTTCCAAATAGTTAAATTGTCATACTTGCAGTGAGATTGAGAAATTACCGAAGTTTTTACAATTGTTCAGTTGGTATGGTATAGACGATCTGAATAAAATAATAAATAAATTAAACTCAGCGAAATATTGAACGGAATTATTCATCTCGTGCATGTCTTAAGCGATGTTTATTGATTATTGTTTACTAAATGATCCCACAAATAGATAGGTTATTTGGGGATACGGTGATCGAGGAATTATGTTGACACGACTCGCGCCTTATGGGGGACTTGACCCCACGCGTGTCTTGGCGAGGCAAAGCCTTGACTAACTGAGCTACACGGGCATCTGACTTTTTTCCTCAATATTCCTTCTTTGTGTTTCTTCATGAGAAAATAAAATGTGCTCTAAAATCTAATATTGGTTCATTTGATTATTCTACCGTTTTTAGATGAGCGTTAGCGAAGATTTCCACTCAACTCTTACAGCAGTGTTTGACCGATCGACATGAAAATTTTTCTGTACGCGCAAACTTATCCAACTTGAAAATATAGTTTTGGGGTCATATCTCTTGGACCAGTTTTTAGAAACATCATCTCAAAGGTTTTAAAACCTCCATAAGATTAGGCTGAGTGGAAAAAATTGAATAATAAAATCTCACCAATATGATTAAAAATTTCCTCAAATGTAAAAACGGAAGTGATACACATAATTACAAATGTGTATGCAATTTGAACCAGCCGTTTCGAAGAAATAATGTAATACGTGTTCTTTAGTCATCGAACAGATAGAAATAATGGCAGAAAAATGTTGCAGTGATAGATTCACGGCTCCTTAGACACGTTGGTATCGTATGAAGTATATTTTATATGATCAAGGTGTGTAGAGTTTTAAATTGTACTTTATATAGACATCTCGCTCGTCTTACAACGCACTTTCTGCGTTTGCCTAGTTTGAACAATTACACCTGACATGAAAGAATATGAATATTGTTCAATGCGGGACTAGTAATCGGAGTTACTGGAAACATATTTCCAACTATTTGATGAAAAAGGTATCCTCGAAAATAATCTCCATAAAGAAATATCTTTCTGGATACCCATGTGAGGTCTACCGGCAGCTACACCTAACCTAACCCAACTCTGTTTGCCCGAGTTCCAAGCGAATTTTTTTATCGGGATAGGCCCTGTTTTATCTAGGAATATTCTTGTCGTGGGTATTGATTCCGCTTGCCAGTAATTTGTCCGATCATCTTTTATTTTGGTCGAGTGGCGGACTATTTGCAGGCTAGTTTCAAATCTGTTATAGCCTGGCACAATGGCATATTGATCATCATCTTACTCGTCTCGTCTTTCTAGTTTTATTTTGAATCGCATCACTCCTGAAATCATTTGCCAGGGTACATTTTGCCAGGCTAGAACTGATTTCAAACTAGCCTGGCAAATAGTCCGTCCCCCGGGGTGGTGTTCGGAAGGGGGGGGGGGGTTGATCATTATCTCACTCGTCGCATCTTTTTAATTATATTTTGAATCGCATCACCCATAAAATATTTGTTTTGAAAATTACGCTGAGAATGATGTGAACCCGAATCTTGTATGTGATGAGCGTAGTGAAACTCGGTGCAAGTGAAGTAGGCCTATGTATGACCACTCGTGTGCGTCCTCCCCTCGCCAAACGAAGCTAACCAGGCGGCTTGAAGGTCAGCGTTTTACTCCCGCTTCAGAAACAAGACGTCACGTCAGTTGTTTGTGTAACTACCCCACCACCAGCAAGATTATCTGGGGGTACGAACGATGATGAATGATGTTTACAAAAACTCGTATACCTTATGCGGGACCCGAACCCACGTACTACTTGACTTCGGTTTCCACTTTCCAAGACGATGACTCGAGTCATATAGAAGATGCTGACTTCAGCCGGTCGAAGTTCATTTCAGGAAAAACCCGCGGAGTAACGAGCGTGATTTTTAAAATTATTATTCCAATAATTTCAGTTTAATTACTTATCCGAACTGCGTTGGGTAGACCATTGTGCCGAGCACGCATTGCCCGGGGTTCGATTCCCTACTTGGTCGACCATCCTCACGGAAGTCTCTCTTAGTTGGGATGCTCAATATACGCTACTCCCGTTTCCTTAACGGGGTGCGTGCACGGTGATTACACAAATCGAGACATTTGTCAACTATGTTTTCCATTTTCAAAAACCAGTGTAATTGAATGAAAAGTTCGCATCTCCGAGATGATTTTATGCTCGTTATTTAATATGACATTTTATTTTTGTGAATTCACTCGGTTTTGAGATGATACGTCACTGAATTCCATCACATTCTTTTCATTCGTTGACGTATCATCTTGAAACTAATTGAATTCACTGAAATAGAGTGTCTTATTAATTAAAGAGCATGAAATGAGAACTTTTCATTCAATTACACTGTTTTTTGAACATGGAAAAAATTAGTGATGGTGAATTTCTCTATTTTAAGCACCGTGCACCCCCTTAATTCCTTGTAACCAAAACACGTATTAAAATGACATTTCATCTCGCCTTTCCTGAGTTCCTGATTCACCGACGCCAAGAAACCTCATCATCAGTTGGCGCCACACTGCTTTGTTAAACCCAATATAACTTAGAAACTTGACCCTGATACAAAAGTGTCCGACCATTGTTATGGGAAAACATTGCAATTGCGTGACACTATTTTGATCTCGAGTCAAGTTTCATTTTTTCTTCATTATGACACAACTCTTCATATGCATTATTATTCAGGAAAAAAGAAATCCATCTCTAAAAAACAAATTGAAAATATCAACAATTCAATAAAGGGATATATATTTCGCCTACCGTCGGTTCACTCAGTTGATGAAGTGCCTTGGGAACTCATGAAGCATAAAGCACGAGCTTTTGTCAACATCATCACCCGCTCATTCGGACCCCTAAATAACCTAGCTGTTGGTGGGGTCTTTTAAAAGCAAATTTAATAGAGCAAAATGTTCCCAGTATGTAAAGTCTATCCGGTGTGAGGTCGACCTTGCCACTAGATGGCACTAGTGCAAGTAACACTAGTGCCATCTAGCGGAGAATATAAATTAGTTTTGTTTTTAAAATAAGAATGAAATTGCTGGTAGCGAGGCTCCGGATCAATATTTGACTCTGTTTGGATACTATACATGTGAGTTGATCGTAGTGAATTGAGATGATGCAGTACATGCTAATCACAACCCCCCCCCCCCCACCACACACACACAAAATCACGTCCTTCATTCAAAGGGAGCATCGATTATTCGACATCCAGTGACTGAAACGCACGTAAAACTCGTCTTTTGGGGGGGTGATAGGCTTCTGTCGAGTGACGTCACTCATTGTTACATGAGACAGTTAACAATGTCCACCAGTTGATATTAACCACTCACAATCTGTGTTGGTCCACCAGTTCGCTGTTTTGCTATGGTATTGATTGTTGGTCATTTGTTACTTGACAGAAGCCTATAGGCTACCATTGGCCACAAATCTATCTTTAAAGTTAACACCCATTTCGTACAGTGAATGTACGAAAACGTCTTCTTGATCGTGAGTCTATTCAAACATCGTAAAATCATTCAAACAAATTTACAAGATACATTTTTAAAATCCATGTGACTGGCATTTGACGTCAATAAGTAGCGAATCTGTGGTGTGGAGACTGGATTCAAGTCGGAACTGGGTTCGAGTCTGCATAAAGCATGTGTTTTTCTGAACCGAGCTTGGTGTGAACAAATTATTATACTAATCATCAAATTGTGAATAGTAAATTAATAACAAGTTCAGGGATAATGAACAATTTAGATTTTTGTGTTGGGGGGGAAAAGGAATCTGCCACATTGATCTTTAGATCGGCTTTATCTTCAATTCTTCCCTTTATTTTTTCCTCCCAAATCTTCTTTTTTCTTCTACTTATAATGTTTGCCATTTTTTTTTGTCCATAATGTTCACCATTTTTCCGTGTATTTTTGTATATTTTGTTCCATTTTTTAAATTTAATATTAATATTTTGTATTATTTCGTGACCTATTTTTGTGTTGGAGATTGTTGAGAGTATAAACTTGATGATTCGTCTTTGTAAGTACGTTATTATTAGTGCTTTGTTACTTGTTCGTGCACCGCGATTAATTTCCGACATTTTTAAATATTCTCTGCGCCTGCGTCAAATCTGATGAAAACCGAGTTTGTGATTTGGCCGTCGTTGTCAGCGCCCGATATTCTGAAATAAATTCATGGAATTGTTGAAAAATTGTGCGTGGTGTTCGATAAATTTATAGCATTCGGTTGGTCTATGATTTTACTTTTCAACTATGCATTGTAGTTGGGCTATCGACTAGATAAGGTGCATATCATGATGTAACTCACTGCTATTGTTGTCAATTAATGAGAGTGATTTTAGTGCTATCTAGCGGCCATAATCCAAGAAATTGTCGGGATTTTTTTCCAATTTATGTTTGTACAAGGTTATTTACAATCAAGTGTTTACTTATTATTGAGGGGTAAATAGAAACTACGAAAATGTTGTGTATTATATTTTCCATGTCGCTCATACATCAGCGCGAGGGCATTGGGGTTTCCCTGGAGTAGGCCTACTAACGTACAGGATGTACCAATCTCAACGAAAGTTCTCAAACTATTTCCATACATCCATTAGAAATTCAATGTGTTGCAAGGGTTTAACTTTCAAGATGTAATTTTTCATTAAAAAAATATGCGCTTGCGAGAAATTGTTTGTCGGTTGAACCAATGAACCTCATTGACTAAGCCGGTCGACTAGGCGTCTTTTTCTGCCTCATTGGCGGCGATAAGCTCCGAGGGGTTAACAACTCCTGAAATCCGGTGTACACTTGCCATGAAATCCCTATGAAATCTCTTAAAGTCCCTATGAAATCTCTTAAAGTCCCTATGAAATCTCTAGAAATTCTGATGAAATCTCTTGAAATCGAAATGAAATCTATGTTCATTGACTAAGCCGGTCGACTAACCGTCTTTTTCTGCCTCATTGCCGGCGATAAGCTCCGAGGGGTTAACAACTCCTGAAATCCGGTGTACACTTGCCATGAAATCCCTATGAAATCTCTTGAAGTCCCTATGAAATCTCTTGAAGTCTCTATGAAATCTCTTGAAATCTTGATGAAATCCCTGAAATCTTCAAATCAGGGGTACACCAAATTTGCGAGTTGTAAACCCCTCGATAAGCTCTTTACTACGCTTGTTATAATAATATTTATATAGCTCTTTAGGTTTGAGAAATTCTGACAAAATGGGAATGATTGTCGGTCGAAATGAGATGCTGTCAGGTTTACGTGAACATTTCCATCACGTTTCAAGTAATTTAAATCGCAGGCTGGTGCGGAGCAATAGTTGTGTGATATCGCTGTGACATGGTGTAAACAATGCACGGCGCTCGGCCCGCTGGTCACGTGAACGAACTGGGCTAGCCAATGAGAGGAAAGCGTGCACCTGTGTCGCGAGGCTACCACTGCCTGGCTCTAGGCCAGAGCCAAGTATTGCCAACATAGCACAGCACACAGTACGGTGTTGGTCGTTCTTCTTGGCTAGTGGTGACATTCGGCTTGTTTGTGTGTGCGTGTTGTGTGGAACTGTTGTGGGTCATGCCCCCGGGGCGGGGGTGGTCATCCCGCTTCTTACAGCACGACAAGTGGTAGGACGGACGGATGCCCGTACGTCATCGCAATACGACCAGTGTTGTACTGGGGAGTGGCGGGGTAAGGGGGCCGGACCCCCTGCCCCCCCATGGGATGCACATGTCGCCGGCAGCAAGTATGTGTGGAGTAATGCCCGCTGGCGGCATGCAGTCCCTCATACACAACGATCCTTTCTATTGCTCGCCGTTCGGCAGCCCTTACTTCAGGTGAGCACCTACAACCCTGTCACACTGACTTATGACAACAAGACTGATGCAAACTTCACGAGGGTAACAAACGATAACAATCGCAATCATATTGTAGGTGTCAAGTGGCAGACAACAATGCTGTCTACCAATCACAATCTGCGTTCGTTCCCCAGTCGCTGTATTGCTATATGGTAACGATTGTTTGGTTGTATGTTACTTGACAGAAGAATAAAGCGAACTTCGGAATCGATTGCCATTAGGGAACATTGTTGTCTTCTGTGTCTTTCAACAATGCATGCGTAACGTAACTTCAGTGGAGCCAGTTGTTGCGATAATTTGTCGAAGATAGTAATCTTCATCATCTTCAAATCCAGTAATAGACCATAATAGTAATAGACCATTGTTCACGCTCTGCAAATCCCTAATATGCCAGTAATAATAGATGATTTCAAAACGAGTTACCCATTTGTAGAAGGAATGTTGTAGATATTTTAAATCATCTCACTTGGCTTTGCACCGAGTCGGAACTGATTGTTGTAACTTGACTGATCGTATACCGGTAACTCACATACTGCTGTCAACAATTGAACAATTCGAGTTATTACCCATAACAAATTATGTGAATCATCTCGTATGTGGGCCTATAATCAAAATCAGTATACACAGCACCAGTCCTCCGCCCAGTAATGCTTTGTACATGACACTGTTGATCGAACTCTACAAACAATGATCGTCAAGTGAAACAATGTGTCATGCGCGAGATTAAAATGTCACATTCTTGTTATAAGTCTAGGTAAGGTTCTGGTTTGGAAACCGACGTCAGGCCGGGCGTGGGTGTCAGTAAATATAATTCATTTTTCACCTGCTGAATCTGGTTGTTGGTGGGATCCGTGACCGAACGAGCGTCTCCGTATTATGTAACTAGGCTTAGCGAATACATGTCTCGGGAAAAAAACTACCTATCGCTGTCGCGAGAAAGAATTGCGCAGTTGTTTGAATGAATTAAAACTGCGTGTTTTTTCGCTGATAACAAAAAGACTTTAAACCAAACCAAAGTCTAGGCGTAACACTTCTGACAAATGCTCGTTGCTAAATATCAACAATGTAGTGATGCCAGAATGGTAGTATCTGAAAACCTATCAATAATCCAGGACATCATGAGTGACATTTCGGTCCAGTTTTGTGTAGCTTCGAGTTTCGATAACAATGGGATAGTTCGAAATTCGAACTTGTCGGTGTTGTGTAGTATGGGGCATAGAAGCATGGCTCTCGATTTGTCGCGTCGCAGGGTGAGAGAGAGGAGAGAGAGGCCGACTGGCATGCTTGCGAAGGTCGCACGCACTCACACGGCCACATGGTGGTGACACGTGGGACAGATAGACGGCATGCTCAGCATTCATTAGCGAAACGCATGCATTGTTGACAATGGAACAGCTTATATAACAACACGCCATACCGATTTGTTCAAGTGCTTCACGGCTGTTTTGGCGTCGTCTGTTAGATTGATTGGTTTCTACTTCTTCCATTGTTTGCATTTATTGTTTCGTTGCATTTAGTTATTTTAGTATCATAAAGTGAGATTAATATTATGAAATGATGATTGTTCATAATAGTAATGTCGAATATGTTTCCATCGCAATTTTCCCTTGTAAATTGATAAAAATGAATACTTATTTCATCAAAATATAGAAAAAATAGGCCCAGGCCCACTTATATTGTATGAAACTAGAAAAACGTTATAAGATTCAAGCAAGATTATATGGAATGTAATGGAAAGCTGGTACTCACCTTGATTTTGAAATTAATAAGTCACTGCTTCCCTGTTTTACCTGTGACAATTATTTGTTTTATGATTTGATGGTTCAACCCGTTGATCTTCTTAATAGCTTTAAATGATGCAACTAAAATTACAATGATTTTCTAAGAAACGGCCAATCCTATTTTTCTCAAACTTTGGAACAGTGGTTATCATTTGTGGGCTTGAATTCAATCAAAAATTTTGAAATGATGGAAGAAAATTATCTTTCCCAAGTTCTCTCCTCTGGGCTATTCTTATGGAGGATTATTGGGGGTTCTTTTGTGGGTTGAATAATGAAATTATTTTTCGAATTATTTTGTCCTCTCAACTCTCATCCATGTGCTTGAAATCATTCAACAATTTTGAAATAATTGAAGAAAATATCTTTCCCAAATTTTCTCTGGGCTATTCTTATGGGGCATTGCTCATTGGAGGTTCTTACGATGAATGATGAAATTATATTTCAAGTTATTTGGTCCTCTGGATGCTGATGCCTTTCAGGCAAAAGCATCTTGTATATATGTTTCCCGCCAAACCAGTAGGCCTACCGTAGTTGAAGGTCTGTCGGGTCACTGCTGCGTCGTATGATTGAAAGCCGTCTTGTAATCAACGTGTTTTTTGGTTCACAGGCGCCACACGCCCTACTTTGGCCAACCGGACTACCGGATCTATGAACTCAACAAGAGATTACAGCAGAGAACAGAGGTAACAAACTCATACATTTTTGTCTTTGCTAAAAACATGGATCTCTTGATAAATGTACAACAAAGTACATGCACTCTGTAAAAACAGGTAACTGTTGTACTATGCATCACAGGTATAGCTAAGTACATTTTGTGTGTCTGTGTACTTGGTTTCTCATTCATACCATTTTGTAGTATCAAAATAATCTGTGTAAATTAGTAAAACTAAACTAGATTTTTTGTTCAACTAAATTTAAAAAAGAAATCTTTCACGAGTGAGCTTTTAAAGCGGATTGCATCTTTTATAGTTTATTATATTATGGTATTTGTATTATTACGAGCCCATGATTCTAAAATAAACTTGGAAAACGGTTACTTTAGGCTACCGAAATCCAATCAATGTGCATACATAGTTTCTAAATATATTCACGGTTTGGTCTAGTTTCTTTCTCGACTGTGAAGGTGTGAAAAATGAGTCAATTATAATTTGTTGTTATTCTGATTTGTTTTCCAGGAGAGTGATAACCTATGGTGGGACGCGTTTGCAACGGAATTCTTTGAAGACGACGCGAACCTCACTCTCACTTTCTGTTTAGAAGACGGACCTAAAAGATACAGTAAGTTGTGCAACGGATTTGAGCAGTCACTAGACGACTAAAGCCAACATGCACACTTGCAGCCGTGTCAAGTGGTTGGTCAAGCCGTATTGAAATGCATCCTAAAGTAAATTCACTGACATTATTCGTACCCACTTGAACAAACAGACCACGTACATGATGCACTCCGTGTAAAGTTATCGATAAAATGTGCAGAGATTTGATTGAAATTAGTGTTTGTAATTCAATTCAGGGTTTGTAATATACAGTACGGTGTGTAATGCTCTGCTTTCGAGGCTTAAATGCATATGCGTAATAGTACGTCCAATAGAAAGCCGATTATAATTATTTGTAACTACTCAGCCTGGTCTGATAACTGTATTAGATGGGTCAACCCATCTTTGATTCAACCAAGCGGTACTTCTAGTTTCTGACATTTGAAAACTATACGCTGATTTATCATTTTTCAACGTACCATTGCTTGATGTAAAGTTAAAAACCTATCCATCTGCCGTATTCCGACGATTCACACATCATATTAGTAGCTGGAATGTCACCAACTTGTAAGATTTCCCAAGTACCTGACTAAAGAATTAAGGGTCTTCGATAAAAATATGTAACACATATATTACAATTTGAATCAATGTTGTTTATTTACGTATGAAAACACAATACACGAGGAGCAGAGCACCCGTAGGTGGTTACCCTATGAATGTCCATAGACTAATAATTGAAGTTATTGGCGGGGGTTTCACGTAAAACCACCCTCACTCTTACCCTCACTTGCCATAAACACTGTCAAAGATTGCAAACGAACAAAATTAATGTCAAAACAGTGCAAAAGGAAAATGAAATTACAAGAACAAACATCAATGAGAGAAAACATATACTAAATAACTTTTGCTAATATAGATTATTACCAAACAAAACTGAAATAATTAAAAGACAATACCTGAAACGGCGGGAAAAAGTAAAGCTAATATTTGTCAACATGTAGAGAGATGCAATAAGATTGAAGGGATGGGGAGGAAGCGAACTTTTGGCAAGGTCGTGTCTTTTGTGTGGATGAGTCCGTGACAAGAAGAAAGACACAGAAAAGGGGTAGGACCAGATAGGCATGCAGGGTGGTCGAGGATTGGGGTCATCACAAACTTGCCTCTTTCGAGTTTACTGCAAGAAACTATAATGTCTATGATAATGTACAAAGTATTGTCCATGTTATTTGTAGGGAAGTTGAGCAACCTCGTAGGCACTACATCATATTTCATTAAAACTGTACTGGATCCTTTTTTTTATTAAATCAAAACTTTTCCCGTACAGAGCGTACGGTTTGCTAAGAAGTTGAAAACCAATGCACGGTTTTCCGATGTTGTCTAGTAAAGGTGTCTGCATATATTTGTATAATTACTTCCATCCACGAAAAAAATTAAGTCATCTACCCCCATAACAAACATGAATATACCTGTTATATTTGGATAGCTGTCACATTTCAAGGGTAAGGGTATTTTAAGGGTTTCAGGATGAGATTGAAGATTAGAATCACAACTACATCTTTGAAAAATGTTAGATGTTTGAAGCTGCGGAGAGTTTCTCTACAACTACCGAAGGTTTTAAACATTTATTCAATTGGTAGATGACAGTCTTTCGTGGTTATAAATATTTCAAATGTTGGTAGATGTGAATGTTGTTATGGTACAATAATATCTGTGTTTTGCTTGGTTTCCAGCTATAGGAAGGACATTAATCCCGCGGTACTTTCGAAGTATATTTGAAGGTGGCGTAACGGAATTATATTACAATTTGAAGCATCCAAAGGAATCCTTCCATAATACAAGTATTACTCTCGACTGTGATCAGTGCACGATGGTAACGCACCACGGCAAGCCCATGTTCACAAAGGCAAGTACAATAGTAATACAGGCATGAAACATTTCAAAAACATCACAGGAAATTGAAGTACCTACTGTATTGTATTTCCAAAATTAAGAATTATCTCTCATTGGCACCTTGGCAATGGCTCAATACAGTAGGCATACATAAATTATTTGACTTTGAAAATTGAAAAATGTATTTAACAAAAATATCAAATTCAATTTCAAAATATCAATTTTGTGGTCATCGTTGGGCGTGGGTTCGAGTCCCTCATAAGGCATGGGTATTTGTAAACGTCCTTTTACTCAGTGCCATCACTTCATAGCTTTTCATAATCACCTGCTCATTCTTACCCCGTATAACCAGCTGTTGGTGGGGTCGTTGAGCAAACAATAATCATCAGGTATGAATTGAAGGTGCCTCGATTGATTGTTTTTTTAAATGTGAAATTGAAATGTATAACTTGGAAACCTATGAATATACTAGCTGACTCGGCAAACGTTGCTCTGCCATCGAAGTGATTTGTAGTGAGTGTTGGTTGTTAATGTAAAAATAACGAATGTATTGTAAGTGTGTGGGTGTGGGAATGACTGAGTAACGCAACATTGCCGTTAAGACGTGGCGTATGAACCAACAGGTGGCGGATGGTGCGCTATCTAGCGTGTAGTCCTGCAAATGTTGCCGAGCGCGGCGGACATTGAGTAACGCCATCAATGTCATTGAACAACTGTCCTTGAAGTGCCAATTTTTTGGATATTGCTCATAGGAGAAAGCTCGGCAGAAGATCTCGTATACTTTAGGACCTTCTACCACCCCTATCGAATGTGTGTGAGGAATTTCACGACACTCGGTCCAGCCGTTTAAGAGAAATTTATCCTCTAACATGTGACACGAGCTTTTTATATATAAGATTATCTCGGCATATATAATAGAAACGAGTGGCACAATCCAATGAACGCAGTCGTGTTGTAATGTGATTGGGCCGTATGTTGCAGGTGTGCACAGAGGGGCGTCTGATCCTAGAGTTCACGTTCGACGACCTGATGCGCATCAAGTCGTGGCACTTTGCCGTGCGGACGCACCGGGAGCTGGTTCCGCGCTCGGTGGTGGGCATGCACTCGCAGCAGGACCCTGCCATGCTGGACCAGCTCTCCAAGAACATCACGCGGCAGGGCATCACTAACTCCACGTTAAACTACCTCAGGGTGAGCGCAACTACCTCAAGCACATTCGTATTTTATTAGCTGTTGTAGTACATTTTTCAATGTGTAAACATTGTCATCAGATAATATTACTAATAGCAGAGTAGTACAGTGAAACCTCTATCCATCGTTTTTCAAGGGACCAGGAAAATGAAACCATCCATGCAGGAAAACGATCCATCCAGGAAAATTTAACATTGACTATATGGGAGTGGGGTGAGAAAAAATGAATGATACAAGCAGGAAAACGATGGATCCGGGAACGATGCATAGAGGTTTCACTGTATAGTAAAAAGTAAGGAACTTGAACTTGAATGAGAAGTGAAAAATAATAAAAAATAAGACCGATAATAATTAAGAACTAACATCACTTAACATATATGTGTAACCAAGCACGCCCCAACCTAATAATCTCTATCATAAAATACCTCTAAATTATAAAACTCTTCTTGGAGGAGGAAGATCTTTAGGTCCCTTCTTGCAATGCATCTCAGTCGTAGTGGAAGGCTGCATCTACTGGGAACGAGAGAGAATAGAGATTAGCCAACGTAAATGTTGATGCAATTTACTAAAATGTTGTCAACTTTTATAATTTCATCAAAAACATGCCGTTTAGAACATGGAAACAATTCATTTTATTTTGCTTGGTAAACGCGTTGGTCACAATCCTGTACTCTCACTAATCCCTGTGGTATTTCATTTCCGTCACTTGGCATCCTTGATTAACTTCAACTTGTACTATTCTCTTATTGGTTGAATTTCAGTGATGAAAGTATATCGATACCAAAGTACTGACGAACCTAGAGTGCTTTTTAAAGTATCCATATAAACTATATAAAGAATATATTTTTGTGACGGACGATATGAGAGATGGATGATAGATGATAATACAATGTAAGAGTACTACCGTACTCAAGTACTACTTTCTAATAATGTAATATAAACTACTAGGAAAACGCCATATATGCATTGTTAGACGAGTGAATAGTAATAGTATGGGTAAAAATGGGTAAAAACTGCTTCGAGTGTTACAAATTTAGCACATTTCATGGTTTTTCTTCAAAATGGCTGACCCAATCAAGCTGAAAATTTCCAGAAATGTGTATCAAAATGTATTTCAACTTCACGCAAAATTTCATTTTTCTGGAAAATAAAAAAATATTTTCTTCTTCTCCGCTGTGTTATTCTAATGGTTATTTTTGAAATTTCTTGAATTCATAAAAAAAAGTTACCACTCAATAATGCCTCAAAACTATACAGATCCAAGTTAGATGAGAAACCATAATGAAAACAAGTTTGAAGCCGATAGCTGTAGCCGTTTGAACTGTGGAGAACTCACAAAAAAACATGAAAAAAAAAACATAAAAACGAACACAATTTTTTTTCAGTATGTCAAATTGAATCCTCGCTATAGCAGCTCGTCTAATGCAGTGTTGATGAGGTTGTTGTTTTGTGTGCACGTGGTGGAGCTAGTTCCGACGTTGTTGTTGTTTCAGCTGTGCGTGATCCTGGAGCCGATGCAGGAGCTGATGTCCAGGCACAAGGCGTACGCGCTGAGCCCCAGGGACTGTCTGAAGACGACGTTGTTTCAGAAGTGGCAGAGGATGGTGGCCCCGCCGGGTAAGCGAGGTAGACCCTTGTTAGACGGTTCTATGGGGCATGGGGAGTAGGTTCAAGTGCATGTTTTCAGGCACAAGCCTCGTAGACGTCACAGAAATTTGTATCTACTGATGTAAGCTCCATTTTATTTCAAGTTTTAACACCTTATTTTCGACATTTTCGTTAATATTTGAGGTCAAATTAATTGTGTGCATTACTTTTTTTTAGGGTTGCCAGTTGATATTCGAAATATCGATATGTATCGATAATCACTTGTTTGATATGATAATCGAATGTGTTTTTAGTATCAATATATCGATATAATCGATAATCAACGTGTATTTCATAATTTTTATATAATTGTTCAGTGTTTACTTCCAAAATTATCCAATGAAAGAGTGAGGTGGGAACATTTCTGTAACACGATTGGTGGACACAATTGGTGTTCAAACTGAACTGCTTGTCAATGACTTCAATGTTGGAAGTGGTGTGATTTATGGTGGTAGGAAAGGGAATGGAGGAAGGGGAAGCTGACACCACTATAATAACTCTATGGGTCACATGCTATTCAAATTGATAATCAATATAATCGATTATCAATCACTTCAAGTTGATTATCGATACTCATCTGAAATATCGATTATTTTTCTAGTTGATTATCGATATGAAGCCAATGATTATCGATCATGAAATTCATATCAAAGGGCAACCCTACTTTTTTTTATATTTCTCTCTTCAACTTATGGACATAAGTCGAAGATTGTTGTAGGAATCAATTTGTCAATTTTGATGTCATTACCTTTGGCACACATCTTTTATATTTGTCAGATAATATTATAAAATATGACTTTATTGACTATTGAAAGTCTTTCCATTGACGTCAAGGGTCTAAGTAATGTAGTTTCTCATCAAAAAGCTGGAAAATGTGAAGTGATTGACCAATACTTGCTATGAATCATTCAAAATGGTAAGCCCTTAACCTACATCATTCAATTGAGCCTTCATAATGTATGTAGACTAGGCCTGTATTGACCTATATTGGAAGGGAATTGAATTATTTCCTAGTTCACATTTCGAGTTTTTAATGTAGGCTAGTAGTGGTTATTTTTTTTGCACTGTTTGATGCATGATGTAGGCCTATTTAAAAGTCTTTAGATGATATTTAATCATCAGTAATACATGCCACGGTAATTAAGCACACTGAAGTTGACAGTTTGATTTGTGAAATCTGTGATCCGAGTGGTGTGATATTTGCAACGAGTGACTGTTATTTTGCAGAATCACAGAGGCCGGCAAACAAGAGACGGAAGCGTAAAGGTTCGCAGTCGGGTGGCGCGGCCAATAACGCTCAGCCCGCCCCCAACAAGAAACGTTCTCCCGGCCCCAACTTCTCTCTCGCCTCGCAGGTAAGCCCTCAAATCGTCAGTTAACCCCAGGACTCAGTAACCTGTTGTTGGCAGGGTTGTCATAGAAACAACAATCATCATAGTCATAGAACATTTATTCTGGATGTTGTAAAAAGTGATTGTGTTGACCACTGTCGACGTGCTCGAGCGTAGCGTGACGGCCATGTTTGTTTGCCTGCAGGACGTGATGGTCGTGGGAGAACCGTCGCTGATGGGCGGAGAGTTTGGCGACGAAGACGAGAGGTTGATCACGCGGCTGGAGAACACGCAGTACGACGCGGCCAACTCTCTAGACCACGAGAACCACGGCTTCTCGGACTCTCCCATGACGGGCGGACCCAACTCGTGGGGCGGTGGAGGGCCGGGGGCGGGCCCGGACCGGGGGCAGGGGGGGCCGCCGCAGAGCAATACCGGACCCTCGAGTCAAGACTCTGACAAGAAGTCGCCGGCCGTCAGCCAGTGATCACGTAGTCGACGACTGTGAGCCAGTGATCACGTAGTCGACGACTGTCAGCCAGTGATCACGTAGTCGACGACTGTCAGCCAGTGATCACGTAGTCGACGACTGTCAGCCAGTGATCACGTAGTCGACGACTGTGAGTCAGTGATCACGTAGTCGACGAGTGTGAGCCAGAGATCACGTAGTCGACGACTGTCAGCCAGTGATCACGTAGTCGACGACTGTCAGCCAGTGATCACGTAGTCGACGACTGTGAGCCAGTGATCAAGTAGTCGACGACTGTCAGCCAGTGATCACGTAGTCGACGACTGTGAGCCAGTGATCACGTAGTCGACGACTGTGAGCCAGTGATCAAGTAGTCGACGACTGTCAGCCAGTGATCACGTAGTCGACGACTGTCAGCCAGTGATCACGTAGTCGACGACTGTCAGCCAGTGATCACGTAGTCGACGACTGTGAGTCAGTGATCACGTAGTCGACGACTGTGAGCCAGTGATCACGTAGTCGACGAGTGTGAGCCAGTGATCACGTAGTCGACGAGTGTGAGCCAGTGATCACGTAGTCGACGACTGTCAGCCAGTGATCACGTAGTCGACGACTGTCAGCCAGTGATCACGTAGTCGACGACTGTGAGCCAGTGATCAAGTAGTCGACGACTGTCAGCCAGTGATCACGTAGTCGACGACTGTGAGCCAGTGATCACGTAGTCGACGACTGTCAGCCAGTGATCACGTAGTCGACGACTGTCAGCCAGTGATCACGTAGTCGACGAGTGTGAGCCAGTGATCACGTAGTCGACGACTGTCAGCCAGTGATCACGTAGTCGACGACTGTCAGCCAGTGATCACGTAGTCGACGACTGTGAGCCAGTGATCAAGTAGTCGACGACTGTCAGCCAGTGATCACGTAGTCGACGAGTGTGAGCCAGTGATCACGTAGTCGACGACTGTCAGCCAGTGATCACGTAGTCGACGAGTGTGAGCCAGTGATAAAGTGTTGGGTGCGGACAGGCGTGACACGGTGGTATAAACGAATACGCTGGCAGGTTGGCTCATCTACTTTCAAACTTCTTCAGACATTTTATTTTTTGTTATCTTTGCGGGTTTCAAATTTATGTATTATTGAAGTTTAATCTAGCATTAACGAAAGTCCGTAGTAAATTTAATACAGTGGAACCTTTGAACGTGGCATTGAGTGTCAGGATAACTTGACAAAGCAGACGTATGAACATTGTGTAACTAACAAACGTTCGCTTTTAGAAAGATACATGAATGTTCCACTGCATTTCAAACTACCGGTATTTCGAATTACCACTTGTTTGTTCAAGTTTTGTATGCCTATTTTGATCGTTCAAAAATTACTGTTATTTGAGTTATTTCTAACGGAATAACAGTTATCTCGTTTGGACGGATATCTCGCCGACAATGCGGTAGTTCAAGTAGAGTTCTTCCTTTATAACATTACTGATCTGAAGTAGGTTACCAAGAGCACATGTTGGTACACTCCCTGAAGATCTAACGTGTTTGATATTATGTGTAATGCAGGGTACCCGTTACTAGAAATACCATCTCAAAATAGGTGTAAGAAAAGCTTTTAGCTAACCCTGGTGCACAAATAGAAATCTCATCATCATTATTGTATTATTATTATTAATAACGTGTTACGAAGTGTACCAGTTGAGTAATCCGAATGACTCGAGCGACGAGATGATTGAAACAAGATAGCCAACCTGCCAACTTTGTTTGTTACATTGTCACCCTGCCTGTTCTGTCCGTACATGCTGCTAGTACTTAAACCAGTACAAAGACTAGATCCGTAGCGACACGCGAATACAAACAATGTGCCGCGACGGATGCTCTCGACTAGCAACGAGTGATAGATCAGAGTGCGTGCAAGCAGAAAGTTTGGTAAGCACGCGCGTGCCGAAAACGACGTACCCCTCGTACGTTCGAGTGTTGTGAATCGACCAAAACTTTTGCATAGGTTTTATAAAGTATGTTTTTTGTCTTTTTGGAAAGTGCGTCACATCTTTAATTATACAGCACCGATTCCAAGTCTTAAATTCCAAAAAGAGGTGAAAATGGAACCAAGTCTAGTTCTGTAGGACAGACTTTTTAGATTAATACAATTGAAATGATGCGTATGTAATGAAAAAATATTATCGTTCCATGCATAATTTTGTACACCTTACTGGGGTGTGCCTTGTGTTTGGTGTAGGCTGCATGGAATTGGGACTTGGACTTCAGTATTTTTCAAAATGATTTCAGTTGTTCCACCATTTGTGTATTTTTACGGCTCTTTTGTCTCTATAGTTGTGTGTCGTCTTCTCTCATATTGTGTCCGGTCCTGGATGTTTGCTTGGTTGCCATGGTTCCGCTGTAAACGGCATCAAGCGTGGTACCGGTGTGTCTGCCCACATTATGGTGTGACAATACAAGACAAATGAAATAGACTTCAGTTTGGCTTCTTTACATTACCTACATTCCATCCAGAACTAGAACCAAGAGCTTTGTCAAGAAGTACCTTCCAAATACAGTGAAACCTCTATCCATCGTTTTTCAAGGGACCAGGAAAATTGAACCATCCATGCAGGAAAACAATCCATCCAGGAAAATTTAACATTGATTATATGGGAGTGGGGTGAGAAAAAATGAATGATGCAAGCAGGAAAACGATGGAACTGGGAACGATGCATAGAGGTTTCACTATATATATTGAATAATTCTACAATTTTAATTAATTATGTGGATGACATCGAACACTGGTTTCTGGGCACCCGCATTTTTTTATTGCGTCGGGATTTCAAGATTTTCATTCCATATACCGAAAAAGTTTGGGCTTGGTTTTTATGTTTTTTTTTTTTTTTTTTTGTAATTCTGTTCGCTGCATACAGGTCAGGAAAAAGTTTCAATCAACTCAAAACTTTTTTCCCAAATTGGTGCTATACCAGAATAGGTTGGGATTGTTTTCCAGAAAAATCGGTCAAACGGTGTTTCCGGAAAAAATTTGGAATGTATGGAAATTCCCCATAAGAATAGGCTGGAGAGAAATACTTCGAAAACCAAAATTTTCCAAAAGCTCTCAAATTTATACTGAATGTGGAAAGATCTATGATACATATTTTAAGCGATTTGTGAAACAATCGGATGTGAAATAACGAAGAAAACGCATTCCTAATGTACTTTTTTACACATCAATAAAAGCAATTAAGAAAGCAATTAAGGAACTATTAAATGTGAGCAACAAGTGTCACCAATAAATAAAAACATTTAAAATCTGTACTGGATAATATCAAGAAGGCACTGGTACCATTGTTAGGAAACCAAGGTCCATATACCGTACCAACAGACAGCCGCGGTATTTAAACCTTTGAAGTGATCCACGGCCTGTATATGTACATTGAGCTGACCAAATGTTCTTAACTCTACATTTCCATACTTCTAAGCTCAGCTCACAATGCATATAAGGCATTTTCCTAGTGTAAATATAATTTAGTCATCAGTGCTACGGGTCCAAACTACAAGTGAGTAACCGTCAACGATTGTACGCTCTCAGCTCGCTGCCGCTATACGCACGCTTAGCTGTTCCGCAACTGACGAACCTTTTGTTTTGATCGAGTTGAACGGCTTCAGCTATATTCAAGGCTTGGTTTTTATGTTTTTTTTTGTGTGTAATTTTGTATGCATCGTACAGGTCAGGAAAATTGACCAATCGACTGCAAACTTTTTTTAAATATTGGTGTCACCAGAATAGGTTGGGATTGTTTTTCAGAAAAATCGGTTGAACAGTTTTACCGGAAAAAATTTGGAAAGTTCCCTACAAGAATAATATAGGCCTAAATTATATAATCCATATAAGAATAACCCAGGGCAAATTCTTCAAAAGCTTTCAAATTCATACGGAATATGAAAACAACTATCCTACACATTTTCAATAATTTGTTCAACAATCGGATGAGACATGACGAAGAAAACGCAATAGAAGTATGCATTTCATTGAATATCAGGATCAAAACAAGCGATGCAAAGTGTATATGCGACAGGTTGCTCTATGAATATCAACAAGTTGCAGGTAAGGTTTTTCAGCGTTTGATGTAGTCCAAGGTCTGTAAATGTAGATTGAGCCGATGAATTATTTTTTAGTCCCAGATTTCCATACTTCTACGCTCATCTCACAATGCACATTCTGCGTTTCCCTAGTTCACTAAAAGTACCACAGCTGTACAAACAATGGCTATTATTTGTGTTATGTTGGTAGATAATCTTCTCTCATCGACACTCTCAAAGACGGACATTCTGATTTCTAATCAAAATTGAAATCTTTGTTGATAAGTCATAGTAATCGGGTGCAAACAATTAGATGGTTGTAAAGTAATTTGAACGGACGAGAAAAGTCTAGAGACTAACCTGAGCATATGAAATTCTTGGCATTTCACTTTTTGCAGAGTTCCCACCTACCTGGAAAACCAGGAATAGTCTGGGAATTCACTATATAGCTACTGAAAAGTTGGGGAATTTGGCAAAAAATACAAAAACCTGGAAAAGTCAGGGAAAATGAGCTATAATAGATAACATTTGCTGAAATTTAATAATAATCTGTTTGTGTAGATATTTTTCAAGTAATAAAACAAATACAAATAGAAACGAGACTGCAAATTTTCAAGTCAAATGTCAAATGAAGATCTTCAGCACGAGGTTCGCAAAAGAGCCAGGGCTGAAATATACTCACTCGAAGCTAAAAAGAAGAAAATTGAAGTTGCTGCGTCAATAGAAAAGCAACATCTGAGTAATGAAATATCTAGCCTTCGTAAACTTATCTAGTTCATATGAGCTTTAAACTTCATTTCGGTTTGTATTAACCTTAAAGAATAATAAACATATGTATTATAAATGAACATATAATTACTGAGTCTATATTTTACCATTACCATTCTTCATTTGACAGTTGTACATTATTGTACTGTCCTTACTATTTTTTAACGCATCAGACCCTGGAATTGAGCAAAATAGACCTGGAAAACCTGGAAAAGTCAGGGAATATAAGTGGAAACCCTGTTTTATAAATGATGTGACTAAAGCTACTGATAACAAGACGTTTTCGAGCAACGTCGATGATGGTCCTTCTGACTTCGTGATGGTGCCCTTGTCAAATGTCTCACCCATTTAAAGTTTGAGAATAGGTTGAGGGCTTACTTAAATCGTGGTTTCACTTGGCTCTCAATTCTGATCTTTTTCATGAGTACTGTCCGTTGGGCGTGAACTGCTGTCCCTAGTTAACAAATTGTAACCGTAGGTAGCATAGGCGTGCGCAGGGTAAACTATTAGGGTGGGCACCAGTAAAAGTTAAAGGTGGATAGAAGGAACCCAATACGGGGGTCTCAGCTCCGTAAGGAATTTTTTGAAAATGCATACTTTATCCTGTTATTTTTAGGTTTACAGTAACATCCATAGTCTTGTTTTGGTATCGTAGTATGGTTGGATTGTCATCATATAGAATTCAGCAGGACATAAGTATTTTATAATTTTGTTTAGGCACAATTATACCGATTTTTACGAAAATGTAAAACAGTGCATGGCTGATTTGTGCAACTATATATCTTTTCTTAAATTACCAAAAAATCTTGTGAGTTCAAAATCTTGTGGGTTCAAAATCACGTGAGTTGAAAATCTTGTGATTGAAATATAACAAGTTATATGAAATATTTTCAAACTTTCAACGCTGTTTACGATAAGAACGAGAAATTTTATGCGTAGTGATTTATTTGTAGCTGTACCCGTACATAAAAATATTAAAATACAAATCTTGAACAAAAAAAATGAAATAGTAATCATAATATTTAAACTAAATAGACATAACTACACGAGCGTTAGCGAGGATTCAATTTTACATACTGAAAAAATTGGTGTTAGTTTTAATGTTTTTTTCTGCTACAGCTATCAACTTCAAACTTTTTGAATTTTTTGAAATTTCAAGAATACCCATAAGAACAACGTGGCGGAAAAATATCGAGAATATTTTTATTTTAAAAATACATAAAATTTTGTATGAAGCTTAAATACATTTTTATACACATTTCTGGAAATTTTAAGTTTAATCAAGTCAGCCATTTTGAAGAAAAAAATGAAATGTGCTGATTTGGTACCACTCGAAACAGTTTTTACCCTTCTCGCTCGTCTTACAAATGCATAGCGTTTTCCTAGTATAGTAAGTAGATACCGGTACAGTAGGAAAATGTTATAAACAAAAATGTATAAAACAAAAATGTATAAACAAACATTCAATACACTGAAAATCCATCACATTTCATTAATTATAACCCAGCGGTACCTACATCAAAGTCATCGTGTGTTTCAGTAGCCAGTCTGACTACGTGGGACCGAGTAGACTGTAGAGTATTGTGTCAATCGGTAAATTCAAAGAATATGCATATAATATTATGATATGCTGACTTTATCTACAATAGCGGCGCAACCCCAACTATACAATCACCATGTGCAGCTTGCCGCCTGCCGTAATTGAATTGTTATACACACGGGTAAAGAGGGAATATCAACAACAAACATATAATATAGGTTACCAATTCTGTAAATTGTTATTAATAACAAAAAACACAATATATCTAGAAGTGTATTATCGAGTGTATTGTATCACCGCCTGTGGCGGTGATACATTAGGGTGGGCACATGCCTACCTTAAATTTCAGAAATAAATTCCAGCTGGGGACGAATGTTCTTCAACTAGTGGCAGCTCACGTGCAAGTACAGTATACTGCAAGTGACGCAAGGTAACTTTCCTTACAATAGCTTGCAGTTCCGAGCAGATCAGGGTAGGATGGCAAAGGGAACCCGCAGTGAAGGAAAAAGTGCGAGATCTTTGCAAGGCTTGTTGTTCAAGCAAGGCTCGAGCTCGCCATAACATTGCCGATTTCACGTCACTCGAGACACGTGCAAACTACCAACGACTGGGTGTTCCAAGCCGCCAAAGATCTTGCTACGCTTATTAATAACAGGGCTAGTTCCGTTCTAAGTTCTTGGCAAATATCATTAGATAGTTTCAAGCTGGAGTCATGGCAGATTTACATGGTGCTAATCATGTTGAAAATTGAAAACTCTACTTCTGATAAAACCCCCATTTTTGAATGAATGCATTGAAATATTGTCGTTATAGCAGCATTAAATTGTTGATAATATGCTTGATTAAATCATGCAAATGAGTGAAATAATTACATTATGCAGGCAAGGATGTAAACACAAGGAAGTTTAGTATAAATAGAGATGAATGTGGTGATCCAAGTGTGGATGTAGAGTGAGGAGAAATTTTGCCCTCACGGCTATGGTATTTTCCCATTATTCTGTGGCTTTTCAACAGCTTCAAACTGTAAATCCAACAGAAATATAATTTCAATTTCTCCGGCAGCTGACGGAAAGGATCAACAAAATACATCATTATTCAATTGAAATCAAATTTTATATATAATATAAAACATTTTTTAGTGGTACATAGTTAAATCTTACAGTTTGTCAGCCTTAAAGCTAATGTTACCATTATATTTTATTTACATATACATCAAATAAAATGATTACTCCTCAAAATGGTCCTGATCTGATCAATTTAAACATTGAAAAGAAACATTGAGATGGAAATGATAATATTACAAAATTGTCTGCTTGAAAACAGCAACAGTTGTACCAATACGGTATGCGTGGTATAAAAGAACGACTTGCTAACCATTGCAGGACCAATATTTTAAGGAGTAAATTTAAAAAACAACAAAACATTTACAGGACATTCAACACACTAGATAGTCATTCAATTACATCATTAATATTAATATAATGGTAGGCCTACATTATTATTCAATTTACAGTTCATATTATCATACAAATATAATATCTTATATTTTAAAACTAAATCAAACGAAAGCCTTTTAAGTTTCCCATCTCCTAGAAAATATGATCGTAGCTCGTTTTGATTGCACTGATTGCGATCGTAGCAGCTGGTGCCACAATCTGCATAGCAATTTGCTACATTGTGTTATACGGTGAAACCTCTGGTGAAGGGACCGGGAAAAAGAAACTATTGATGCAGGAAAACCATCCATCACGGAAAATATAACATTGGTTAAATGGGAGTACGGTTGAACAAAATGAATGAAAGAAAGCGGTAAACACGCATAGAGGTTTCACTGTAATCATTATTCAAGTGTGAATTATTGTTTGCTATAATTCAAGTTTTCAAGAAGATCTTATAGTGATTGGTCCAGGTTAAATATTGCTTCTCATCAATGAAATGTCACTTTGCCCAATTGAAAACCACAATAAAATGATTTCATTAAATAGACTACAAGAAAAGGTTGAGCTTTAACATCCAACAAGGAAGCAGATGATTTATTCATCAATGCTGAAGAGACTCAAATAAAAAGAATTACGATAGAAAAGAATTGAAAAATGAACAGAAAATAACTGACAATGAAACATGAAAATGACATCAAAAGTTCTCACATAATGAATGAGTGTATGACCAAAGCGCTATCAAGAAATTCATATTAGTCACTTGTAACAATATTAAATGAATAATATTTCAAATTATTATTAAATATACAAGATTCAAATTCACTTCTGTATAAAGAAAACTACCGTAACCATAATTTTGCCTCCACAATAGTTCTATTGTGAAATAACTGTAAATTTAATTTTGCTATTTGTTGAAACCATTTATTAGTTTCTACCAACCATAGGGTAGAAACTTGAACCTGTCTAGGCTGGAGAGTTGGTTGCTCAGTACGTAGCTAGACAAGGAAACAACCTGGAGATACCTACCATTCACTTAGGCCTAATGAATGCTCGTTTCAAAACTTACTTATAAAAATAATTGCTGGAAGTTAAGTTGGGTATGTTTTGAATACTGTATGGCACAAAGAAGTGTTAAAAATGACTACGGAGATGGTCACTTTGAGGTCGGAGTGGTATGTTGGTTGACGGGCGTAATAGAAGTGGAGCCATCTCTCGGCAGGCCAAGGAAGCCAGCCGCAGTCGAGCTGTTCTGGTGCGCCTGCATCATCATCAAGTCTTTGTACAGCTGTAAATGCTCTGCGGTCGGCGCAAAGATTGGGGGAGGAGTCTGCTGCCCCTGCATGGTAGACATGTAGGAGTACATCTGTGAATTATACATTGCAGGGTAATACATGCTGTAAGGCAATGTGTTGGATTTGGCCCTGGAATCCAACTGAGGGGCGTAAGAAGCCGACATGGAGCCACGACTTGCCGACCTGCTATTAGTCGAGCGACCGTGACTATTCGAGTCCCTCGACGTCGATCGCGTGTGGCTATTCGAGTCCCGCGATGCAAAGTGACCGTGGTTATTGGTCTCTCGTGACGTTGATCGAACGTGGTTAGTGGAGTCCCGCGACAATGAGTGACCATGGCTGTTGGACTCCCTCGGCATCGAGCGTCCGTTTGTGGCCAGAGCCTGTTGGAGATCGACCACATTATTGCGCCGTGGTTGTGACTTGCGTTGCTGCTGGGAATGTCTACGTTGCTGAACATCAACTACCGTGATCTCAAGGTTCGAGCCAAGTAATGTCCGACCGTCCAACATGGGTAACGACGTACGTTTCGGAGCACTGTTCACACGCAGGTCTAGCACTTCGTTGGCAGACTGGGTGGGTTTCGAGGGTCGCCGGCCGAGGCCGTCTTTGGGGTTGCCGTAGACCGTGGCCTCCGAGTGAGTGTAGATGGAGCGTGACTGCGTGACCCGATGGGGGTCCCACGCAAATGACTGCGGTCGGTGGGAAGACGAAGGCAACATGTCGAGCATGTGACTGACATCTGGCGTGACGGTGATCGAGATCTGACTGTCGGAACGTTGAACGGGAGTAGCGTGTTGGATGACTGACGGACGTCTCTCGGACGTAATGGTGACGGACGCTTCGGGAATCGCCGCCGAGACGGCCGTCACTTCCAGGCCGCCCTCTTTCAGGATTTCTAGCTTCCTCTTCTTCAAGGTCGGAAGCCCCGTCTTGATGACCTTGGCCGGAGAATCTTGGTCGGTGATGTCGATCAGTTCTGGTTCCGGATCGGCACTGCTCTGTCCCGCCTCTTCCAGCCTACGGAGGTTGGACATCGGGATGTTCTCTTTGTCCGGGGGAAGAACTGCGACCGGATCTAGCGTTGACTTGTCACCTCGAGGGCGGACGCAACGCAGAGCTGACATCTTGCCACCCATTGGGACCACATTCTGTAACATCACCGTAAGGCATAAGCTACATCTGAGGAGACAAATGTTATTCTTTAAAGTTAATTTCTTCCAATTAAACAAATCTTTACTATTAAAAATCTACACCTCTAAGAAAACTTTACAGATGCACTCATGATTTATTATGATGTCCAAGGCTACGTTCCAAAACATGACCCAATATAGGAACGATATGACATCATAAACTACTTGAGTATTCATTTTGTATTTTTGTTGCTTATAAGTCGCTATCCACACACACTAAACATCTCAATACTGAGAACAATGTGCCAGCCGTGACCTACAAAAGTTGGATGCATCTCTCTAGATCAGTTTATGAGAATATTTGATGTTTTAATATTTGGTTTAGTCTTCTGGGCTTTTGATTCCGTTTTAAAAACATTGATCACACTTACGTAGGAATGCTTGGCACTGGGCTCGATTTTTCCTCCGTGGCTAAATAAGCTTACCTTCGATTACCTTCTAGAAAGTACTGAATTACTGATTTCAAAAAGTAGATCTGTTGCAATAAACTGTTATTGATTGCAGTGAAACCTCTATGCATCGTTCCTGGATCCATCGTTTTCCTGCTTCTACCATTCATTTTTTCTAACCCCACTCCCATATAATCAATGTTAAATTTTCCTGGATTTTCCGTTTTCCTGCATGGATGGTTTAATTATCCTGGTCCCTTGAAAAACGATGGGTAGAGGTTTCACTGAACAAAGTAAGAACAGTAACAATATGAGAATTGAGAGCTAAATGGTAGCTTACCTTGATGTCTGTCTGATTCGGAGAGACGTCTGCGTTGACTACAGCGGCAGGTTTAGTGCCGTGAATGTGTACTTCGTATGGTAAAACGTATCTAAACAAGTCAAATAGTGTCAGTGCATGGTTTCTCATAATCTCAACCATAACCTCATAACAACCATAACAACCATAACCTGCTTGTACACTTCTCTATGATTTGAAATTCAATGAATTCAAAAAGACCCATTTATATACGGTACATATTTTCATTTTTTTAAATCCTCACATTTCAATATACAAATAAGGTTATATAGGTAAAACAGATGAGAATTAGAGATAAGATGGATGAAATAATAAAAGTAATGACACACAGTATTGACGTCAATACATGACTCCAACCGACTCCAAGAAAGAAATCATGAATATATCCAACTACTCGCTCATACTATACAGAAACTGTAAATTGCAAGGTGGTTACTAATTAGTAATTAATACATTCTTAGGATTGATTAATTACAACGTGGAGATCATAATACAGAGAAATAGCATTTGTAAATTGAAAGCCTGCGTTAGTGTAGTAGTGCGTAGTGTCAGTGCGTTAGAGTGTGAGAGAAGAACAGCTAGCTGTGGAAAGGGCTAGAACAGAACTGGGTAGAGGTGGTTTTGTTCAGAGAACAATAATCGATTGGAATGGGCTGGGAGAAGAGGCAAGAAGAGCAAAGACTATCGCAGAATTCAAGAGAAGAATACAAAACTAATATGAATTGTGAATTATAAATTTGAAAACTGCCACCGCGCATGCGTGCGCAACTGCAGTTGTATAAATAAATGAAATGAACTACCATGTGTATACTGGCTCAAAGGTATTGGGTTATGATAGAGGCATTTTAATTGTGTCTCGTAAATTGTACTTCAAAGGTTCGATGAGACTTACTTTTCGTACTGCCGTCTGAGATAGGTGGCAGCACTGTTGCGTGTGGAATCTCCGTCCATCTGATCGTAAATCAGCTTCCACATCCTGTTGGCTGTGACCTGGCCGTAGCCACCGAGCTTACGTACGAGCTTGTACACGCCAAACAGGTCGACTGGAACACAAACACCAACACCTCATTATTAGGGTTGCCCTTTGATATGAATTTCATGATCGATAATCATTGGCTTCATATCGATAATCAACTGGAAAAATAATCAATATTTCAGATAAGTATCGATAATCAACTTGAAGTGATTGATAATTGATTATATCGATTATCAATTTGAATAGCATGTGACCCACAGAGTTATTATAGTGGTGTCAGCTTCCCCTTCCTCTCTTCCCTTTCCTACAACCATAAATCACACCACTTCCAACATTGAAGTTATTGACAAGCAGTTCTATTTGAACACCCAGAGTGTCCAACAATCGTGTTACAGAAATGTTCCCGCCTTACTTTTTCATTGGATAATTTTGGAAGTAAACACTAAACAATCATACAAAAATGATGAAATACACGTTGATTATCGATTTAATCGATTATATCGATATATTGAATATCAACTGGCAACCCTAGTTAGTATTCAATACACTACGTGCACTCTTTGTAGCTGTTAGTTTATTCTTCCACGAACCGCACAATATAAAATTATTACAAAACTCGCACAGCAAAAGGTTGATTTGTTTTCTGCCAGGTAAACGATATATTATAAAACGTCTGCATATAATTGAGTACATGACCAACAACTTGACCATTTCATCACCATGTTTTCAAAATCAACGCATAACAAACAGTCGTATTCTTCGTCTTGGACACTACAAAGATTCATCATTTACGAGCGATACGGTACTTTAAACATTATGGCACATTTTATGATAGCATTTTACATCCTTTTTCTATCTTATCCTATTTTCTATCCAACCATTTTAGCATTTTAGCAACAAGTTTTCCACGTTTCAAGGATAAACGCATAATGAACGAGTTGTTTGTACTCACGCTCCTTGAAGCCGACGTCCGGCAACCGTCCGATGGGCGTCTGTTTGCTCCGCATGAACGCGTGCAGCTTGACAAGGAAGTCCTTCTCCTCCACGCTGGCCGACACGCGATTACTTCGGCGCGGCTGCTTCAGATTGTTGCATCGGATGCCGTTACGATTCGCGGCCTGAGGTTTTATCTGAAACCCAGACAACGAGTAGCGGTCAGTAAATCACCTCCAACAACTAGGCAATTGGTAGCCGAACTATTCATCACAAATAAACTCGATTAATACAGCATCAAATTGTTCTGAGTGACCAGCTAATCTATTAGAAAAGCTAGGTACATGATTGAATTGAGCAAAATGAATTTCATAAACGTGAAAATTGCCACAATTCATCTTTGCAGAATTGGGTACATATTTAAATATAATTGATAACAAACAAAAATATACCTTAAATATAGGCCTACACCTAAAATATACGGTACCTTAGGAACAATAATATACAAAGCTCCGTTAGTTTTGTTGTTATTAACTCATAACAGTCAGCGTATGAATGTTTTGACCAGAATCAGTGATAACGGTACATTAGTATGCTTTACTCAGAATCACATAAATATAATTTAGGCCTAATCATATTTCTTGTAATACAGTCCTACATTTATTACCAAGCCAACCACCAAAATGTTACCTTGGTAACGATTGAAGAAACAGAGACTGTAGACAAGGACGACTCGGACTCGTTCGAATCGGAACCTCCGGGTGAAAGACTTCGTTTCTTACGTTTTCTGCGCGGCCGTCCCTTCAGGTTTGGAGCTGTAAACACACGACCAGTCAGTACACCGTTCTCCTATACTTGTGGTGTTTGACCTGTACAAAGTCATACACAACTGTTCAACATTCAACTTGCGGACAAAACACTGATTCACACAGCTAAAGTTCATCTTTGAATCACATTCCAAATCAATATGACCTTCACATACACTTTTCTCGTATCAACATATAAAACTTGACACGAAATCATTGTTTCCCAGCCAAGTTTAGGTGCAACATATTACGATTGTTCCAACTCGGCACCACAAGGGCAGTCTTACAATCTCAAAGAAAATGAATAATCATCCACCCTAATATATGTCACAACATGTACTGCCAGTAGAGATAATTTACTTCTTGCTTGACCCTATTTCACCCTGAAGATAATGAACTGTGAAGATGTGCAGCTTATTGAACATTAATTCTACATGACAAGTTCAGAATTATCGTACGTTCTTCTTCTTATCAATCTTTATCTCATTATTAATTCTTTATTCATTTTCTCATTTTTTGTATTGAATGATCATTTTGTAAGGTTGGGACTACTCAAAATATTTTTATCATAAATTGATCTACCAGTATGTACGCTGTCAGTCACTAATACCTCAATTCAAAAACAATATAAATTAATAATTATATCATTATGAATATCAATATATGGTAAATAATATATCCTTTTTGTTGCCAAAAAATTCAATACTGTACGTACCTTATTTCAGTTTGTATATATATTTTTTGTTATTATTCCCTATTGTTTTATTTTACTGAAATGTATTCAGTTTATATTATATTGATGAAAAGGTCTGAATGTTTGTATGGTTGGTAGGCCTACTCACCCAAGTGATTGCACAATAGTTCCAATCCTTCGAGATCGGGGTAATCGAACGTGTCCTTGCAGAAGACGACCCTCGTTTGTTTGCACGGCAGGGCGAAGCCGCCGAGCGCGACCACCAGCTCGTGGCGCGCCCACTTGTTCGTCACGCCCTCGATGCGCTTCATGATGCCACGGTAGCGGCAGTAGCGCGGGAAACTTAGCACGATCACGGCCGACGCGTTCTCGGGTACACTCTCACCTGAAACACACAACCATTAGTCATTTCCTCATCTCATACGTGTTTTTATTATTGGATGGGTGAAGCGAAGACTTCTATTGGGTCGGAGATGTATCTTTCATGTTTTTTTTGTTTTTTTTGTATATTCTGCACAGGTCGCAATGTTTGATAGATCAATATGAATTTTTTTGTGGACGCACATACTTAAACAACTTAGAGCTGTATAGTTTTGGGAAGAAATCGGTTCCACCACTTACGTAAAAATTGAATTTTTGGAAGTTTTTGAACAAAAATGGGACAACATGCTTTCCACAGGTCGGATGGTTCGTGCGATCAGTCTCATTTTTTCCGTGAACTCGCTGGCTCATACAAGTTGGTTCTGTTAAGTTTTTTGCCCTGATCGGTTTCACCACTTCTGAGAAAAAAAATATTTCCGATCAATTTCCCCAAAAAATGAAAAATACTAATCTTTGATCGTTTCGAAATTCCTACTGAATGTTGCCACTAGGTCGATACACTCAGTCACGCAGTTTCACATTGATTGCATAAGGCGTTTAGAAGAAAAAAAATCAAAATATATTTTTTCTTAAAATTTTAAATAAAATTCCTTTTGGTTAGGCCACTGTCTCGATTTTTCATTGTAACGTTGCCCATGGACAGATTCATTAGATATATAAGCTATATTGTGTGAGTTAACAACCCAGTCAATGATTTCAACATTGAGTTTGAATTGGGATCATTTGTAGCCTACATACACCACCACACAATGTATGTTGGAAAATGTCATACAGTAGATGAGTTTGGAAATATGAATGAACTTCTACCTCTTAAGCAACCTATAGAGGCGTTGAAGTAGATGTTGTGATATAGGTGTAGTATCCAACCCAGCGTGGCCTAGACTAACTGCCCGGGTTGGGCTAACATGTTGAGGTTATCAAGGTCAGGTTAGTACCGACTCGGACCTGACCTGATCTAACGCTTCCTAACCTAACTGCCTGGGTTGAGCAGTCATGGTTAGGTTATTCAAGTCAGGTGACTCCACAGTTGGGTACAGTAGATCCAGTACAGGTGTTAATTTTCCAGCTCATCCTTCAACGAGAGGGAAACACGTATAGCGTTTGCCTAGTTTAGCCATAAGAGTAACCTGTCTTGTTTTCATCTATGATAACACCAATGTTATCATTGAACAACATGATTTTGGGGCCACTGTTGACCACTTCCTACAGCAATGTGTGACACCGCTCGAAAGAAGTTTCCAGTGTACCTCAAGATTAAAACAACCACACAACAGCAAAACAAAACAAATTTGTACCGAGTAGTTGTTTTTCTTTGATGATGTCGTCAAAATCGAAGGAGCTTTCTAATAACATCTGTGGTTTGGCTGGTTGGTCGTTTGAACTGATCGTGTTGTCCCATTCAGCCGTTAGTCCATGACACCAGTCAGCTTGTTCAATGATACGGTCGAGCAAGTCTTCCACGCGCAGGACGACCTTCTCCGAGATGGCTAGCACTTCATCCTGAAACACACGTTCAACACACGTTATTACAGTGTTACGCCTCACCGAACGAGGTTAGTCAGACTAGTAATAGATAGGATAGCTAGTTATAGGATAGTACAGCATGGCGTTAGGGTAGGTATATTCAGGATAGAATGTACGTATACCATTAGTTATAAAGGTACGTTCATACTATAAGGCAACCTGCCGCATAAACGGTTTTTCCGTTGCCGTAAACACAAACTCTTTTTCTTTCGTTCAGAGTACTACGGTAAACGTCAGACGGCAAGTGAACTTATTTTGAGGTTATGTTGAGTTGAGCTCTGATCTCCACCCAAGTTTTCGTTCTCAAAGGTTTATCTTTGTGCAGGGAATCTGTTACTCTGTACATAAAAGGTTTCTTGCTCACGAGAGCAATGATAAATTCATTAGACAAGATTGGTTTCTCAAAATGCTGGTAAAAATGTGTAGTGGTTTGATTGGCGCCAAGAGTCGATCGCTGAACAGTTGGTTCTACACCCACCCTGCGTAGGAAAAGCGGTCTGAGCATGCACAGGGCCGTGATTAGGCCGACTACGTCACAAACCGTATCACGGCAAGCTAGCCGTACGGCAGAAAGTTAAAGTTGATTCAACTCGGACAGCCGTGCCGCATCGCCTGGTACGGCAAGTTTCTGATTGGTTCACGTGACCAACCGTGACTGAAAAAACGTTTTGCAGTAGTAGTATGAACGTACCTTTAGTCATTAGATTTAGACAGGGATAGGTAGTGGACTAGCGCTACCCCCACATTACTCGAGTCTGGGAAGTTGGAGAGCCAACACTTGGATCTCCAAGCTGAACTGTGTGTATGTTGTATATTTGTGTTAATTGGATGAGTGAATCGAAGACTTCCATTCGGTCGGAGATGTATCTTTCTCCATTTTTTTTTTTTTTTTGTATATTGGGCAGAGGTCGCAATGTTTGATTGGCCAATATGCATTTTTTTGTGGACGCAGGTATTCAACGAACTTAGAACGGTATAGTTTTGGGGAGAAATCAGTTTCACCACTTATGAAAAAATTGAATTTTTGGAAGTTTTTAAACAAAAATGCAACAAAATGCTTTCCACACTTTCTGTCTCAAGAACGATGGTTCTTGCAATCAGTCTGATTTTTTCCGTGAAGACTTTCTCAAGAACGATGGTTCTTGCAATCAGTCTGATTTTTTCCGTGAAGACGCTGGCTAATACAAGTCGGTTCTGTTGAGTTTTTGTCCTGATTGGTTCAACCACTTCTCAGAAAAAAAATATTTTTGAGTAATTCAACAAAAAAATTAAAAATACATTTTAGCCCTACACCACCACACAAATGTATGTTGGAAAATGTCATACAGTAGATGAGTTTGGAAATATGAATGAACTTCTACCTCTTAAGCAACCTATAGAGGCGTTGAAGTAGATGTTGTGATGTAGGTGTAGTATCCAACCCAATGTGGCCTAACCTAACTGCCCGGGTTGGGCTAACATGGTGAGGTTATCAAGGTCAGGTTAGTACCGACTCGGACCTGACCTGATCTAACGCTTCCTAACCTAACTGCCTGGGTTGAGCTATCATGGTTAAGGTTATCAAGGTCAGGTTAGTACCGACTCGGACCTGACCTGATCAAACGCTTCCTAACCTAACTGCCTGGGTTAAGCTATCATGGTTAAGGTTATCAAGGTCAGGTTAGTACCAACTCGGACCTGACCTGATCAAACGCTTCCCAACCTAACTGCCCGGGTTAAGGTATCATGGTTAAGGTTATCAAGGTCAGGTTAGTACCGACTCGGACCTGACCTGATCTAACGCTTCCTAACATAACTGCCTGGGTTAAGGTATCATGGTTAAGGTTATCAAGGTCAGGTTAGTACCGACTCGGACCTGACCTGATCTAACGCTTACTAACCTAACTGCCCGGGTTAAGGTATCATGGTTAAGGTTATCAAGGTCAGGTTAGTACCGACTCGGACCTGACCTGATCTAACGCTTCCTAACATAACTGCCTGGGTTGAGCTATCATGGTTAAGGTTATCAAGGTCAGGTTAGTACCGACTCGGACCTGACCTGATCTAACGTGGCCTGACTCAACTGCCTGGGTTGAGCTATTATGGTTAAGGTTATCAAGGTCAGGTTAGTACCGACTCGGACCTGACCTGATCTAACGCTTCCTAACCTAACTGCCTGGGTTGAGCTATCATGGTTAAGGTTATCAAGGTCAGGTTAGTACCGACTCGGACCTGACCTGATCTAACGCTTACTAACCTAACTGCCTGGGTTAAGCTATCATGGTTAAGGTTATCAAGGTCAGGTTAGTACCGACTCGGACCTGACCTGATCTAACGCTTACTAACCTAACTGCCTGGGTTAAGCTATCATGGTTAAGGTTATCAAGGTCAGGTTAGTACCGACTCGGACCTGACCTGATCTAACGCTTACTAACCTAACTGCCCGGGTTAAGGTATCATGGTTAAGGTTATCAAGGTCAGGTTAGTACCGACTCGGACCTGACCTGATCTAACGCTTCCTAACATAACTGCCTGGGTTGAGCTATTATGGTTAAGGTTATCAAGGTCAGGTTAGTACCGACTCGGACCTGACCTGATCTAACGCTTCCTAACATAACTGCCTGGGTTAAGGTATCATGGTTAAGGTTATCAAGGTCAGGTTAGTACCGACTCGGACCTGACCTGATCTAACGCTTCCTAACATAACTGCCTGGGTTAAGGTATCATGGTTAAGGTTATCAAGGTCAGGTTAGTACCGACTCGGACCTGACCTGATCTAACGCTTCCTAACATAACTGCCTGGGTTAAGGTATCATGGTTAAGGTTATCAAGGTCAGGTTAGTACCGACTCGGACCTGACCTGATCTAACGCTTACTAACCTAACTGCCTGGGTTAAGGTATCATGGTTAAGGTTATCAAGGTCAGGTTAGTACCGACTCGGACCTGACCTGATCTAACGCTTCCTAACATAACTGCCTGGGTTGAGCTATTATGGTTAAGGTTATCAAGGTCAGGTTAGTACCGACTCGGACCTGACCTGATCTAACGCTTCCTAACATAACTGCCTGGGTTAAGGTATCATGGTTAAGGTTATCAAGGTCAGGTTAGTACCGACTCGGACCTGACCTGATCTAACGCTTCCTAACATAACTGCCTGGGTTAAGGTATCATGGTTAAGGTTATCAAGGTCAGGTTAGTACCGACTCGGACCTGACCTGATCTAACGCTTACTAACCTAACTGCCTGGGTTAAGGTATCATGGTTAAGGTTATCAAGGTCAGGTTAGTACCGACTCGGACCTGACCTGATCTAACGTGGCGTAACCTAACTTGCCTGGGTTGAGCTATCATGGTTAAGGTTATCAAGGTCAGGTTAGTACCGACTCGGACCTGACCTGATCAAACGCTTCCTAACCTAACTGCCTGGGTTAAGCTATCATGGTTAAGGTTATCAAGGTCAGGTTAGAACCGACTCGGACCTGACCTGATCAAACGCTTCCTAACCTAACTGCCTGGGTTGAGCAGTCATGGTTAAGGTTATCAAGGTCAGGTTAGTACCGACTCGGACCTGACCTGATCTAACGCTTCCTAACCTAACTGCCTGGGTTGAGCTATCATGGTTAAGGTTATCAAGGTCAGGTTAGTACCGACTCGGACCTGACCTGATCTAACGCTTCCTAACCCAACTGCCTGGGTTGAGCTATTATGGTTAAGGTTATCAAGGCCAGGTTAGTACCGACTCGGACCTGATCTGATCTAACGCTTCCTAACCTAACTGCCTGGGTTGAGCTATCATGGTTAAGGTTATCAAGGTCAGGTTAGTACCGACTCGGACCTGACCTGATCTAACGCTTCCTGACCTAACTGCCTGGGTTGAGCTATCATGGTTAAGGTTATCAAGGTCAGGTTAGTACCGACTCGGACCTGACCTGATCTAACGCTTCCCAACCTAACTGCCTGGGTTGAGCTATCATGGTTAAGGTTATCAAGGTCAGGTTAGTACCGACTCGGACCTGACCTGATCTAACGCTTACTAACCTAACTGCCTGGGTTGAGCTATTATGGTTAAGGTTATCAAGGTCAGGTTAGTACCGACTCGGACCTGACCTGATCAAACGCTTCCTAACCTAACTGTCCGGGTTAAGCTATCATGGTTAAGGTTATCAAGGTCAGGTTAGTACCGACTCGGACCTGACCATGGAGCTGATCCAATGCGTCCCAACTTAACTGCCTGGGTTGGGACATCATTGTCAGGGTTATCAAGGTTGCGTTGGCGATGCGGACGTTGTTGCTAATGTTCTTGCATGCAGTCTAAACTAACATTTAGAAATAAATCCAATCCAACTAACTCAATCAGCCATCCTGATCCAAACTAACCTAACCAAACAAACATCCTGAACTAATTCAATCTGAACTAAAACCAACCCAAAACCTACTTCCGATGCGACAAATAGTCACTTCGATCCAATCAATAAAAGTCCCAATTTTTCAAATATAGATCTTATGGTCTTTTACTTGTGATTTTTATATTCATATTATTACAATCTAATCATATTAATCAATTAGGATTGCCCTTGCAAGGTTATTAACTTTTACACTAGGGTAATAAGGCAATTTTTTTTTTTTTTTTTTTTTCTGTGGAGTTTAAACATCTTTTCCAGTCTTTTTAATGAATAATTTCTATGAAATAAATAAATCATGCGTGTTAAATTTCAATTTGAATTGAGGCTAATTATTTCAAATTGTTATTTTTTATTCATTTTTTTTATATTGGGTTTAACGACGCACTGTTATGATAACCGAGATCTCATGGCGTCGGATGGATGATTAATGAGATGATGGGATGATGAGATGAAGGTTCTTGGGTAATGGGAAGAATAGTGGGAAGGAAACGGTCATGGCCGACTTATTGTAGGAACCATCCCGGCATTAGCCTAGACTACAGAGGGAAACCATGAAAAACCCCTGTAAAGATGGTCGGCGGCGGGGATCGACTGGGTTTGGAGTTCCCCTTGCCTCCCGGATCACATGAAGCGAGCGCGTTAACCACTGCGCTGCATGTGCCGGTTTTAGTATTTTTATCAATTGCATACAATTAAAGCAATCAACTTGATTTGATCATATTTTTTGGAAAAAATTAATAGGCATACAATAGGGATTTAAAAAATAATAATAAAACTTCTATATCATTGTTTTATAAAACATTTTTTTCATAATGATTTCAATTTAAAATAATAATAAAATGGGATGGTAAGATCGCCCTTGTGGTGCCCTGTCCAAACGATCCTACTTTCATCCTTAGCCTTAATTAATTGGGGAACAGTGATTTTGTATCAAGTTTTGATGTTATTAAAAAAAAAAAAAAAATGTTCAGTTGATGATTTGTATCAAAAATTCAAAATCTCATTCATTTAGAATTAGGGGCCTTTAGCTAGTCAAAATAACAATCTTCTCATTCATCCTCATTTTCTTCCAATATGCCTACATGCATTGTGTAATTCAGGCTATTATTTTTTATTAATAGGCCTGAGTTCAAGTATAATCCTTACAGTATAATTCTTTTCTTCATAGGTAACAGCATTTTCAAATGTCACTTGTAAACCTCACTAATTAAGTGATGGACGTACATTTTTATTGAAATTAATTATTTTATCAATGGCAATAACAAACATGTATGATGGGAGTAATAAAATGAGATTTAATTAATAATCTTACAGCCTTGACTCAATTTCCAGATCAAGCTGGTCAGGCATTATAGGCCGACACGTATACACAGTTGAAAACAGAGTGATCAACAATTAGCATCATTTACTACAGAAACGTTTCAAGTGACTAGCATTTGACTTCTAAACAATTGACCCTTACCAAATAAATCACTTGAAATAACGTCCTAGGCCTGGCTAGCTCCAAGAGACTAGGACTTTGATTGGTTAATGTCTACTAAAAAAGCTACCAACAATGACAATATAGTATAACAAATGCAGGGTCTCTTAGACTGAATCATATCACATTTCGCAGCCACCTCTCATAAGTGGGGCCAGGATTTTGTGCTAACAACAATGGAAATACACAGACTGACTGCACTGCAGTCTCATGTTGCCATGACAGGTAGCTCCGCATAGCTAGCACTAGAGGCTCTCTAGCTAGCACTAGCACGAAATGTATTAGATAATAGATCACAGAGCTGTGTGAATATCTCAATTACCGTACGATACATCGTAAGAATGAGTATTTTGCATTTTCCATTTAACTAAGATTACATTTGAAGATTACTTGAATATTCATTACTAGAAAAAATCGAATAATAGAAAAAAATCGTAGGCCCTATAAATGAACTACGGTACCTACGATTGTGTAAAAAATATCATGTCATTCGTTCCTTTTTCCGAGGAAAATACACGGAAATTATTATTATAGATACCCAATGTTTTCGATGTGAAAAGATTTCATGTCATTATATTCAGGCGGGGATTTTCCATTAAATTCAGTACTGTATCTGAAGTATACTCGAAAAATAACGTACAAATTCATTTTTTCGAGTTTGTATGCAAGAGCCACTTTAAAATATATAAATGTGGTTGTATGTATCGCTTGGAGATGAGATCCGGGCCCCATGCAGGCAGCCAATGCTGGATTATTACTAGAGAGAGAGAGAGAGAGAGAGAGAGGGAGAGAGAGAGAGAGAGAGGCAGAGAGAGGGAGAGAGGAGAAGGGGAAAGGGAGGGTGCCACGGGGATCGATAATATCTACTAACAAAGTAATATGGACAGTAAATTGGAGTTAAAATACAAAGCTGACTATATATAGCCGTGTATGCGTGGCTTTAACAACAACGTTCTATTGAATGTTGATTATGTGTAATCACTTCTTAATGAACGAATTAATCGTGCCAGAGTATGTTGATAAGAAACTAGTATTACCTAGCTGCCACTCCAAGCAACACACTGTTATCGCTGAGCTCAACACGGATAATGTTGGGTGGATATATCTTGTGTTTGAACGTTTATGTGAGAACACTTCGGCATGGACTTGGCGAAATAACAGTTTCTTCACTACCATATATATATGAGCATCAATTACATATTACACGTTGAAACATAAACCTATAGGCTATAGAAAAAAAAACAATTAAAGTAATACCACAAATGATATATTTTCTCATTACGACGGATGGTCGAGTGGCTAGCGCACTTGACCGTCATTCAGAAGACCGGGGTTCGATTACCACCATGGCCAACCATCCTGTCAGGGGTTTTTCGTGGTTTCCCTGTCGTTCATGTTAATATTGGGGCCACGACCGACTCCTTCCCACCCCACAAAAACACCTAATAAAATAGCCTTCCATCTCAGATATCATTCACCGACGCCAATAGATCTTGGTCACTCATCAGCACAGTGCGTCGCTAAACCCAATATGAATACAAAAAAATCACACGCTTGTGAAATGAATTTGCAAAATGACCTTTGCCGTTGATGCAATCAATTGAATGAGTCATAATATATCATTTTCTCTGAGGTTGTATACGTATATCGCCCCGTGATGCTCAGTCCGAACGATCCTACAAACTCGTCTTTCGAAATTGAGAAACAATGGTTTTATGTGACGTATATTATATAAAACGTCCATGTGCACGAACATGACATTATAAGCTGTTACAGTTGTATATACACACACAGATATAATATATATATATATATATATATATATATATATATATATATATATATATATATATATATATATGCCTATTATATATATATATATATATGCCTATTATATATATATATATATATATATATATATATATATATATATATATATATATATATATATATATATATATATATATATATATATATATATATATATATATATATATATAAATATATATGTGTGTATATATGTGTGTGTATATTTTATTTGGATGAACGACGTGAAGAATCGCGTAGAACGGAATTTGTTTTCTTATTTCGAGTACGCTTACCATGCAGGTCGAAAGACGACTAACCGCCACCGTATAGGCCTATTACGGTTGGAACCACACAGCTGTAGCCAGCCCATCTAGGACCCTCTGACACAATCATATGAGAATAACAATTTGTACAGAGCAGTCGACTCTGAATTCCGAGTCTGCCATTTTATTTCCAAAGAATATCAAACGCTGGGCACATATCTTTTTAAATACAAGTTATTGTGCGAGTTGATACGGCAATGAACTGTACGTGATCACGTGATATGTTTCGAGAAATTGATATCAAATATCAATAAAAATATTCTTGATAAATTGTTCAAAGAATATTCCTGATATCTCTATGTATTATATCTTCATGACCATCCACATACACTAGATACTAGAATATATTTAGCGTTTTCAGCCAATATTAATATTATTATTAATTATTGTTCAACGACCTCATCATCAGATAGGTCATTTGGGGGTACGAATGGACTCGAACTCACGTCCGACTTGACTTCAGTTACTGAGGCAGACATACATGTAGTGGCTACATAAATGAGAGAAAGAATTTCCCACTTCTTTAACCGTAAAAATCTATATTGCCTGTTCTGTTGTGAGAAATGAGGTTTTATAAGTTACATAAGAGAACTGACGACCCAAACGTCGTGTTGCATCGATAATCAATTTTATGTACCGACTAGTACCAACATGCAATGTATCGACAATTTGATTGTTGTAATGTTGAATAGATAGTAAAACCCGATTTTTTCCCTATTCCGATAGTATTTCGATAGTATTTTAACTTCGCGCGATAAGCCCAGCTGCTTTCACCGAGTCTTACTGTTTCTCGTTGTTTTGTCGTTGCTATTAGTTCCACGCGAAGGACAAAGATCAATAAAACTCGCTGTAGATATAAATGCAGTCATTTAAATATACAACCAATTAGCGAAAACGTTTAACTAGACGTCACACTTGAGTCAAGAATTTCATAATAGAGATCACTTGGTCATCACTTTTCAATAAAGCAAGATATAGATACATTATGGTAAAGAGAGAGAAACTTTTTACAAACAAATAAAACTATATTGCCAATTGCAGTTGCTACACACAGAATATAATACACATAATCAAAATTAGAATAGAATAGAATTATAAGTTTCATTTAAATCACAACCTTCTGTGATTTAAATATTCATTTTTTGTCATTATTCATTTGAATAAAAAATAATTGCCGAACGCTATCCACGGCATTATCCATCTATCTATTATTGAACTCGTATGCTTACATCTGCATACGTGAATACGTGAAGGTTATACTTGGGTTATACATTAATTCAGTGGCCACCATTTTGGAATTATTAAAAAAAAGAAAATGCATTGCAATTAAATCAGAACTTGATAATAGCCCATGTATGCCAAAGTTATCGCAAAATAAGTGATATTACTTGAACGAGTTAATTTGCCTTCCTTTAACAACAATTAGCATGAGACGGCCCGGTGTGTCAAACCAGCAAGGAACGCCCGAGATAGAGAGAGAGAGAGAGCGACGAGAGAAGAGTCGGAAAGGTTTGAGGGGAGGTAGGTATGCAAGTCTTGCCTCCCGCTACATAACATACATGGCATTGTATTCAGGGATTATCGCGACGGTTACAAGGCAGGCAAGAGAGATGAGACGTGAAAACACAAGGACCAATCGAAATTATTAACACAAATTAATAAATCAAAACGTACGCGAAATAAAAGTGCCGCAAAATTAAAATCAATCTTTGAGTAAAGTAGTGAAATGGCAATAAATAAAATAGGAAGCGAGATAAGGCAAGCCGTGTATTCACAGCTCGCCTGGCATTGGTCACACATTTTACTCGGCAACATTACGTAATCAATTTATATATATATATATATATATATATATATATATATACACAGGGGCGTCGGAACACTTTGAAAGTTGGGGGGGGGGGGGGGAGCTCAACTGGGGTGCCACATATTTTTCAGGACAGAAGAAAAAATATTGAAAATACCATAATGGGGGGGGGGGGGGGGGGGGCGATCTCAGTTCGGACGAAGAGAAAATGCAGTTATTGTAACTGCAGCGTCGTTCTGGCTCATTTTAGCGCCACGGGCAAGGACTCAACTGTGAGCCCCCAAAACTGAATGCGCATAGTGAAAGTGAATGCAAGTAAAGGAGGAATCAAGCCCAGCTCAGGGAAATTTTCAAAATTTATATTTTTAAATTTACGATTCTACGGGTTTGGGAACTACACGAAATGTCTGGAATTCATGAATTCTTTAACGTGGTAAGGAAGCTAGTTTACAGTTATGTATATTCTTCTAAGTTTGAAATTTCTTATTGAAGTTTCGAAATTTGAATATAGGTCTAGCTGCCAACATATTGAATGTGTAAATGTCTTTTATTTCCATACACCAGAAGAGTATGGTAGGTACCCTAAATGATAATAATACACGATCAACATGTACACTTGCAGTCACATACAGAGGTCGATGAAGACGCATTAACGTGTATTCATCTCGCAACGAAACTACGTACCCTACTAGCAGGGATATAATAAAATAAGAGGGGATTTCATTCCAAGTTAAATTTAAATTTCGGAAGAGTCAATTTTACGTGACCGCGAGTGTACAACGTGAAAGTTTAAAATCAATAATTTACAATTCAACATCATATATATATATATATATATATATATATATATATATATATATATATATATATATATATATATATATATATATATATATATATATATATATATATATATATATATTTAAAATCAATAATTTACAATTCAACATCATATATATATATATATATATATATATATATATATATATATATATACACACATATATATATGTATATATATATATATATATACATATATATATATATATATATATATATATATATATATATATATATATATATATATATATATATATATATATATATATATATATATATATATATATATATATATATATATATAATGCATAGCAATATCATACATACATTGTAATTAGGCATGTGCATTTTCATAATGAAACGTTTAAAGCTTTCACTGTTGTGTATTTTTATGTAGAATAACAATAAATTGTTTGTCGGCAACACAGTAGCCCCTGTATTTCCTTCAACATGTATCAACCTTCAACAGCTGCCTATAATAATAACATTAAACATGACGCCGTTACGTAAATACGATCTCCAGTGTTTGTGTGTAAGTGCGGGTTGCCTATCCAGCCAGGAGGCAAGGGTGTGACGTAACGCTGTTGTTTGTGAGATCATGACGATTATATCAGGCTGTCTAGGTCACTCATGGCATCATTTATATATATTTTTTATATACAATATATATACATATAAGTCCGACAAAATGGTCATCTAAGAATCTGCATTATTTAAGAATATTATAATATATATCAATTTTCACGCCGTTTACTTTCAAGTTGTCAGAATTTAATTTACCCTCTAACACTATAATATTATTAAGTCATGGTATGCGCTAAATGAAACACGTTTCCAACCGTTTTAACAACAGAGAAAAGAGAAATGGAGCCATTATTACCAAGTAATTCACTAGAGCTAATATTATTCTTGCACAAGAAATCAAATAATAACAATTCGAAACTGATGTACACGTTATTGAGGTCAATATTAAATATTAGTCTTATGCTTTCAGTTTAAATTTAGAAAGAAAATTATTAATGTTAGCCTACATAAAAAACCACATCATTTTATCGGTAGGGTTTCAGAATATGAGAGCACCGGTTGATTTTCTTGAAACCAAATTTACAAAACCAATTTCACATTTTACCGTTTAAATATTAGACAATCTTTGAAATAATAATGGGAAAACGTATGAGAGGAACGAATGAAAAAATGACGACCACGAAACTAAACTTTAATATGACGGAGGCTCATGGATGTAAAAACACATCGAATATAAAATAAGCCTTCGACCTACATTAATGTGTACAACAGAAATAAGCAGCATTTTCTCGGTAACACATGCTATTAATATAGAAGGTCAAAACGTAATAATGAATTGATCTTGACGAGCGAGATATTTGGTTGATCTTTGAGCATGACATGTACCTAACCAAAGTAAGGACTCGACAATATCGACATATAATTGAAACAATATTTTTTCTGTACCCCCCCATGGCAGACAAATAATAGTTAAATAATAGTTAAATTCGTTAAAGCTGTCCCGGGGGTAAACCCCCCGCCCATCGGGATTAAAACTTGTGGGGCGGTGACCAAGGTAGGATGAAGAGGGGGAGGGGGCAAGAGAGCTACAGCCATGGTTGCCAGATCTAATCGTACGTGCACTTGTTAATAATACCTCGTTATTGTAATGTGGCCGTGTAATCCGTCATTGAGTGAAATGGAAATCAATTTAAAAGATTTCTCTGGTTTATGAAAGATTTCACTTTGAATAAAATATATATTTATTATTAAGAAACAGCACGACATTTTATTTGATGGGATATTTTCGACATGATGAAGCTGACATGTTATATAATTGCAGTGCACGTTCATATGTAACTGAAGACGTGATAAACAATCTGCTGACATTAGAGAAATTATTCAGAATAGTTTGGGAATAAAACAATGCATTTTTAGGGGCCTACTCATGAATTTAATTAAAAAACCACAATAAACAGTTTTGTGTAAATTTTACCTTACACAATTATTTTTTTAAATTATACTCAAAAGTTTTGAATCAGCGTTTTTTTTTCTAAACTACAAATTTTGTGATAAGTAATAAACAGATAGGCTATCAGAAACGTAAAACAGATCATTTCACAGAGGAAACATTTTCAATATTTTTAATTTTCAATTTTAGTTTCAGGCCGCGTTTTCATAAATGCTCATCTATTGAATAGTTGAAGGCCTTCAAAATAAGATATAGTGAAATTTGATCATGGTTTTCCCATTTACCCCATATATCTATGTTTATTTTTGGTTTTGTTAATATCTTGAATTGATGGAGGCTACAGTAGGCCTATATTTTTTTGTGGTGGAGCTACCAGTATAATACATCATAACTTGGTTATTTCTTGTACACAGATAGTTATCTAGGTCTAGGCCTATATGATGAGCATGAATGAAACAATATAGCCATACCTGGACATCAAATTACAAACTTGTTAATTACATCTGCAGTGTTTTTGTTCTAGGGGCTAACCTAATACCTGACTTTATTATGCATCATAGATTGTACTGTAGAGTGTAGACTATTGTATTGTATTATTTGTTCCATTTTATTGGTGCATTTAATGAATTTATACAGAATTTGTCATTTCAATCTAAAACTAGGACAGCACTTATTCTAGTTATTAAAATTATACAATTACATAAGGTGGGTAATGACTAATGAACAAAGAAAACATTTATCTTTAGTAAGAATAGACTTAGATAATAAGTTTTAATAAGTTGCATGATTGATATTAATATATGGGCTGTCATGTTATGCATGATTTTGTATGATTTGAAGATATAGGTCCAACCCTACTCTGTTTTTTGGATGCAGGCATATGAAGGTGAAATGCATGCTTCACTGGGGTGTCCTGCAGTGAATAGGTCCAATTTGCCTAGAGGCCTATTTTTAGGGTTAGTGATACTGGACCATTGAACTAAATCAAGTTCAAAAGAATATGATATGTCTAATGAAGTAAACACTCTAGTAGTCTATCTAGGACTTGAACATTATCTAAGCCCATAAGTAGGCCTATGTGCATTTAATTCACTACAAATAAATGTCACCATTATTAAATTTCATAATAATCAAGTTATTTCATTACTCACCTCTCCATGATCATCATTTCTACCATCAGGAGTGTTTTCTGGCAGGAAGTATAAACGTAGACTTGCCAACACTTGTTCGCTATTTTTGTCCATCCACAAAAGTTGCACTTCACCAATGCTCATTAAATCTAAATCACTCCATAACTTTACGAAAAAGAAATCACTCAATGACAGTATTTTATGTTTTCCATTTCTATAATATTTAAATGCCTTAAAAAATGTATAAGGTCCATGATATCCACACGGGGCGCCAATCAGCTGAAAAGTAAAAAATATTTAATTAAAAACCAATTATTTGTAACGCACTTTCGTATTTAGCCTAAGGCCTGCCTTCCCCAGCCTTCCCATACCCCTTAATAACCACCAGCGCTTAGGCCTAGGCCTATTAGTTTCGTTATTAGTTACTAATATGAAATCATCATTATCTCGGTTGAAAATTATTTAATTTTAACGAAATAAATGGCACCTGATGCACAAAAGACGACATCATTATTGTGATAAATTACATACCTGTATCTTATTGTTATCCATTATCAAAACGAGAAAATCACAGAGCTCACACGCTACTATCAGTCGGACTTGTATTTACTCTAATTACATGACGTCACAGATTACTTCCGAAAGTTCCTAACCATCATGCTTTGTTGTTGCTTCAAAGTAAAATGGCGTCGTGGCCTTGCCTCAGAGTAGGCGTTTGTTTACAGTTTAAATGTGTCAAGCAAGTGACACAAGGCGAGTACATGTATTGAAAATCATAACTAAAAGGGAAGGTATGCTAATAAATACATAGTCCCACATCCAAGTGACTTATTGGCTCTAATAAAACAACTACGCTGATAATAGGTTTCAAACACCTAATATAATTCCAAAGTGTGAGGTTATGTATAGATTTGTAGATCTTGATGTAAAATTTAATAATTAGCGTTATTGAGCGTCGCTGGCGGAGATTGATAGAGATATAATACCTTTTTAATAGAATCATTCAAAAATTCGTAGTTGGCCTTGCCGATCTGTTTCATGTTATATTCACTTGATTAGGTCTTTAGCAGTAGCCGCTGATGTGCATTGAAGTTGGTGAGGTCATAAGGTGCAATCCAAGAGATAAGAGTGGATTAGAGGTAGGCCTACATGACTGAGGTTGAAGGAAGCTGCCAGATGCAAATCCGCCTAGTGGCCCCCAGAGGGACTTTGCATAGCGCATTTTGGGGGGGGTTTTAAATGTATTCAAACCATATTTTATACGTTTTTGAGCAAACTATTTTGTAAACTAGGAAAACGTAGTATAAGTGCGTTGTGAGATATGCTTAGAAGTGAAAATCTAGAATGAAATATATTCCATCAGCTTGCTCACATATACAGACCTTGGATTACTTCAAAAGTTCAAGAACCCTACCTGCTACTTGCTTACTGTGTTACTGGTCAATGCAACCTGTTGGTCTTTTGAGCCTAATATTCAATAAAATTCATGTCTTTTCATGTCTAAAATTCCTTTTACCTGTCATCACTTCATCGTTTCATTATCATCCGCTCATTCGTACCCCCGTATAACCTAGCTGTTGGTGGGGTCGTTCAGCAACATTAAAAAAATGAATAAATACATGAGACCGGTGTTAGATTATACTGCTATGGTCGACCATCCCGAGAGGTTTTTCGTGGTTTTGCTCTGTCTTTCATGTTGATACTGGGATGGTTCCTCACAATAGGCCACAACCGAGTCCTTCCCACTATCTAAAAACACATAATAAAATGTTCTTCAAGTTTAATCTCATCATCCCATCATTCACCGAAGCCATCATTGAACTTACTCATTAAACTCAATATTAATGAGTAAAATGAAATATAGAATGGTGAATATAGAAACATTGTTCACAGTCGGCTGGGTTCAGTTCTGAAAGTGGTCTTCCCCCCAACCTCCGAGTATATGTAATAAAATAATAATACCGGTACTGGTAGTAAAAAGTATGAATTGAAAAAAACATGAATTAGCAAGTAATAGCGGGTAATATAAATGGGCCTCTCATTAATGTCGGGATCTGATAGATAGATGATAGATAGATACCGGTAGATATCGTTTATTGTCATGATTTTTTTTTCTTTAGAATCCTTTTCGTTTAGGCTGTTATTAAAACTAAAACATAAAAGAGTAACTATGTGTATTATACACTTTTTATTCAGAGATATTGTTATTTCATCTATTCCACTGGAACTTTTATTTTTCAATCTTACTATTTCTAAAATTTCAGTTTCGTTCGTTGGTTTCAGAAATATTGAATTATTTGGTGATTTATTCTTTTTATGTAAAAATAGTGTATGACTTTTATTTGTGGATCTCAAGTGCATTGTCAAGTTCTGGGCTACGTTTAAATAGTACTTGTTGAAAAGTTCTGCCATTTTCTCCGGGTCTTCTGTTATGTTATTGTCATTTGAATTTTCATATTTGGAAGTACTGGTAGGCCTACCTATATTAGTTTTTGCTGAGTTTGTATTCTTGTTTTGTTGGCTTATAATTTTCCACACTGTTTTAGATTTGTAATCGGAATGCTCCATTTCGGGTTTTACCTCATTTTTTCTGGCTTCCCTGATTATTTTCTCAAGTATTCGTTTATATTCAACATACTTGTCTTTGATGAATTTACGGCATTTAAAATGTTGTGATATCATATACCGTATAAACATGTTTTGTTAATGGTTGCAATTTTTATACCGCATGTTATCCATTTTTGTGTTTTGAAGTCATTTCAAATCTGTATTTCTTTCATTGGAAAACTTCTAAAAATTTGTTGAATTGATTATTTGACTCTTGTTGAAATACAGAGTTCCAATTTCTGTTATCAAGTGCGATCTTGAATTGAACTAAAAGGTAAAAAAAAAGTAGTTCACAAAAAGTAAAAGTAGGTGATGAAATTTCGAATATGGTAAAAATTACTTCTGGGGTACGGTACCACAAAGGAGTGTCATTGGACCGCTTCTATTCAATATGTTTATAAACGATCTTCAAATCTGAATTCAATCAAGAATTCGTCTATTTGCTGATGACTGTGGCATATAGCACCATTAACAGTGAGAGGGAGGAAAATCAGTTACAAGGAGATTTGGATAGAATTAGTGAATGGGTTAAAATGAATTTAATGGGACTAAATGTTGGAAAACGTAAAGTGGTGCACTTCTTTACCAGCAGTAACAAGAAAAAAGTAAATAACATCTATAAAATGGGAGATTCTACACTTGAGGAAGTAGAAGCGTATAAATATCTTGAACTTTACATAAATAAAAACTTAGGGTGGGGGGAACATGCTAGAAATATCTCAAAAAAGGGAATATGATCCTTAAATTTTATTATGAGGCAGTTGAAGGGGACAGGGATGACAATAAAAGAGAATGCATTCATGAGTCTGATTTGGCCAATGCTTGAGTATGCTAGTTCAGTCTGGGATCCGCATGAAGTTGGACTAATAAAGGCTGTGGAGAACGTCCAAAGGGTTGCTGCAAGAAGGGTGTTGGGGAGAGAGAAGCGCTGGAAGATTACCCATAACGATAAGGATGTGGTTGAAAAAGTTATAGAAAGACCTAGTTAAATGATTGAGGAAATTGGATGAAAAAATTTGGCGAAATGAAGACAAATAGAAAGAATGTGCAATTTTGTTAGTCAAGAATGAATATACAGGATGGGATGAATTAAGCAATAGAATTAGAAAGGGAAGAAGAATTGGAAGAAGATATGAAGAATATAACGAAGATCGGTGATTTAAGAAGAGAGCTGAGAAAAAAATGACAAAGCATAATTTTATTGAGTGTGTTTGATTGTAATTTCATTACAGTAATCATTACCACCTATTTCAAGAACAATCTGTAATGAATAAATAAAATATGTAGGCCTATATAAACATATAACTATATTTTTGTGGTTATCAGTTTCTTTTTTACTATTTTTGGAAGTGGTTTCTCGTTCTTATAGTTCATTAGATGAGCGTAGCGAAGATTTTCATTTCATATTCTGAAAAAATTTGGGCTTCGTTTCTATTGTTTTTTTTCTTTTTTTGTGTGTGTAATTTTGTACGCAGCGTACAGGTCAGGAAAATAGACCAATCGAATGCAAACCTTTTTCGAATATTGGCCTCACACCATGCAGAATAGGTTGAGATGGTTTTTTTAGAAAAATCGGTAGAACGGTTTTTCCGGAAAAAAATGTGGAAAGTTCGGAAAATCCCCATAAGAATAACCTAGGGGGAAAATACTTCAAAACAAAATTTTTTCAAAAGCTTTCAAATTCATACAGAATATGAAAACAACCATCATACACATTTTCAATAATTTGTACAACAATCGGATGAGACATAACGCAGAAAACGCAATAAAAGTATAAGGTTTTCCCAAAGCACAAGTCCTTCGCCCGAGCTCATAGCTCTGCGCCCGCCAACTGCTTTCGGTCCCGCACTCTTCCTACATTTCATCAAATAGGATCAAAACATGCAATACAAAGTGTATATATGCAACATGTTGCTCTATAAATAGCAACAAGTTGCAGGTAAGGTTTTAAGCGTTTGAAGTAGTCCAAGGTCTGTAGATGTAGATTGATAGATGTAGACAGAGTATTTCTCAATTCCAGATTTCCATACTTCTACGCTCATCTCACAACGCACATTGTGCGTTTTCCTAGTTATGAATATTGGGCACAGTGGTCGGATAAATTGTTGTCATAACTTCGGCGTGGTCAGTAATTTGTAAGTTTGTTATTATATTATCCATCAAAGTTGCTGTGTTATTGGATACACCTGTTCTGGTAGGAGTGTGTACTGTATAAATTAAATCGAATGATCCCAGCAGATTTTTTAGTTGTTCATTTTCTCAGGTTTCTTTTAGAAGATCAATATTGATCCGAAGATCCGGTTAAAACTAGATATTTTTTCTTTTCCAATCATTTTATCTAGCTTATTTTAAGTAATTTTAAGCTTATTTTAAGCCTGTGGGAGATCTGTAAATGCATAGTATCACTGTAGTATATTTTTTTTTCTAATTTTTGATGTGAAAGTTCTATTGCTGCACATTCAATATGTTTATCTAAGCTTTCTTTTTCGAAATCGTGTATCTCTTTGGTTTGTTTCAGCCACGTGTTATTCATGAAAATTGCAGCTCCTCCATTATATATGATACTCTATTGAATACCGGTACTGATAGTTATTTATATTTATGTAATCTATTTCATCCACTTGCAGATGATGCACACTGATTCAAGTTTATTGGGGTACCTGATGTTTGAAGAGAGTCTATGATTATTTCTATTTCCAAAGTTTTCTTTCTAATGCCATATATCAGTCGATAGAAGTCTATACCGGTATAGAACTTGAAATAGAAAGTCTATAGAGAACTATATTAGTCAAGATTTATGTTGAATCATAGTCTTACTTTCCATACACGTAATCTTGAGCATACTGAAATGTTCATAAACAGTGGACATGTATGATTCATTATTTAAAGAAAAGTTTTAATTTTTTAATTTTTTCATTTCTCGATTTAGCTTTTAACAAGAAAGTCATTGAACACAGAGAAAATAAAAATATTTCACTAAATTGTCTCAATAAAATTACTAGGAAAACGCCTTATATGCGTTGTGAGATGAGCTAGAAGTATGGAAATGTAGAATTAAGAACATTTTGTCAGCTCAATGTACATATACAGGCCATGGATCACTTCAAAGGTTTAAAAACCGCGGCCGTCTGTTGGTATATGGACCTTGGTTTCCAAACAATCAAACCAGTGCCTTCTTCATATACATCACAGATTTTAAACGTTTTAATTTATTGGTGACACTTGTTGCTCATATTTAATAGTTCCTTAATTGCTTTCTTAATTGCTTTTATTGATGTGTGAAAAAGTACCTTAAAAATGCGTTTTCTTCGTTATTTCACATCCGATTGTTCCATGAATCGCTTAAAATAGGTATGATAGATATTTCCACACTCAGTATAAATTTGAGAGCTTTTGAAAAAAATAAAATTCCAAGTATTTCTCCCCTGGCCTATTCTTATGGGGAATTTCCATACTTTCCGATTTTTTTCCGGAAAATCCGTTTGACCGATTTTTCTGAAAAACAATCCCAACCTATTCTGGTATAACACCAATTTGTAAAAAAAGTTTCGAGTTGATTGAAACTTTTTCCTGACCTGTATGCCGCGTACAAAATTACACAAAAAAAAAAAAAAAAAAAAAAAAAAACATAAAAACCAAGCCCAAAATTTTTCGGTATATGGAATGAAAATCTTCGCTACGCTCATCTAAAAAAAGTACATTAAAAATGCGTTTTCTTCGTTATTTCACATCCGATTGTCTCACAAATCGCTTAAAATATGTATGATAGATCTTTCCACATTCAGTATAAATTTGAGAGCTTTTGGAAAATTTTGGTTTTTCAAGTATTTCTCCCCTGGCCTATTCTTATGGGGAATTTACATACTTTCCAAATTTTTTCCGGAGACACCGTCCGACCGATTTTTCTCAAAAACAATCCCAACCTATTCTGGTATAACACCAATTTGTGAAAAAAGTTTCGAGTTGATTGAAACTTTTTCCTGACCTGTATGCCGCGTACAAAATTACACAAAAAAAAAAAAAAAAAAAAAAAAAAAGAACCAAGCCCAAAATGTGTCGGTATAACAATTTAATAAACCTACATCAATTGTTTACCGGTGCCTGTGTATCAAAATGTAATTCAACTTCACGCAAAATTCCATTTTTTGGGGAAATGAAAACATTTTCTTTTTTTTTCTCTATGTTATTCTAATGGGTATTTTTAAATTCATAAAAAAAAGTTACCTCCCGATAATGCCACAAAACTATACAGATCTAAGTTAGATGAGGAACCATATTGAAAAAAAGTTTGAAGTTGATAGCTGTAGCCATTTGACCTGTGGAGAACTGACAAAAAAATATATAAAAAAAAAAAAAAACGAACACCAATTTTTTTCAGTATGTCAAATTAAATCCTCGCTTAAGCTCATCCAATAATTCAATTAGGGGTGTGCGAGTTCAGGGTTTGAAACTCGAGTCCGATTCGTCATAAAATTATCGAGTCCGAGCCTCGAGTCTTTTTTCAAACATGTAATTAATAATACAATTTCAGGCACTATCGGTACAAAACTTCAACTTTGAATAATTACTAGGAAAACGCCTTATATGCGTTGTGAGATGAGCTTAGAAGTATGGAAATGTAGAATTAAGAACATCTGGTCAGCTCAATGTACTTATACAGGCCATGGATCACTTCAAAAGTTTAAAAACCGCGGCTGCCTGTTGGTATATGGACCTTGGTTTCCAAACAATTACACCAGTGCCTTCTTCATATCCATCAGTGATTTTAAACGTTTTAATTTATTGGTGACACTTGTTGCTCACATTTAATGGTTTCTTAATTGCTTTCTTAATTGTTTTATTGATGTGTAAAAAAGTACATTAAAAATGCGTTTTCTTCGTTATTTCACATCCGATTGTTCCATAAATCGCTTAAAGTATCTATAATAGTTTTTCCCACATTCAGTATAAATTTGAGAGCTTTTGAAAAAAAAAAAAAATCCAAGTATTTCTCCCCTGGCCTATTATTATGGGGAATTTCCATACTTTCCAATTTTTTTCCGGAAAAACAGTTCGACCGATTTTTCTGAAAAACAATCCCAACCTATTCTGGTATAACACCAATTTGTAAAAAAAGTTTCGAGTTGATTGAAACTTTTTCCTGACCTGTATGCCGCGTACAAAATTACACACACAAAAAAAAAAAAAAAAAAAAAAAAAAAAACAAGAACCAAGCCCAAAATTTTTTGGTATATGGAATGAAAATCTTCGCTATGCTCATCTAATCATGTGCTAGTTGGTAGTTAGTCATCAATGAAGGAAAGGAATAAACAAAAAATAACAAAAGGACATGTTCATTCTCATACTTGATAATTTACTTTATGTTACTTAATTCACTTGAAGTTGTTGACATTATGGTACTTGAATGTTAAAATTAGGCCCTACTCAAAAATGGTAAATACACATGCGAGTATTTCACATTTCAGAATCGGCGGCAGAAACAAAGACTCGAATGGACTTTGAGATTGAATCTAAGATTACTACTATGAGTCTGATTCTAGCGGGGACTCTGACTCAAAATTAGGTAGACTCGCACACCCTTAAATTCAATACTTGAACCTGGAAGTTGGTCGGGAGCGCCGAGTGTTGGGTAGATTTGTGCATCACAAACGAGGCAAACGTTCTGTGAGACTAGCTGGCGATGAGCACAAGCAAATACTTCCCATCGACAGCTTATTTACATCGAGTTTTATGCTTTACGCGTACGTCAGATGTTTGTAGTGGCCCCATGAGGTCGAAAGCGTGCAGTAAAAGCTTGCTCGTCACATACTCAACCATTTTGTTATGTTGGTATTCAATAAGAAAACTAAGCCTACGCATTACTTTTCACTATATTTTACTATATTTTGTATATTAAATTATTATACCGGTACATTTTATTCTTTGAATTTTAATTTAACACTCCCTTCCTGAAGGGCTTCCCCCCTTCCTAGGGGCACAATACCCAGTGACTAAATGGACCAGCCTGCTGGTTTTCAGTGTTGTAAGGTCTGTGTGCAATGGTCAAGACCACTGTAACTTTACGATTCAAACCTGGGTACATTGAATTGCACAAAGGCAATGGCTTGGGTACTTACTACCATAGACCAAAGATATACAAAGACAGTTCACACAACGCTACATTCAGATTCATCCCCACTCCTTTGTCTCTTACCCTGTAGTACCGTCGTTCACCGCTAAGAGTGCTGAAAATCGTTTCGGCGACTGTGCTTCAGTCGATGGTAAGATGGATGCTTGCCTGGTTGTCTGCTAGCAGGCTGCGATGAAAGGCATAACTTCAGGTAATAATGAAAGCGTTTTGAATCTCGTAAAGTTACTTACATGGGACGTCTCGAGTCAGTGTTAATACTCAACGCTCATTAATGTATAGCCCATTCCAGAATTCAGCAACACATAGATCAATGTTATCATAACATTCACTAGGTATAAACATTTAATATTTGGGTAATTTTTCTCAACTCGGTTGGGATGTAAGGAGGAGGGTATACTTTGCAATTCAAGTGTCAATCTTGAAATCGTAGAAACTCGGAAGCATGTAGAAAGCAATAACACAAAAATTTGACTCATTGTCACATTTTATTATAAAAAGCAGTTTTTCTTGCATTAATATTAAACAAAGAACAATCGTGAAGGCCAAAGACCAAACGTAAAAACTACTTGAATTCTCAACATTATTATCTTTCTACAATCAATGCAGACTACTGAACATTTCAACTTCAAACCTTCATGTAACATCATGTCGATTTCAGTCAATTATAGAATTCCTTTTATTTGATACTTTCTACTTACTGTGACAGGCCTATACTTAAGCTATTATAACATGCTATAAATCTTGGACTATTTCATTAAATCAAATTTGTAAATAACTGAGTTTGGACGGACGAGGGTTCACTGTGACAGTGTTTAGACTGTACACTACAGTTTGGCAAAAGAATGTTTGTAGAAGATGGAGCAACCGTCTCGTTTAACGAGTGCCAGTTTCTCGTGCTTTTTATAATAATTCTAGTAAGTTATTTTCTAGTAATAATTCTGATAAAGAATGGTCTTCCTTTTAAATACTGAGTGATATTGATTGATAATCATTAATCAATGTATTTGTTTTCTATTGAACGTTGAATCTGTATTTGAGAAAGCTGTCAAGATGTGAATATTGATTAAATTTTATATGCCAAAAAAAGACAATGAATAGAAAATAGAAAAGCAATGGATGAAATTCTGTTTTCTGCTTCTTAAAACTATGTGTTGATCATTTTCGAAGATAGTCTAATTTGTTTACGGCCTGCAATACGAGGACTTGTCAAAGTTGGCCTTGAACATCTTCTCGTCTATCCAGTTTCTGAAGAGAGCCACATTGACGTAGACGCCAGGCGTTTGTTCTTCCCCGCAGCCGATGCCCCATGCTACGATGCCAGACTGCTGGTAGTGATGCGGGTCATTAAGCAGCGGACAGACCAGAGGGCTGCCACCGTCGCCCTAACCAAATTAATAACAGTAGTTAAGATCTATATCTTCCTATCTCCAGAGAAATAATATCCCTTCAAAGTGATTTTACATGCCGTACAATAGATGTGAAATAATCATAAAACGTCAATATTGAAAGATATAAAATTATTAAAATACGTCTTTAGATGCGGTAGCACCTTATCTTACCTGCATGAAACAAAAAAAAATTATAGCAACAGCTTACCTTGGACAATTGAATTTGATGCAATTGGAAGAAGCATCAAAATATTTAATACTCTTCCTAGAAATATCAACTAATCTTTGGGCATTTCTATATTTTGTGTGTGAACGTAAGCAAAGACTTACATTGGTCTTTCTTTGTTTGTGTCTGTTTATTTGTTCACCGATATTTATTCTACAGTGAAACCTCTAAGCATCGTTCCCAGACCAATCGTTTTCCTGGTTGTATCATTCATTTTTTCTCACCTCACTCCCATATAATCAATGTTAAATTTTCCTGGATGGTGTTTTCGTCCATGGATGATTTTTTCTGATCCCTTGAAAAACGATACTATATTTTCTGTACATTTTCATGTTTTCCGTTCAATACGATACAAACGTAACAAGACAAAAGTTATCTTCGTGAATATTTTTCTACGCATTCATATTGTACTATAGAACTGTAGGCCTGTAGTTTTTGTTAACAATCAGTTGGGTAGGCTTAGATTACCTAGTATCTTGAGACCCCCAAGACCTGTGGTACCTTCAAAATTTGAATATCAACTTTGAATAAACAATGACATCATTACATCAAACTGTAGTGATATAATATTTTGCTACGCAATTTTTTTATTATTTAGAGAAGGAATAGATAAATGAAAATTTATTGTAGAATTTGAATTCCTTGTCGACTGACCTTGCATGTGTCTTTGTTGGGTTCACCGCCAGCGCAGATGAAGCTCTCGTGAAGCTTGAAGTGAGGACCGAGACGAGTCTTACGTAGAGCAGTCAAGCACTTTGCACGAGGGACCACCGGCAGCTCCACCTTCTTCAGTATCACTTGGTAGCGGCCTTCCTTACCTGCACCAAACACACAAATATATAGCAACAGCTTACCTTGAATAATGTCTTTCTTCAAAGACCAAACTAACATGAGTTATTTGAGGGTATGAATGTGCAGATGGTGGAGGAATGTTTAAAAAAGCACATGCCCTTTTTGGGACTTGAACCCACGCCCTACTTGCATTGTATTGTATTTATTTTCATTCATTGGACATATACAGTGTACACGTACAGAAATCGTCAATCTTAATGACTAAGCACTAAAATTAAATACTAAGATAGAAGGAAAAAGAGTACATTTACAATCAGGCCCAATACGAGTAATCTTGCCTTGACCTTGGATTCCAAGGCAGGATGCTATTAACTGTTCAAAAACCTATCCCAAACCAAATTAGAAAGACATTTGAAAGTGCGTTTTTGATAGGCTTTGCCGTACTAACTAGTATAGGTAAAACAACTGTACACATCAAACATCAAACCATATCAAGGATATGAATGAAAATTCATTTTAGGTCATGGTATGTATTAATTTGTTATATTTTGAGCAGAAAATCGTGGCATGTCGCACGCGTCATGGTAGTCTTGACCAATCACGTGGAAAAAATATATGGCTCATATATATATATATATATATATATATATATATATATATATATATATATATATATATATCCATATATATATATATATATTCCTATATATACATACCGTATACATACCCATATATAGGCCCATACATCGAAACTAAAATACGTATAACATCGATTTCCTAAATGTATTTAGTATTTGTGTAAAATTGCCAGTGTGCTTACCAAAGACGTCTTTGCCCCAGCCGCTGGCAAAGCAGCGTGACTTATCGACGATCTGTCCTTGTTTGGGCAGACAGACGATGTCGATGTTCTCGGCCGGGTCGACAGGAGTTTCGAGAATCAACAGAGCAATGTCGTTGTAAAGAGCGCCAGCGTAATATCCCTCGTGTATGATGATCTGACTCACTTGGCGGTCCTGATGCGGAAACAGCTCATTCTTCGTCTGCGTGTCCCACTCTCCGGCACGTATTTTCAGCTCGCGCGGCGCTTTCCTGCAAACAACGCCGAGTTCTCAAATAAACAAATAACTTCAATATCGAAAAAGAGTGAACATAAGAAAATATTTTACTTATTCAATATAAATTCTGACGTAACGAGACACGACAAAAGGTGTGAAGAACTAATGTAAAAGGAATACATTTTTAACTGGATACCAGCTTGAATATCGAATGCAACAGTCTCCGACTCCAACTTTGACCCGGGTCACGTAGTTGCAGAGTCGAGGTGAGGCCAACACTACATGCTCAGCTCCCTGACTCGGAGTCTACTTACTTGGCCACGCAGTGAGCTGCCGTTAATACAACTTGATGGTGAATAAGAGAGCCTCCACACTGATACACGTTCAACTTCTCCTGACCGTCAACTATCTCTTCTCGCAAGAGTGCCACCATCCACGGAAACTCCCCGAATTGTGCCTCTCCGTCCTCGTTGCCCGTGATACGGAATCCGACTCCCTCTGCGTTCCTCTGGCCACATCCCGTGCGAACGAGCGGCTTGGGCGTGATCGGGGGCGGGTTCACGCAATTGTGTCCAGTGCAGGAATTTGGGTCGATTGTGTGCGGCTTCGGACAACAGACGTCCAAGTAGTTGTCGCATGGGCCGTCCTTAATCCTGGAACAGCACAAACATTCAAACGTCAGCCCTTGACGTGAATTTGGAAATCAAAATAACAGCTGCAAATGCAGGTGGTAGATGAGGCATCCAGGTGTAATAACCCCTGGTGAACACCATTCTTCTGATAATATCAATTGGAGCATTTCTCTTGTGCACTGTGTAATGGTTTTAAGTGTGCTATTCTGTTTTTTTTTAATGCTGCTTAACGACCCCACCAACAGCTATGTTATACGGGGGTACGAATGAGCGGGTGATAATGAAACAATGTGGTGATGTTAGGTGAAGGGACATTTACAAAAACCCATGCCTAATGCAGGACTCGAACCCACGCCCAACGGTGACTTCAGTATCTACCGCTAGCGATAGTTGACAGAGCTGCACTGTTGTTATTCTACATAACATCGTTGCACTACAGAGCACGACACTTTGAAATAATAGATGCTCTGAAGTACTACGTTTCAAATTCTAAATGCTATGAAAATGAAGAATATACACTATATTCACATGTCTCTAGTCATTAGAGTCCAAGTCAAGGTCACTTGTTTCAAGGCAGCAGCAGCGTGGTTTTCCCAGCTGTTTCAGAGATTAGCTTCTTGCCAGACTTGATAAATACAAGCTCGTGTCCATTAGGGTGCCTGTAGTCAAATAGGGTGCATGCACGGCACGGTGCTGATACAATTGAGTGAAATTCATCTTTACTATTTTTGTCCGATGTTATGAAACCAGTGACATTGAATAAAAAAGTACACCAACTCCAAGATAAGTTTATGCTCATTAATTATCATGACATTCTATTTTTGAAAAAAACACATTGAATAAAAGAAGTTTGTGTGATCGAAGAAGTAAAGAGGAATACAAATGAGTGATTGCAAGAGATAAAAATACATCAGAATTTCACATCCAAAAAAAATTATTCAGATCCAAAACAAGAGGGATAACAATATTTCCTAAGCACAAAAAATTACAGGGATTCAAAGAAATTATGTAGAATTGAAAAAATCGAAAGGAATAAACAATGAACAAAGAAATGCAGAGCATAAAAATTTCATGTGGAATCAATAAAAGACCTACATTCCAAAATATCAAGTGGAATGAAAGAAGTGTTCACTATTCAAAAATTACTGAGTTCAAAACATACCCGCGGATTCAAAGAAATCAAGTAGAATCGAAAAAACCAAGAAGGGAGAAAATATGTTACAACTTACAAACAATTAAAAAATATACAAGTATGAAATATTCACGTAGAATTAAAAACTGCATAGGCCTAGATAAAAAAAAACTCAAGAGGAATGAAAATAAATAATTTGGCTAACCATAAAAAATCATGCAGAATATGTATTACTGAGATTCCAAAAAAATATTTTGTTGTCTTAGATAATTAAATTCAATAATTAAAATCATCAGACTTGTGTTACCAGAATGTATTCCATCCAACTTGATAATGAAAGCTTTCCACAGTTATGCACACCTTTTCAATTACGAAAATTTAAGGTAATCTACAATTCAAATACAATTATTTTTAAATACAAACAAGCTATAGGCCTAAGATTACCAACAAGCTGTAGATAAGAGTTCTTTTTTTATATAACATCGTAACTTGATACAAAATCATACTTCATACTTGAATCATTGTTCCCCAATTAAGGCTACAAGGATGAAAGATAAAATCATTTGGATGGGGCACCACAAGGGCAATCTTACCACCCCAGAGAATGATGAGTTATTGTCAATAATAATCTATTTTTATCAGAATTGTGGTAAATTAAGGATATAAAAATAATTATACTTTTTGAAATCGTATCAAACATAAATATCCCATTTCCGAGATGAGACATAATATGTAATCACATCGAGGATTTCAATCAAAGTCACTAGCTGTCTCACGTCAGATAGTAAAATAGATTTTGATGAAATAAGTGACAGACTTCTGTGGTTCCGATCCGACTTTCATGGTTTTATTTCAAATAAACTTGGAAAAATCGGAAATTAAAAAAGGTCTTCCAATACTATTCTGTGTGCTGTAATTTTTTTATTTTTAGTAATTAACATCAAAACTTGATACAAAACCATTGTTCCCCAATTAAGAACGTGGATGAAAAATGATGTAATTCTGTAATTCTGTAATTCTGTAATGAAAAGAACATGATTACTTGAATTGCTCAAGAAATATTTCCTTTTCTTCATGAAACCGTTTACAAATGCATGAATCTATGTCTTACGGCCGTGACATCATCAACGAACACAGATACATCAGAAATCTGTCAATACTAAAACCATATGTTCTTAATTAGTGACTTACAAACTGGAGACATCATTTCAAATTAGAGTAGCAGTTTGATATAAAAATTGCAAACGATATTGAAACTTTTATCGGGAATATTGATTGAATAATTTTTGAACATTTTCAATCAATACTGAATCGATCAGAAAAACATGCGAGATTGGAAGTTATAAGTCGTGACCATATATTATCGGTAATTGTGTATAAATGCGTAGGGCACAATCGAGCTTGTTCCTCTGGACCGAAGTCAACTAGTCACTAGGGGGTATAGTTACATAACCATTTTTTTGAAAGTATAACTTTAGGACTTGGTTGTATTCAGGTTGTTTGTTACCAGCAGTGTTGGGGAAGTTCACTTATAAAAGAACTTTTAAAAAGTTCAGTTCATGTCAAATAAATCAATCTTTTGAAAAGTTCAAAGTTCGTTTTCGTGGCTTTGCTGTAAAAGTTGAAGTTCAAATTGAAAAAAACATAAGTTTGTTCAAAAATATGCTATAACAATACAATCAGTGTGCACAGCCTACATACAAGTCACAACGTCGACCTTGACCTCACGTGGCTGCCGGCTCGCCTGCTGACACGTGGTCATGCATATTGGTTATGCATTGAGAAGTTATCAATTCATGTCGTTAGTTGTCAGTATTTAAATTCTATAGCTTCGCTATCTTAGTATTATAAATGAATAGTCTCTATATTTTCTATTTCAGTATATTCTTATTTTCTTATTACAACTATTAAATTATTATATATCTTATTCTCTTGACTATTAATCACGGTTAGTTGGAAGAACGGCATCCCACCGAACCTCGCCATTTGCTTTTAAATGCCAACTATGTATGTCACTATGTGTACCTAACTGTGTTGTGTTTTGAAAGAAATAAATACTTATATTATTATTATTATTAAAATTTATTATTATTATTATCATTATTATTGTCACGTGATGAAATCCCAAACAGAGAACATTATACATTTGGGATAGACCGTGAAATGGTCGGTCTCATTAGGAATTTGAACGGAGAAGTACGGATAATGGGATCATGCGATGGATAGTGCGATCATCATAGGATTATGAGTGATCTCAAATTATGAACTTTTAAATGAACGCTTCATTTCGTTGAAGATCACCAAAAAATCAGATGTGAAAAAAGTTGAAGATTGTCGACTGTAAATGTAACGCGTTCATTGGAAAGTTCAGAAAATACAAACGCGTTAAGTTCATTCCCCAACATTGGTTACCAGTACTTGATTATTCCTTTTTTATGATACACATTATATATGTGTGTATCGTGTGTGCATCATGTGCACACCATATATGTGAATAATGTGTATCACACATAAGAATGTTACACATTATTCCCGAGTTGGAATGAGATCACCAGATTAGCCATCGTGAAGAAAGAAACCTATTAAAGTCAACTAATTTTTCATAATGATTAAAATCAGCAACAGGTAGACCTGTGATCAATTAGAGCTGCAGAATGTAGGCAGTGACCCAATAGTTTCGAAATCTTGGTGTGGTGTGTGTGCAGATAAAAAAGTAACATTTTTGACTTATTGCAAGAAATGAGTAAGCATTTACTCCACACAATCAAAGGCGAGTCACGACTGTTATTTCGAAGTTGCTTTGTTCTATTCTTGTACACTGTAGCGCGGGGGTCTAGCATTATCAGCCACCTTATTTTCCACCCTGCATTGTATTTTAAAAATATTAGAATCCTCTGATCGCCCGCCTTCATTTCCAACATTGTTATTACAACCAGTTGAAGCTTGTGTTGGGCCTACATGCAAGTCGTCACAGGCTCTTGACCGTAATTGCTACGTAATATAGGGGAGGGGGGGGGGGGGGAGAGGAAAATCTAAATACGGCCCTGTTTGTTTCTACTCGTAAGGGGACGTCCATAAATTATGTTACACTTCTTTAGGCCACTGTGACCCCCCCCCTCCCTCCCATGTCACAGTTGGTCACAAAACCTATTACTCTCCCCACTTTAAATACATCACAAATTCTTATACCCCCCCTTTGACAAAAAATTTGAATTTACAGGTGGCAAAGGTACAATAAAGTAATAAAATCAAAATATTCATTTCTTCAAGTTTGCTTTTTGAGTAGTCAAACTTGATAATTATTTGATATGCATCTGCTGTTTCTAGGGTGGGTGTGAATATACCTAAGAATCTATAAGAACGGCACCAAATACGTAGAACAAAAAAATGGTACATCACACAGTTGCCTCCCCCCCCCTCCCCCCCTAAGCTGTGAGGTAATACATGGACGTCCCCTAATCCTCGTCTCTACAAATCATTACACCCTGCAAATAGCACAGCTAATGTTTGCGTTTGTTGTGTTGGTATAGACGACCTCCTCCTCTCCTGGATACAGGTCTCGAACAGACCTGTCTAGAGCTGCTAATTATGCAGATTCCGGCTAATTGCCTTGTTTATGGCCGTTAACAAGCCAGCCTGATGTCAAGGTTAATAGAACCAGTTTGTGTGAAGATCATTTTTATGCTTTATTAAATATATTGTGATTAACCTTCGCTTTCTGTTGTATTATTAACGACAATGCAGCGTGCAATCTTCTCTCGAACATGATACGTCTTCATTGGAATAGCTGTTGTGAACCTTGGAACGTTACTTCCCAGCTGATGCAAGGAGCATGTGGTGGAGCGCAACAGCTATGAGAACGCTACTGTTCTCTGCTGAACATGGGAATCAGATACAATTCCACAGAATAGAAGAAAAGATCTAGCTATGGGATGAAGGAAGTGAGAGGAGGGGAGGGGGAGACTCTAATTACAAATAAAATACAATATATATATATATATATATATATATAATATATATTAGAATTGAAGTATTAGAATATTATTATTATATATTAGAAGTGAACATAAATCCTGTGTTGCTTTAGATTCAAGTTGCTAAGAGATGGTTGTACCAACTATAATAACTGGTGAATTGAACAATTAACAAATTAATTTGTTATAACCCTTGATTCCGTACATTATTTTCGTACCTTGACTCTTAATTAGCTAATTAATATTTATTCAGCAGTCGTACAACTCCAAGGTCAGGTTTTATGAATAATTATCATTTGTTGGTGTAACGATAATCAACAGATTAACTTGTTATTACCCTTTGTTACCAAAGTTATTCTTGTACGTACCTTAATTATTAGTGAGATTAATTGACACATTTTTAGTATTCGTAAAACACGGTTTTAATTTAGGATATTGATCAAAAGTAACAGAAACACGAAACACTAACAAAACAGTCAAATTTTAATCAAATTTTTAGTCGAATGTCAGTTTTTAATAATCAGTCTCCATTTTATAATGATAATTAGACTCAATTTATTTCAATTTTCATCTATTTGTCTCTTATTTTGAATAATTTTGATTGGTTCTTTCATTCAGCCAAATGAATATAGCCCAATAAACATGACTACAGATCATCACTACACCACATTGTACGGTAGTTATATTGGGAAGAGACGGTTGAGGGTACGCAGTACACTAGCGTAGAGCATAGCGTAGAGCATAGCGTAGAGCATAGCGTAGAGCATAGCGTAGAGCATAGCGTAGAGCATAGCGTAGAGCATAGCGTAGAGCATAGCGTAGAGCATAGCGTAGAGCATAGCGTAGAGCATAGCGTAGAGCATAGCATAGAGCATAGCGTAGAGCATAGCGTAGAGCATAGCGTAGAGCATAGCGTAAACAACTAACGTAAAACATGTACCACAGCGTTACCATCATCAGCGATCACACGTACATACCTGATATCGATGAGACCAACGCCATCTGTGATGATGCTATTGTTCGAGCAGAGATAATACGGTACACACTGACAGTCTCCCCCGTCGTTATTAGTGTCTGGCGGGAAGCCCTGGTTCTCGTCTTGACCACCCGCGTCTCCGTACCCATCTCCGTTACCAGCGTTGCCCTGGTCGGGGTTCTGTTGGCCGTTGTTATTCTGGAAGACAGAGTCGATCAGCGAATCCAAGTCCTTGCCAGATGACTTGCCGTCTTGACCGACGGTTGAGCTGACGACAGCCAGTAAGAGACCGATCAAGAAGATGGTCTTGTCCATGGTACAGCTGGAAAGACAAGGGGAACATGTATTTAGTTAACTAGGCAAACGCAGAATATGCGTTGTAAGATGAGCGAGATATCTATAAAGTAAAAGCTAAGACTCTACAAACCTTGATCACATATATAATATATAATACATTCGGTTATAATCGAATCTAGGGAGCCGTGAATCTATCACCGCAACATTTTTCTGCTATTATTTCTATCTATTCGATGACTTATTGCATACATTTCTTCAAAACAGCTGGTCCGAATTGCATACAAAATACAAATGTTTAATAATGTGTATCATTGTCGTGTTTTTGAGCAATACCAGTTTGACATTATTTTTGGAAATGATTTGGAAAGTTTGATAAATCCCTATGAGGATAACTCCAAGGGAAGTTATTTGAAAAACCAAAATTCTCAAAAAACAACAATAATGAACGTTCTGATTCATTTTCAGATGAGCGTAGCAAAGACTCTCATTTCACATACCCTACCGAAAAAAATGTTTTTGTTTTTGTTTTTTTTTGTAATTTTGTGCGCGGCATATAGGTTAGGAAAATTGACCAATCGACTGCGAACTTTTTTTGATTATTGGTGTCACACCAGAATAGGTTGGGATTGTTTTTCAGAAAACGGGTTGAACGATTTTACCGGAAAAAAATGGAAAGTTTGGAAAATCCTCATAAGAATAACCCAGGGGGAAAATACTTGAAAAACTAAAAAAATTCAAAAGCTTTCAAATTCATACAGAATATGAAAACAACTATCATCCACATTTTCACTAATATGTACAACAATCGGATGAGACATAACGGAGAAAACGCAATAAAAGTATACATTTCATCAAATATCAGGATCAAAACATGTAATGCAAAGTGTATATGCGACAGGTTGCTCTATAAATAGCAACAAGTTGCAGGTAAGGTTTTTCAGCGTTTGAAGTAATCCAAGGTCTGTAGATGTAGATTGAGCTGACATAGTATTTTTCAATTCCAGATTTCCATACTTCTACGCTCATCTCACAACGCACATTCTGCGTTTTCCAAGTTTAATCTTCTGAAGCAATTCAGTCTTATCCAGACATGAAGATGTAGTGAGCTGACAGAACGTTCAGAGCCACGGTCTACACTCCACAATATATTGAGCTCATGTCCATCTTTAGAACGCATGTAGGTCTACTGCGTAATCTTACTATCAATATTATTCCAAGACGAATTTCTATCAAGTTTAAAGAAATTTGATTTGGTCTTTTGTAAGAAAATGAATGTAGTAGCTGCCCTATGTTGTTTAAATGTGAAATACTCAGAATTATACAGGTTCTGTTGAACCGCTGATTAGAGAAGGAAGTAACATATAAGGAAGGCTTGATTGTTTCAAAATTAAGGTGTGTATTCAGTTTTCAAACATTTTTCGGTGATAACAACTACATTTTTCGGAGATTATAACTCGACGGTAAAATTACTGAGACACTGAGCACGCATACTTTTTTCCCCAACGTCCCCCACTAACCTAACCGAAATATCACCCCCTCCAGCAGCCCCCCCCCCCCCTCCCCAACAACGGCATCAACCTCCCGCACTGACCTAACCAACAAAAATCACCCCCTCTAGCACCCCTCCCCCCCTCAAACAACATGCAAAAACCATCAGATTCAAGTGAGTTTAAAAACTATCAAGACCAACAATTCTCAACGTCCCGCGACTTTTTCTGAAAGATATAAACAAGATCCTTCAGAAAACACCAAAAACTCGAAAATCAAACACCATTTGGCCAAGATCAGTTTCACAGTAAACTGTAAAGTAACCGAAAACTACTCACTCCATGACGTTCAAGGGTGTGTGTTCTAAAATACTGTCGATTCATAATACAAGGGTGAAATGTCATACGTTCTGCATCATTGTGGGGCAAAATGAATTGTTGAAAACATCTGTTTCTTACCATGTCGTACAAATGATCTTTCCACGTGTGTTCTCACAAAATTTACCAATTCATAATATATTGAGTACCGTACTATTATTGTCGACATATACACGTGAGGACGTATTCAATGGTTTATGATCATTTATATTTTGTAAAATACCTTGAAGTGAACTTCTTTCCCTCAAATATCTCCCCATCACCTTACAAAAACATCTAAGCTGCGTTTTCCTAATCACAACTTTAAAACTAATTTAACTATATAAATTGCCTGACCCTTACCGCGACTGCCACTCGAAATAACGTCGTAGTCATGGGCGTCGGCAGGGGAGTGGCAAGGGGGTGCACTTGCCCCCCCCCTTAGGACCAGGCAGATGTTTTTTTTAACAATGATGTTTTTCGAAACCTTATAAGTACCGACTGTACCGGTGACATATTTTAACATGTCTTGTTACGTGGGTGGTCAAGAGTCTGATGTGACTGGGGTGGATAGGCAAGGCTAGGCTTTTAGCCGACTGACGAATATGATTTATTGGGCCATTCTTATTTCCTGGAAATTTTGATATTGGGTATCATACAGACCAATCAGATTCTAATAACTCCTTTTGACTGTTTTGTATGATGAAATATTAAAAAATATGAATAGGATCAACTATTTGCATAGAATTCAACCAATTCAACATTATCTGTCTTCTTTCTCAACAAAAATCAAAAGCTAATTAAATAGTCACAAAACCTCCCAAAACACCATAAAACGATGAAATTTCAAAACATCCCCTTGGGGAGCCCTCCCCCACTCCCCCCTTGAGACTTTTGCATTTTCGAATTTGGGATATTTTGCCCCCCCCTTAAATTTTTTCCTGCCGACGCCCATGCACAGGTCGTAGCTAGGTCTAGCTGGTCCCGAAGGACGAAGGACTTTGAACGTATCTAGGACGTATCTAGGACGTATCTAGGACGTATCTAGGACGTATCTAGGAAAGATGATCAAGTCGCGGCTAGGACAATAGTTATTGACCTAGGTCAAGGTCTCCCCGACTGGAATAATCTGTCATATTTCTAGCCCACCTCAAGAGCAGCCAGGAGTGATCACAACAATGAAAATACACAATTGGATTGGGCATGTTGCCATAGAATCTAGCTCTAGGCCGAATGATGAAGAATAACGAATCAAAGTCCTTAGTCCCTTGGACTCATGGAGCTGTAGCCATGGGCGTCGGCAGGAAGAAATTTAAGGGGGGGGGGGGGGGAAAATATCCCAAATTCGAAAATGCAAAAGTCTCAAGGGGAGTGAGGGAGGGTTCCCCAAGGGGATGTTTTGAAATTTCATCGTTTTATGGTGTTTTGGGAGGTTTTGTGACTATTTTATTAGCTTTTGATTTTTATAGAGAAAGAAGACAGATAATGTTGAATTGGTTGAATTCTATGCAAATAGTTGATCCTATTCCTATTTTTTAATATTTCATCATACAAAACAGTCAAAAGGAGTTATTAGAATCTGATTGGTCTGTATGATACCCAATATCAAAATTTCCAGGAAATAAGAATGGCCCAATAAATCATATTCGTCAGTCGGCTAAAAGCCTAGCCTTGCCTATCCACCCCAGTCACATCAGACTCTTGACCACCCACGTAACAAGAAATGTTAAAATATGGTACAGTCGGTACTTACAAAGTTTCGAAAAACATCATTGTTTGAAAAAAAAACAATTTCAGTTTTTCAAATAAATTCCTGCCTGGTCCTAGGGGGGGGGGGGGGGGGAAGTGCACCTTCTTGCCCCCCGCTGCCGACGCCCATGGCTATAGCTGTGTAAGACGTTATTTAGGTAACAGATTACGTATTTTCGCTCTTGATACTACTACCACATACTTGGTTGTTTTTATCATGTTGGCAACGATCGCTCTATCGCACGATGGGTACATATTGACCTTGGGTCACCCATGTCCTGAAGTCGTCTTGAACGTAGGATAATATTATTGCAATAATCTACACTTCAGTTGGCTTCAGGTGGATTGACCAGTATGTAAATCACATCAGGTTACTGACCTTTCTTGCCAATATTCTCCAGCGGAGGTTAAACATGTGTGTAGCATGCAGCAGTAGTGACTCGAGCGACTGCATGGCTTACAAATATAAGATATCAAAATCCTGAAAACTAGATTCTAACGAACAATGACGGTATTTATTTCCCGAATTTCAATTAAAGAGAACTAGAAATTATCATCTCAATTTCAGAAATTATAATTAATTAATTTGTCCTCCATTTTCTGAGTCGTGACGTAGACATTACTCGACTCTGTTTATATACAGGATAGCCTACTTGATGACTCGTTGTCTCCCTAGGACAGAACAATAGTTTCTTATATGCCGATTAACTGAAAAAAAAATCTGAAATTGAGATGATGATTTTCTGGTTTTCTCTTAAACTAGTTTTCTCTTAAATTAGGTAAACTAGGAAAACGCCATATATGCGTTGTTAGACGAGCGGATAGTAAAAGTATGGGTAAAAATGGGTAAAAACTGCTTCGAGTGGTACCAATTTAGCACATTTTATGTTTTTTCTTCAAAATGACTGACCCGATCAAGCTGAAATTTTTTAGAAATGTGTATCAAAATATAATTCAACTTCACGCAAAATTTCATTATTTTGGAAAATAAAAATATTTTCTCTTTTTTCCCGCTGGGTTTTTCTAATGGGTATTTCTGAAATTTCTAAAATTTATTAAAAAAAAGTTACCCCCCGATAATGCCACAAACTATACAGATCTAAGTTAGATGAGGAACCATATTGGAAAAAAAGTTTGAAGTTGATAGCTGTAGCCGTTTGACCTGTGGAGAACCGAAAAAAAAGCCCCCACCAACAGCTAGGTTATACGGGGGTGACAAGTTCCTTTATTATGGGTTATGGGTTGAGGAACCATCCCAGTAATAAGGAAATGAGGAAATTAAGGAACTAAGAGAATAAGAAACTTATTCCCAGCCTGAAGGACAAAAGGAATCAACAAAAACCCTCTCAGGATGGTCGACCATGGCGAAAATAGAACCCCGGTCTCCTGAACGGCGGTTCAGCTGGCTAGCCACTCGACCACCCAACTCAGTACCATGATTTGAATCTAATGTGAATGTTTATGATGGATTGAAATAATACAACCGATAGTATTTTGACAGTATGGTAGATACCTCCAAATGATATGCAGCAAATTCACTACAACACACTCAATCACACGGAAAGTCGCTATACAATAGTTTATCAGACGAGCTTTAGCGAGGATTCAATTTGACGTGCTGACAAAAACTGGTGTTCGTTTTTATGTTTTTTTCTTTTTTTTTGTCGGTTCTCCACAGGTCAAACGGCTACAGCTATCAACTTTAATCTTTTTTTCAATATGGTTCCTCGTCATCTAACTTAGATCTGTATAGTTTTGTGGCATTATCGGGAGGTAACTTTTTTTTAATGAATTTTAGAAATTTAAAAAATACTCATTAGAATAACATAGTAGCGGAAAAAAAAGAAAATATTTCTATTTTACAAAAAAAATGAAATTACGCGTGAAGTTGAATTACATTTTGATACACATTTCTAAAAATTTTCAGCTTGATCGGGTCAGCCATTTTGAAGAAAAAACATCAAATGTGTTAAATTGGTACCACACTCACCCATTTTTACCCATACGTCTAACAACGCATATATGGCGTTTTCCTAGTAATGAATATTAATGCTCAATGATCTTTCTTACATACCGGTATACGTATTACATGTCTCACCCACACGTTTGCGGTAGTTTCAACTTTGTAATCTTGTTCATCGTGCTGTAGCATGGACTCCTCTCTGGGCCCATTTGAAAACTTTACCTCTATATTCTCCCCCCCCTCCCCCCCTCTATCTACAACCATAATTCAGTCAGGATGTTTGGAAAATGGATATAATTTTTTGTTCAATTTTTGTGCAAGTTTGCATTTGATACGATTTTTCCTTTCCGCCAATCTTATCACATGTAGATGTGCGGCGTTTTCCTTGTATCATTGACCAAAGAGATATAGTGAATGATTGCACTGCTAATAAACAGAGAAAGTGACCAAACTGCACGAAGGTCTTCGCATTACGCATATTATATGTACACACATATATATATATTATATATATATATATATATATATATATATATATATATATATATATATATATATATATATATTAGTGATGACATCGGTCCTGGGATTTGAGACCGAGTACCCGTTTGTAAAGACCGAGTATAGGACCGGTCTACACGTCCCCCAAAAAACGTGAAAGTACCAAAATCACAAACCCTGCAATAACGCATGTATGTGGAGCATAATGTGACGAATTGATATAAATAATAAACTCTGCGAGGTACGGACAGGTTAAAGATAACATAATTGAATTATGATTCAGATATCAGCAATAGGATTAATTAAGACATACATCAGCAAAAAAAACATATAATTGTAACAACTTAAAAAGACCGGTTATGCAAATTGGGGACCGAGCAGTTCAAAGACCGGTCCAGGACCGGTCTCCGGGTACCCGGTGTCATCACTAATATATATATATATATATATATATATAGAATATATATATATATATATATATATATATATATATATATATATATATGTATATATATATATATAAATAAAATATATATATATATATAATATATATATATTATATATATATATATATATATATATATATATATATATATATATATATATATAAATATATATATATATATATATATATATATATAAATATATAAAATAAAAATATATATATATATATATATATATATATATATATATATACATAAACATGGTTAAAATAAAATTCTCTAAAACTAATTCCTTTCACATACGTGTCGCCGTAATACGTCCACAGGCAAAAGTATATAATAAATAAAATTAACGAACTCAAATACACTAATCCTTGAGCTACTTATTGTACCAGTGTGTCTCTTTTAGACCAATAACGAAGCTATACCTGTACAAGTTGAAGGTTAATATGTGTACATTAGTAACCCGTGTGATTACCATCAATTAACGACTGAGATGCCGCCCCGGTGGCTCAGTCAATTATCGCTAGCGGCAGGAACTGAAGTCACCGTTGGGCGTGGGTTCGAGCATGGGTTCCTTTCACCTATCATCACTTCATCGTTTCATTACCACCCGCTCATTCGTACCCTCGTATAACCTAGCTGTTGGTGGGGTGACTGGGGTCGTTAGGCAACATAAAAAACAACGACCGAGATGGCCACCTAGATCTATATGAACCTTCAGATATCCTGAAATGAAATGTCTAGAATCCTCCCGAATAAACTGGCCACTTGATTGGATGTTGCTTTGTGACGTCGATGGGGCAAGAACACGAAAGTGATCAATTAGCTTTATCCAGCAAAAGAGGGGTCAAACGGTTATAAGTTTGAACAATTTAACAGTTTTTTCTCAGTCCTTCCAGACCAGCCGTCAGGGTCTAATCGTCCACAGATCATGAGTCACCACGTAGGCTTTACCGATTCTGTATCGAAACATAAACCGAATAGGATAATGTCTACGTCACGACTAAGAAAGAGGGTCGGGTCCTGGAGGACTAATGAATTGTTCAATAGGCAAACGCAGAAAGTGCGTTGTGTGATGAGCGAGATATATAGAAAGTAAAATCTAAAACTCTACACCTTGATCATATGAAATGATCTTCATTCGATACCAACAAATCTAAAGAGCCGTGAATTAACAATGCAACATTTTTCTGCTATTATTTCTATTTATTCGATGAATAAAAAACATGTTTTACATTATTTTTTTTCGAAACGGCTGGTCCGAATTGCGTACAAAATTTTAATTTTGTGTATAATTTCCCTGTTTACATTTGAGAAAAATTTGAATTATATTGGAGAGATTTTATTTTTCAATTTTTTTCTGCCCGCGGCCTAATCTCATGGGGATTTTAGAAACTTTGAGATGATGTTTCACAAAAATGGTCCAACCAATTAGACCCCAAAACTCTACAGTTCAAAGTTGGATAAGTTCGCGTTTAAAAAAAAATCATGTCGATCAGTCAAACCCTGCAACGTGTGCACAAACACACGCACACACACAAGGCAAAGCTCCGTAAGAGTTGAACGTAAATCTTCGCTAACGTCCTGAAATTGGGATGATGATTTCTAGTTTTCTCTAAAATTGGTGAAATGAATATCGCTATCAATCGTAAACATTTAGTTTCAAGGGTTGGATGTCCTTTAAGCAATGCAACGTATTAACACGGTCGGTAGTTGTAACGATTTTGCCGGTAAATTGGTACATCTTTTAACATGGGCGGGATAGGGAGATAAGACCGAGAAGACACCACATGAGACCGGCGAACCAACGCAACCCGCAATGCATCTTGACTGGACGAATAGTTTTCTGCGCAACTGCATCGTATTTGCAAACATTTCGGTCACTCATTCGAGTAATTGTTATTGACTAGAAAAACGCCATGTATGCGTTGTTAGACGAGCGGATAGTAATAGTATGGGTAAAAATGGGTAAAAACTGCTTCGAGTGGTACCGATTTAGCACATTTTATGTTTTTTTCTTCACAATGGCTGACCCGATCAAGCTGAAATTTTTTAGAAATGTGTACCAAAATGTAATTCAACTTCACGCGTAATTTCATTTTTTTGGAAAATAAAAATATTTCCTTTTTTTTTTTAAAAAAAGGGAATTTTTGAAATTTCTTAAATTCATAAAAAAAAGTTACCCCCCGATAATGCCACAAAACTATGCAGATCTAAGTTAGATGAGGAACCATATTGAAAAAAAGTTTGAAGTTGATAGCTGTAGCCGTTTGACCTACCGACAAAAAAACATATATATATAAAAAAAAATCATAAAAACATAAAAACGAACACCATTTTTTTCATGTCAAATTGTCAAATTGAATGTTGTATGAATTGTATGTCAAATTGTATGACAAATTGAATCCTCGCTAAAGCTCGTCTAAAAATGTCAATCTTGAATTTGAAACCAAACATAATGTGAGTATCAAGTTGAATAATTCAAAGCGAATTAGTACCGCCAACTTGCACCATAATAGAATGAAGAAATTGCACCAAGCAGGCCTACTAACAATTTGTTGTCAATAGTTGAATAACCAAGAAGGCCGTGATGTCTATAGAAATATACAGTCTAAAATGGCGCACTTGATAATAATGGTTTTCCCAACGTTTTAGCAAGCTGATGGCAAATTATGTCATAATATTATGTGCATGGCATTTTCGATGACGATTATTGTTTGCTTAACGACCCCACCAACAGCTAGGTTATACGGGGATACGAATTAGCGGGTGAAATGATGAAGTGATTATAAGTGAAAGGACGTTTACAAAAACCCATGCCTTACCCCATGCGGGACTCGAACCCACGCCCGACAGTGACTTCAGTCTCTGAAGCGGTGCCTCAACTGACTGAGCTACCGAGGGCGCCATATCAAGTAACAATAATTGCCATAGCAATACAGTGAACTGGGCAATTACAACACACATGTTGTGATTGCCGGTTGAGAGGCACTGTTGCCAGCTGTCAACAATTGAGTGAGAGAGATGGTGAGTCGTGAGAAGGTATCAACTGCACTAAAAATCAACTGTACTAAAAAAATAACAATCCTTGTGCTACTTGTCTTCGATCGCCCAAATAAGCCTGGCTGCGATGGGATCCGTTAATTACCCCGTCAATCCATCAATTGTCTTGACCTGGTGTAGACAATGAGGTTAAAGGGCCACTTAAGGGTATTCCCGGACCCTTATTTCCCAGACCCAAATTAAACCACGTGTAACCCAATTATTGGTACATCGTTTAATCAATATTTCCGAGTAAACTGTACTTTATTTAACCAGACCTCGTTTCCAGAAAAATAAAACAGTGTTACGCGAGCTAATTATTGATTAAAATACAAGAAAACATGACAATATTTGAAATCCATATCGTGAAACATATTACAATACCATTGTTATAATTTAATTGTTAGCTTCGCGATTGAGTGAATTGTGTATAACATTTCCTGCCAACTAAATCTTGAAAGTTTGATTAAAATACGTCAGCTTTTTCCAAGTATTTAGCCGTCCGCCCTCAACAGTCAAGTAGTGAATCTTATAGAAGACAAATGAATAATTGAATATTGTTTTTGAATAAGGTTGTTATTATTGATTAGGTCTATCTGATGCCTGCTCCATGTTGTTGTAACGCTTCCAGTGTGGTAATAGTAATACATACGTACGCTTACCTTCCTTCCTGATTATTGTATCATCTCATTTCTGTCAACTCAAATCTACGTTTTAAAGTCCGGTGCGTCTGCTGTCACAAGCCAAACGGTACTGCTGTCACAAGCCAAACGGAAGGGAGAAGCCGAAGTGCAGTCGTGACTGTCGTGCTGCTATCCGAATATTTTGTCGGGAATTATATTGACTTTATAATGTTATGAACGTAGGCCTAGGGCAAAACTTATACGAAAAAAAATAAAAATGGTCGCATAACCTCTCCCAACTCTCTTATAGAAGAATTATTCAAAAATAAAAAATAAAAAAATAGCATTACTGGCAGAATTCGAACCCGGTCGCCGTATCATTTGATTATTTTTTATATATATTTTCATTTCATCCTTATTTCTACTTATTTTCATTTAATTTTAATATTGAGTAGAATGTACAATTATTTCTCTGAAGCTGTTGAGGTGAGAAGGTAGGCCTACCACACTGACCTAAAAACCAACTGTACTAAACTTTACTTCTTGAGCAACCTGTACAGAAGCGGAAGTTGGAGGTTTGACCCCTCCCTTTCTACACAAACCTTAACCATCACTGAAAAGCTCAGCATTCTGCTGCTCAACAGCTGAACATTCAATGGGTGGTAACGATTTCTGAAGGGGCGGAGCCAAACCCCTCAATTTTACTTCTGTACAGGTTGCTCAAGAAATATAAGTTTAGATCAGTTGGTTTTTACTAGGAAAACGCCATATATGCGTTAAAGACGAGCGAATAGTGATAGTATGGGTAAAAATGGGTAAAAACTGCTTCGAGTGGTACCAATTTACCATATATATTTTTTCTTCAAAATGGCTGACCCGATCAAGCTGAAAATTTCCAGAAATGTGTATCAAAATGTAATTTAACTTCATGCAAAATTTCGGTCTTTTGGAAAGTAAAAATATTTCTTTTTATTTCCGCTGTGTTATTCTAATGGGTATTTTTTAAATTTCTAGAATTCGTAAAAATAAAATTTACGACCCTATAATGCCACAAAACTTTACAGATCTAAGTTAGATGACGAGGAACCATATTGAAAAAAAGGTTTGAAGTTGATAGCTGTAGTCGTTTGACCTGTGGAGAACCGACAAAAAAACATGAAAAAAAAAAAAAAACGAACACCAATTTTTGTCAGTAAGTCAAATTGAATCCTCGCTAAAGCTCGTCTAATTAAGTCTGGTGGCGTTTTTTTTTAGGTCAGTTGGTTTTTATTACAGTTGGTCAATCCCAGTCTAAGATTGGAGTGGGGTGGACTGGCACTATAGGGTGGACTGGACTTCGGGTCTGTTTAGCGCCGCCCCTACCTTTTGACTTGTGATAACAGTTTCACCCTGTGAAACACGGGCGGGTGACGACAGGAATGAACCCACGCCCTCTGAACGATGTCTTATTAGATGAGCGTAGCGAAGATTTTCATTCCATAAACCGAAAAATTTTGGGCTTGGTTTTTATTATTTTTATTTTTTTCTATGTAATTTTGCACGTGGAATGCAGGTCAGGAAAAAGTTTCAATCAACTCGAAACTTTTTTTTTCAAATTGGTATTATACCAGAGTAGGTTGGGATTGTTGTGGGATTGGATTTGTTTTTGTTTTTCCGGAAAAACTTTGGAAAGTATGGAAATTCGCCGTAAGAATAGGCCAGGACCCTTATTCCTGAAACTTGTCACTTGGTGAGATGACTCACTTTTTGGTTTATCTCACTAAAATGGCCGATTGCTATTCCCGAAATTCGTTTTTGTCACTTTTTTTTCGATTTTAATGACTCCTCTCACTTTTTCTTGTCACCTTTCAAAGAGGTGGTGAGAGAGCCAGCGAGGTCGGTAGTCACTTGATTATCTGTGTGAAAAACGAAAAAATGGCTGCCGCTTTAGTAGTTTTGAACGAGTTGTACGTTTTGCAAGATGAAGAACAGGCGCATACAGTACGGATCTATAATGTGAGGCGTGATGCATTTGAGTTGAGTGATCGTATGTTTCGGGCAAGATTGAGGCTACCCATAAATCTTGCCCGAACTCTCATAGAAGAGTTGAACATGGAAATGGGCCCACCGAAGAGGTCCTCGTCATTACCCAACTCCGTCAAGGTAAGATATTATTTCGCTCAATTACAATTACGTATTAATAATCAAAATTATAATAGATATTTTAAGCGATTTACGGAACAATCGGATGTGAAATAACGAAGAAAACGCATTTTTAATGTACTTTTTTACACATCAATAAAAGCAATTAAAAAGCAATTAAGAAACTATTGAATGTGAGCAACAAGTGTCACCAATAAATTAAAACGATTAAAACGTGTGATGGATATCAAGAAGGCACTGGTACCATTGTTGGTAAACCAAGGTTTATATACCAACAGACAGCCGCGGTTTTTAAACTTTTGAAGTGATCCATGGCCTGTATATGTACATTGAGCTGACCAAATGTTCTTAATTCTACATTTCCATACTTCTAAGCTCATCTCACAACGCATATAAAGCGTTTTCCTAGTAACCACCATTCAGTGCGAGTGTCTACATAGCTCGGCTCTGCGGCATCTGATTAGTTCGCCAGGATCCAAGATTAGGTTCCACCATGGGATACTTTTTTATTTTATATAAATGCTATTTTGTTTTGTATCGATGCATGCAGCTGTGCTGCAAACAGTGATAGACTTGAGGGTGTTCATTGGTAGTTGAAAATTCTCATTGTTTCATCGCCTAACAAGTAACAGTTTCTCATTCCTTGATTCTATGTATACAACCGATTCAGCACGTTATGGTTTTTATCCATACCCAAGGTAGAGCGCGCTCTACCGTGTTATTTTATAATAAATGCTGAAGGTTATGTTGTTGGAGGATCTTTTTGGTAATTTCACTGTGGCACTGAGCATCGCCAATTGGTGTTTGATTTTTGAATTTTGGGTGTTTTCTGAAAGATCTTGTTTATATCTTTCGGAAAAAGTTGCGGCAGGTTGAGAATTCTTGTTTTTTTATACATTTTAAACTCACTTGAATCTGATGATTTTTGCATGTTGTTTGATAGGGGTGGTGCTGGAGGGGGTGATTTTTGTTGGTTAGGTTAGGGGGGTAGGTTGATGCCGTTTTTGTGGAGGGGGGCTGCTGGAGGGTGTAATATGTCGGTTAAGTTAGTGGGGGAGGTTGGAAAAAAAAACAGAAAGGCGTGCTCAGTGTCTCGGTAATTTTACAGTTTTTTTTTATCTACCGCTATTGTTTAGCGACCGATATTGCCATTATTCCCCATTATGAATCGCACACGCCTACTTGAACACGGCAGTGCCCGGTTAATTCCTGTCGTGACCCGTTGTTCAGTTTCCGTCGGCCGGTTAAGATGACGTCACGCTACCACTGCTGCACGCTGTCACATGCAAATGAGCAGACCTTGTGTAAATTAATATGGTAATACCCATCAGCGATGTGGTGGGATTTCCAGTCCACATTGAGCAGCAGTAGAATCACAGTCGAGCTGTGAAGGGAAACGATTCATGTTTCTGCGTTGACGGATGAATAGAGCGTATTAATAAATATATGTAGTGCCCAATTTCTGGAGAAAATTAAAACAGGGAAGACTCAATTTTACTGTACTCGAAAAAAACGAATATTTGTTTTCCGTTTTGTTTTTTGTTTCATGGTCCAGGTCAAAGGGCAGAACTTTTTCGATTAAAGTTAAACTTGGTATGCATATATATCATAATTCAACTCGATACTGTAAAGCTTTGAGGCGTAACCGGTTAAACCACTTTTGAGAAAAATAATTTCAAAATCTTGTAAAACCCCGCAACCCCATGGAGAAAAAAGATGAAAACAATTCTCCGGATAAATCCAAATATCCAAAGTTCAACATAAATCAGATGAGCCGTACCAAGATCAATACTATTGTATATTTTTTTAACATATCAATTAAAGCTATCAAGGAAACTGTCAAGAATATTAACGAGTTAGATCAATTATATCATTGAATGATTAAAATAAGCATTCGACACGAAAAGTAACAAAAGAATGCGCTTCTAAATTTAGCATGGCCGACGAAAAGTTACACAAAACCAAGTCAACAATATAATATACTAATCTGAAAAAATGCACGCGGTTTATTTTGTATACCTTTTCACTGGTTCTACTTTTCAAAACTAACGGCGCATTTCTGTTGAATTCTGCTTCTGTTGAATTGGGCAAATCGGGAGGGCAGTGAGAAACAGATTCAAAATCAAGGTGTGTATAATATATAGCATCTCATATAAAATCTCAGTCATCTTACAACGCATTCGCTGAGTTTTCCTAGTTTCAGTTTTCGATGTATAGGCCTACAGAATTTGATAAATTGATGAATAAAAAATGACGGGCCTGAATTTTCTCACAAGTGTTCCGAATGTGATGCAAACTTTCGTGTTTCCGAAAAAAGAAGTCAGTGTGAGTCTCTATTTCGCTACCCATTCAAATTTACTCGTTGATTATTTCAAAGATTAAAGAACATTTCACCAAGAATTCAAAATTGAAATGACCATATCTGAGTAACTGTCGGATTGATGTGAAAATATGATATCAGCTACAGGCCTAGCCTAGGTCCATTATGTATTTCGAACATTTTGTGTTCAGTCGAGATGTTTTCATTTTCCCTGCCGGGTATTTCTTACGAGGTTTAGAGCCGGTTTTAGCAACGGCTTACCTCCGATACACCAAAAAAACGTACACCGAAAATATTGTTCATACTGAAAATCCCGTACAGTGAAAATTTCTTACACCGAAAATTGATCACATCGAAACTTTATTTAACAGGGTAACTGTAGGCCTAGGGATGTAAATTTTCACGAACATTTTTCTCGCTGAAAATTTTCATGAAAAATTGACTCGGAGCAATCCTAGAACGATTTGCTCAAGCATAACATCGGAATACAATTTGCAATGAAAGTAGAAATGATGAGTTTTTAGGCCTAAACTGTATAGGTTTGAAGTTTAAGTTTTTGTACATGGATCTTCACTAAATGTATATACTTTTTGGCAATCAACTGTAGGTGGGGCAAGTACTCTTTTGTACTGTTTCATTTGAAAAGTCATTTGAAAACGTCCTACTTGAAAAGAAAATGAGGAAAGATGTTTGAAATTTCTAAATTAATTGGAGAAACCCATGAACTCTTTTTGGGAATCATACAAAAAAATTGATTGAAATGAATTCAGTGAAATCCACTGGAATCACAGAAAATGTTTACTCAATTGGACATTTAATGAACATTTTCATTTAAAATTTTAAATACATTTTCATTGAAAATTTTCACCGAAATGAAAAAAAATTCAATTGAAAATTGTGAACCTCCCATCACTATGTAGGCCTACTAGGAGAAGACTCGAGTAGGAAGACGAACCAGGGTTGAGTTGCGAGATTGTATTTAAATAGTGGGGAACCATTTTCCACTCGCCTTTTCCCTAACATGCCTAAACCTAACCGAAAATATACCACACCGAAAAGAACAGGTTTTGTCGGTGTTCAGAGTGATATCAGAGGGGTATCAGGGTGATACCAGAGGAGTATCAGGGTGATATCAGAGGGGTATCAACAGCCAGAGTCGGACTTGACAATCCCTTATAGGCCCCAACGCAATTGAGATAAACACGCTTCAATTTTTTCAGAATAAACAGTGGAATATAACTTTTTCTTTGAAGAAATTGCAGTATTTTAATTATCTTTCCGTTTGTTTGTTATAAAATGATGTGAGACTTGTACGATGATGAGCGTGGTTGTTTATAAAATGTTTTTCATAACACGTCAATAAAAATCACCGGTAGGCTCATTATGGTCAAATGTCAACTCTAAGCATACGTCTTGTATTGTATTGTATTGTATTTATTTTCCTCCCGTAGACTAGTACATAATACAAGTATGGGTATCGTCAGAGTAAGATTTACATAGTATACATTGTAATGTTAATATAAAAATATTAATATAAAATAAAAAATAAAAATATGACATGGAAGAATAAGAATACAGAGTCATTAGCAGATAACAGTGTCATGATCATTTAGGTTAGGTTTAGATATGTAATAATAGCACTTAAGGTGTGAGAAGGTAAGATTTAAGTTTAAAGTAAGGTTTCATGAGGAAACCCATTAAGTAAGGTTTAAAAAGTAAGGTAAAGTAAGGTTTCACCAAAGTAAGGTTTCATCATTAAATGGTTTCATGAGGAAGAGCGATTTTACTTTTAGGTTATATTTTGACTATATGTATTAATTATGATGAAAGGAACTCTTCCAGAGTATAGAAGGGATTTTGAATTAGGAAGGTTTTCAGGCTGGATAGGAAGGCTGCATGACAGATTGAATTGGTTATGTCATGTGTTAGGGTAGTTTATTGTAGATGGTGGTGCAAAGGTGAAGTGGGCTGTGTGTGAAGAGAGTGCGATTATGGGTAAGGGGGCGGAGGGCGTTGCTGTTTCTGGTTGAGTGGTTATGGATGGTTGCATTTGTGAGGAAGAGGTTAGCGTGATTCCGAGCAAAGGTGCTAGCAATCTGGATGAGTGTACAGGTGAGGGTTAGGATTCTGAGGTTAGTGAAGTGAGGCTTACAGGTTTTCCGTCGGGAGATGCCGGCTAGGATAGCCTGTTTTTGAATGATGAAGATGCGTTTGGCTTGAGGACAAGTTCCCCAGAAGAGGAGGCCGTACGAGAGGTGGGAGTGGAGATGGGCATGGTAGACGAGTTTCAGGGAGTGGGGGCTGACAATGGGCTTGAGTCTACGGAGGAGGAAGTTACCACTTTTGATTTTGTTGAGGGAGTGTTGGATGTGGATGGACCAGTCCAAGGTAGGGGTGATATGGATTCCTAGAAACTTGGTGGAGTGGGTGCTGGGGATGATTTTATTGTCGACTCTGATGAGGGGAGAGAAGGAGGGAGGGTTTGTTTTGGAATGGAAGTGTATATAGACTGTTTTGGTGGGTTGGAGAGCAAGTTTGTTATTGAGGCAGTAGCTGGACATGAGAGAGGTTTGCCGGTTTATTGTCTAGGTGAGGCAGGAGAATGGGTTTGAATTGGGGGTTGTGATGAGGTGATTGATATCATCGGCAAATTGGAAAAGGTGTCCTGAGTTTAGGAGTTGAGGAAGGTTGTTAACATAGAGGAGAAGAAGAAGAGGTGAAAGGACTGAGCCTTGGGGTATGCCGTTAAGGACATTCAGTGAGTTCGAGATTGTAGAAGAGGGCTAAGAGGGGATCCCGACAACTTGGGTTCGATTCGAAAGGAAAGAGGCAATCCACTTGTTGGCAATGCTCCGGATCCCAAGTGAGGAGAGTTTGGTGAGGAGGTGGTTGTGGTCAATAGTGTCGAAGGCTTTGGAGAGGTCGTAGAAGAGACCAACAGAGTGGTCACCTCTATCAAGGGCAGTGTGGAGGGTAGTCAGGAAGTTAAATATGGCAGTGATGGTAGATTTATTTTTTTGGAAGCCATGTTGGCATTGAGCAAGGATGTTATGGGATTCAAGGTAGGGAAGTAGTCTGGACAGCATAATTTTTTCAATGATTTTGGAAAGAGAGGATAGGAGCGAAATGGGTCTATGGTTATTCATGCCAGTAGTTTTTCCTTTTTTGTGGATGGGGATTACAAGGGCTTCTTTAAGTTTAAGGGGGAAGACACCAGAATTGACACCGTCAAGTTAGGCCTAAATCATAGACGAAAGATATACCACCAAGACTGTTCACTCCTGGCTAAACAAGGAGCCCACGCTCAGTGCTCACCTACATTCCCCTCGCCTACGTCCAAAGAGGTATTCCTACGTCTGCAATTGATACGTATGGTAATTCGACCCTGGTGACTGCTCGGTAGCAGCACATTCCAGGGTGCCTGTATCGCTTTCTAGCGGTCTGCAGACTGCATTACAGGTATACTGATGTTACTATAGGTGAGTGGAGGGGGGGGGGGGGCTAGAATAGATTGGTGATAACGTAGTGGGGGTCAAGTTTTATTTCAACATTGCGTGGCATGAGTTGGTAAGTTGGTAGTAGGCCCATTGTTGAAGTTCGCTAATAAAATAAAATGAAGCGCAGAAAACAGCGATATAATCAAAGAGTAGCAACAGACAACAGTAGTTATTAGTTCAGAATAATCTTCCTCTAATAATGTTATCATCTATGTTTGAATTTTATATCCTGATATTAATTATAATTAAAAAATATAGGCCTAATCTAGCTATAGATATGAAAAACTAACTTGGCCTTTTATGTGTCATGTGTGTCTATAATAATGGAATACACCGGCACATACTGACACTGTGCAGTTGCTAACGCGCTCGCTTCTTGTGATCCGGTAAGTGAGGGGCATATCGGACCCGGTTCGATTCCCGCTATCGTCCATCTTTACAGGTTTTTCGTGGTTTCCCTCTGTAGTCTATGATAGTGCTGAAATGGTTCCTACAATTTCCGCCACGGTTGCTTCCTTCCCCCTATCCTTCCCATTACCCAAGAAACAAATTCATCATATTCATCGACTCAATAATTATTCATCCGACGCCAATAGATCTTAGTTATCATTACGCCCAATTTAAATAAATAAATAGTGGAGTAAACGTGATGAAATGGTACAATACTTGGAAACGAATTAAATCAAGGTACCTTCGTTTCTGGTAACATAATGCGATATGTGAGTTGTGAACATCACATGTGATGACAAAAGATAGTCACTAGTGAGATGGAATGTTTTGTCAGGTTACCATAGCCATTGAGATGCCATAGCAAAGCACCTGTAACATTTTGGGCAACAAATACCTCATTATTGGGGGGGTGGGGGGGGGGGGACTAACTACTCAATGTCTTGGGACTACTGAAGTTGTGATTGGAGAACGCAGTTTGAGGGACATTGATGTCCACTTAACACACCAATGTTTGGCATCACTTTAGAAACAAAAGAATACATTTTGTATAGCTAACCTTCACAATATTAAACGAAGTAAAGTACAAACTTCACGTAGCTATAGCCAGTCAGATCATTTATTCATTTGAAAATTGTAGATTTCAATACAAGTTCAATTCAACAATGCCCGATTGAATAGCATTCTGGATTAAAATACAAATAGACATTTTGTAGAGCCAACCTTCACAATGTTGAACAAATGTAAAGTATAAACCGCGGTATAAACGTTACATGGCTAGGTAGTTGGTTCATTTATTTATTTGGACATTGTGTATGTCGATACAAGTTCTATAGCGAAGCATAGCCATGTGACCTAGTTGAACTCAGTGACAACAAATGACAAACTACAACAATACGTTTGACATTTTTTTTCAAAGAGGCTTGAAGTAGGCCTAATTTACTCTTTATTTTCTTTATTGACAAATTGTAGGCCTAACATAATATATTCTTAATCAAATTTATGAACTCTGAAGAAGAGTAGGAAAAGAGAAATAGGAATAAAAGAAAATATAGAAAAATAACGAGGGATTACAAATAGGCTTGTCATTCAGTAACATATTATCAATAATCGTTACCATAACAATACAGTGAACTGGAGAACTAGCACAGATTGTGATTGGCTAATGTAAATTAGTCGACATTGTTTTCCTTTTCTTTCAACAATGGTTGAACATCAATGAGATGAGAAGCCAGTATAGGAATACCAATAATTTATCGGACAACCTACGCATAGAGGGACAATGCCTATGCATAATGTGGAAATAGATGTTTAAAAATTAAGCTCCCAAGATAATAATTTCCTATGCAGATTTTATTCCGCTTGATTATTACGAAATGCGTTTAATGAATAATCAATAACCTCTGGTATCAATATCTCAATATATTATCAATATAGTTAGTTCATCCATATCTCGCCATTGTTATTGTCGTCTGTAAGGTGAAGCTATAATCATTGTTCACAAATAATGATAGATATCCAAACAGAGTTGTTATTAACCAATCACAATCTTTGATCGTTTACCAGTTGCTATGATCGTACTTGGACTGAAATTATTTTTGAACTTCTTTCCTAATTTGTTGGAACACAGATTTTGTACCTAAAAATATGATGTAGTCTACGACAGTGATGAGTAATATCTACAGATAATGTAAATAAATTGTTGCTAGAAGTAATACGTTACCTGTCTATTATTATAAAGTTTGTAAGCGTGCGTCCTCCAGCAACTACCACGAATCACTGACTAACAAATTCACTTCGATACAGACAATGAAAACTTGTGCCTTGCCTCCTGCTCACTCACTCACTGACTGCTGTGTTGGGCGAAACAGACTGAAATGGACAGTGTGATCAGTTGCGGCCAGTAGAGGCCAAAGAGAGATGGACAGGGTGAGGGGAAATACACCTGTTCATGGCCACCAGCAAGGTAATTTAATGTGACGTCTATATAAACATGGATCTGTCAACAACCAACTGTTGAGTTGCGAATCGGGTGGAGGGTGTCCCGGAAAGCAGGAGTTGAATAACTCCAAAGTCCTAATGATGAGAAATTTGTCTGTTTGTAGTGTGTTGAATGAATATTGGGAGGCTTCGTTATGCAGCCTCATACGCATTTGGTTATTACTTATTAGTTTCTTTTTTCGCAACTTCTCCACAAATCAAAATCATCGACATCATTGAACTTTTTTGGCTTCATGTGAATTTCTAATACATTTTAGAGCAAACATTTCCCAGTACAAGGTGTGAAATACATTGTTTTTCGTGCTTGTACTTCATTGTTTATACGTACACCTACTATATCGACTTGATCTTGATTTGTTTTTTCTTGCTGTAACTTTATCATCTCAACTTAATCATTACTTTTCTGTAATGGATAGGTGGAAGAACGAATATATTCAATATTTATGACCAATTTTGTACATAAAAATAAAGTAATTTCACTTTTATTCACTTCTTTTTTATCTATTCAGTTAGTAAAAAACGCGAAATCAAAGTCCAAATAATGAATTGGAGTCAATAAAGATTGAGCAATGCAATGACACGAAAATAGTTCATAGTTTGATGGTCCATTTATCAATCAGCTGATGGACACGTCCGAGCGTTCGTGCTACCGGACCCAAGGTTTGTTAAGCAATTAGAAGCAGGTCGTGGTCAACGAGAACTCTAGGGGCATTTTATTCGGCTATATGATAGAGCGAATAAAAACACCAAACAAAAAACAATAATTATTTTTCAATAAATTGCTAATCAAAATTGGGTGAGTCGACCTAATACCCTCTTTCAATATGGATCAGGATTTTCTAGATAATTTTTTCCCCATTTTTGCATAAAGAACAAGATAACTCAATTTTTGTTAAAGGTATGATAATTTATAATAGATTACCTGATAGTGTAAAGAATTTAAGTAAAATACGTAGTTTTAGAAGAGAATGTTCTAAGCTATTTAAAGAAAAAAAGATTATCCCTAAAGAATATGAGAAAAATAATCTTAATTTCTGGGATAAATGTAGGCCTACTTATTAGAAGAATATGTTTGAATCTGTACAACTACAACTATAAGTAATTGCTAATTGTAATTGTACCGAATAACTTGATACTGTATTTTCTTTTTATTTCTAGAATATTTGTACTGTGAATTTAATCATGTAAATAGCTTACGGTACTGCTAATAAAGATATATATTACATTACATATATGGTAATTGTTCATAGACCAAAGAATTACTCACTAGAGCATATTTAGATTGTTTTCCTTTCATCCATATATATTTCTCAAAACCCAGATAACCAATTAGACTGGGCCAGGGGGTGTTCCCACCACTTCTAGGGCAGTCTTCTTATCAGTCGGTTCCTGCCAGTTCCGACTTCTTCTTCCTCTTCATCCATACCTTTAAAACTAATTTTAATTACTACTTAGGGCATACTTATTTTTACCGTACTTAACCATATATGTAAATTAAAGTGATTCTTTTGCTTAATTGCTCGAGAGAGAGAACGAGGCCAGTAGACAAAATCTCTCCCAGCTCTAAATTGATAAGGGAAGGCACCACTTATAAATAATAGTTTCAGGTATTTCGATACAAATCAAGTCTTTGACTAGTTTATTTCATGCTGCATAATGACCTCACCAACAGTTGGGCTACATGGGGTTACAAATGATGTTGCCCTGACTTCATCCAGCGTAGTGTGTTAGTTGACGGAGCCCTCTTTGTCTAGCGCACTCCCTTCAATCATCCCACTCACTTCCATTTCACAATATAACCCGATGTAATGTCTCGAAGTTCATGTTCCGCCGCTAGCGTATGTTAGCCCAACTAGTACTGGGAATAGACTGAACAGCAGTAACAACACAAATTGTCAATATGTATTATATTTTATTCACCATTTCACTCCTCCGCTAACTACAGTGATATCAAAATAATGCGTAATCCCTTCCATAAGCAATCACCTGGGACAATAATATTATATATTATTATTTATAATGATATTCGTGATATCTTGCACGACTACAATATTACTGTTAACCAATAATCATAAACCATTTATTAATGCAAAACGATATTAAACCGTTATTAAAGATTTACAATCATTCAACATATTTCACTTAAAAAAAGGTGTTTTTTGTGTGTATAATTATAACAATAGAAATACTTAATATTAGACTTTTAATGAACATATTAAAGGGATAGCAATTACTTAATTCCACTTTTGTCATCCATTCCATTACAACACAAGATAGTAATAATACGAAAGTAGAGATTAAAAGTTTGATATACAGAAGAGACCCATGTATTATAAATACTTGTCGGTATGACCGCGCACGGAAAAGTCTCCGTACACGTACACTTTACTACCCGCACATAATATTATCATAAAATCACTATCATTAATATATGAAATAGAAGAACCAAAATGTACACCAAATTTAAGGAAAGTCGATTTCCTAGTCGGTAATTTAACCGAAGTAACATAATACATAAAATCTTAAAAAACATTTTCAACAGTGTTCGTCTACAATGAAAACTTTGGTTTATATAAAAGTCGGGGGTTATGTTCTTGTCACTACTATATTTTATTGTGTGAGGGTCAATGTCTACCAATGTGCATTTTATTGGGAAAGTATTATGGCTTACAAAACCTACAGTTAGATCAATAATATAGACAACACATCAGAGGTATGATATGTCACTTAGAATAGGAAATTATAAATACATTTTGTTAGTACATTTGGTATATTTATAGTCTTATTTGAAGTAATAATAAGTAATACAAACTACAGCCTGTTGCATACTAGCAGAACTTCTGTGGGACTAACACAAAAACATGATGCCCACATATACATTCAATACAAGCCATAATCTGGTTAAGTGTTTATTAATATAATATGTAATAAATGTAGTATAAAATGACATAAATTAATTGAAATGAAATTGAAATGTGAACTATAATCAAGTACGTGTATATATATATACTATATTAATCTACGTAAGCATTCGTGTCACATGTTCAGTTGTTACACATTACCAGATGAACAACCAGGCATTTATTTAGCTGTAATGTTCACAATTAAGGCAACGTTTAAGGAACTCAAATTAGAGGCTATTTCAATAATTTCATCTACATGTGCTTTGAATGTTTGGTTAGATCTTAGAAAATGATTGTAGCGGGCACATGAGAAACGACAGCAGCTCACGAGACACCCCCCCCTCCCCCCACTCGGAATTCCTTCGATTCAACGTACATTTCGAGTGACTTGAGATTAGAATATGCAACTACCAAGTTACCAGTGTTGCGTAGTCATCGGCCAAGCTCTGAAGTTGATTGTAATTGTTGAACATAAAACCACTTTCTTTCAACAAGCAGCATCGTACGTCCGCCAAGCCGGCGCCAAGAGTACGGCTACGCTGATACAAACAGCGTCACGCTCCGAGCCTCACAACAACACTGCACAGGTGAGAACGGGATTCATCCGCCAAGTACTACAACGGTCACTGAACATCGGGTGCCTTTCCTCCCATCTAAATAACGTGTTACTTCACTATTCATAGCCAACATCAAATCAAAACCTACAATCATATCTTTGGAAGGCATTAAAAGAGAGGCTACTATAGATCTCTATTATCTACATACATAATATTTTACAATAGAAATGGCTAACAACTTGAAGGAGAGTATGAAGGTAGCAAACAGGAATGAAGGGTAGTTGCTGGAACCAAATTACCGCCTAACAATGCTACTACCCCACATAGTTGGATAAGGAGAAATTACTTTGACACTAGAGATTTTAATCAACTAATAATTAAACTAATGCAGGTCTAATCTACAAGGTTGAATTTCAGCAAAGCAACAAACTAGTATATATTCAACTTATAACCATAGAAAAATCTGTTCTGCTAACCAAAGATCTATTAAAAAATTATAAAAACAAAATATATGAACTTTCTCGTCATGCCTTCCATACAGACATGGACTTGGTTGTTTCTGTGGTTGGCTCCGGCCACACGGTGTCTAGTTTTAAATAGCTCTCAATTGTTTTGGGCACCTGATAAAGCCAAGGAGCTCTACTCATTTTTGTTTACTGTTCCATTTTTCAATGGGGTTTCAACTACATTTTCAAAGGCATATATTATTAGTTAACTAAGACGTTGCACTTCGTTCAAATATTTTGTTTTTACCTGTTACTACCTCATCAACAAGCTTCTACCTAATATAAAAAAATTGCTCACGTCAACGCTAGAACAGATTTGTCGCTTCAGACTTCATGCTTCATTTTAATTAAATAATAGAAGCCTAACAATTCTATCTAAATGATGCAAATATCTAGGAAGTTTAAGGCCTAACCAGATCTATCTTCTAGCATGTAAGCCTTCGTAGTTATAGTTCAGTACATGAAGCGGTCGCCAGGAGACGTCACATGATCAAACAGATTTACACTCGTCATCGGGAAGTAACGGCATGCAAATGATGTTTCACAGTTGTTCTTGGAAAGTGTAGAAGTTGTGTTGGCAGGACAGTGCGAGGTTCATCGTTAATGAACCGATGGCAAACACCACCAATAATAAGAGTAAGTTTAGTTTCATCACCGACGGTGACGGAGTCCATCTTTTTGGTGTTACGCATTTACCAGTCCGAAATATAGGCATAGAGCCTACACGAGGAAGAAAATATAAACTCTTCAATTGAATCCAACTAAATGCAGGCTTATATGTTGTTCTGACAAATACAATAGTTGAATACAGATGCATCATTGCATTGAAAACAAGAAAGTTGGAAGAAAACCATCTCTGGAAAATGAAGAAAGATGAAAATCCTTTCATTGAAAATTGTTACTAGTTCAGTTTCCTTTCATCCCCGTTAGCACGCGTAGTTGTGTTAATTCGCCGATTAGTGATATGTTCGCTTGCGCAATGAGGCACGTTGCTGTCTCACTCACAACAATGGGAGGTAAGACCTGCAGACCACCGCATGTCAACTTCGAGAACAAAGATCGACCGACTTGGAAGGCGCACGACGGCAGGTCGAAGGTCAATCGGAAAGGAATCATAACATGGATCGAGTTTATGCATGATCTGATGGGTTCAAGTAAGACGAGGGGTATTACCAAGAATCCAACGAGGAGGAACCAGGCCTAAATTCCCAAACTAAACTCGGCCCTAATCTCCGGTAAGATGATCAATTTCTTCTAGGAGAAACTCAACAATGAAAGGTAAAACTAGGCCTACAAATCTAGCTTCAAGCTATCGTCCAACTTGAATGCGTTAGTAGACAAATATGTGACTTCAAAGTCTAGACAAAATATACGTTCAGCATTCAGCAAGCAAAGTGATTAAAAGATATATAAATTGGAAACGATTTCAACGAATTTGTCAGGAGTAAAAGACCCGACATGTTGATTCATCATCGATCAGACTGGGGACTAGCTACGATGCTAAACACTAAGTGCTTACAATAGCAAAACAAATATGTAGGTCTATATTGAGTAGACTTAGTCCTATCTATTCTTCATGACAAAATATAAAATAATGATAGATAACTCTACTTATATAAAAAATAAAAAATAAATAAGTATGAAAATTGTTGAAACAACATCAATACCTATGAGGGACATTATGCAAATGCTGTGTAGTTGTAGTCTACCTGGGCGAGCCTGTTATTTCATTATCAGTTCCATTCATCTCTTCGTTGTCAGAGCACTCTGATTGGTCCTTGTTGTTATTGGCGTGCAGGGGGTGTGTTGGCGGGGGCGTGTCCTTGTGTTCGTGGTTTGTCAGAGGTTCTTGCTTGACTGTCGTTGTGTTGTTGTCGTTGATTGTCTTCGGTTCTTCTTCCAGGTCGTCGTCCAGGTCGTCTTGCCCCCCGTCGTCATCGTCGCGCAGCGCCGACTTCACGTCGTTGTCTTCGAAGCTGGTGTTGAGACCGGGTTGGCGGAGAGTAGACAGGTAGTTGGCGAGGGTTGTTACCGTTACGTTCAGCATCTCGGCTGCTCGGAATAACGTGATTTCTTTACGCTGGACCTTGGCCAAGATGTCGGCAGGTCCAGATTCCGACCAGAAGTCTCGCACTCTGATGACAATCAACACAGCCTATTAGCGATATGTCAAGTAGTAACGTGAAGCCAACAAATACTGGCAATAAGCCAACAAGTCAAGGTAATGTATTTGCAAAATGAACATATTATTGCTGAGATGAGATCAGCAGTTGCTAGTGATCTAGATAGCCATTCAGGAGTCTGTGGTTCGATTCCCACCATGGTCGACCATTCTGACAAATAGTTCCCCGTAGTTTCCCTCTGTTCTTGAAGTTAATACAGTACCAAAGTGGTGCACAACCTAAAACTTGATTCACTGTTGCGCTCACTCATTGACCGATACAAAAGTCAACCAAACTATATGCTACATCATTCTCATGGATTTGTTGTCTTTACCTGTATGGATGTTTGAGACAGCCGTAAGCGTCGCGGTATCTGCCGTACAGAGTGCCGTACGAGACTCCGAGCAGCTCGGCGCCGACTTTCATTTCCAGCTCCTTGCCCTTGATGGCCTCCATGACACGTCGCGTGAACGGCTCCTCCCAGAACTGCTGGCGCCGCCCAGTCGTCAGATAGTCGTTCAGCTTGACCACGTCCTGGTACTGGGCCGAGATACGCTGCAGGATACCTACCAGCGACAACGTTACACTTAGTACAGTTTGTATCGAGTTGATAAATAGAGATATATTATTGCAGAATATATTTCTGTGATGGATGACTTTATTTATTACACTTACAACTGCACAAAAGTGCAGTGGCAAGGCTTTAAAACTAGATTAACAAAACTCTTGAACAGGAATAATATAAAAAAAACAAATAATAATTATTAAAAATAAACCAAACCAACAAAAACTCTCAAATCCCCTCTCTTAACACTTCCCTCCGCACTGCCACTTCTTTAAATTCTTTCAACGTCAGGTTCCCCTCCGCAATCCCCCCAAATCATTCCAATCGTCACCAGTTCGCGTTAGGAAAGAGTATTTCCGTACATCGCGCCTTGCTCCCGCAACTGTGACACTTTGGCTGTGTACACTACGTACAGCGTGATCTAATTTTCTTATTTGTATCCTCTCCCATAATTCCGCCCAACCCCCTTCCCCTTGACGAGCTCTAAAGAAGTTTGTGAGCCTGTCTAGTGTCTACCCTTCTCCCTGCCAGTGACACCCTTATTCAATTCCTCCACCATCTCAGACGGCCTCTCTAACCGTCTCTCCATTTCTCCACCGCCTAACCCTCCTTGCCGCCAATCTCTGTACCCTTTCCACACTCTTTATTTCACCTGTTTTGAATCGATCTCAAACCGACAATCCATATTCTAGAATTGGTCTTACTAAAGTGATGATACATTGTAGAAGCTACAAGCTAATGATATGAGAAATAATTAGGTGGGTACAGGTTGGAGGAAAAACATCTGTAGGCCTACCCACCTCATTATTTCTCATATCACTAGCTTCTCCTACAATGTATCATCATTTATCATCCATCTCTCACATCATCCATCACAGAAATATATTCTTTAAATTAAGTCCTGCTTTCCCGAGATATATAATTATTTAGGGTGGTGAGATCGCTTTTGTGGTGCCCCCTCCAGATGGTCCCGTCATGTCATCTCAAGCCCCTAAAGGGCAAACAGAGGGCATACGTTTCATTCGGGCGCGGAAGATGAGGCGAAGCACTCACAGAACATTCTTCTTACAATACCGGTATTATAGTGTTCTGTGTGTTTGACAATCACTAGTGCTAATGTTCTAGTAGTTTCATGTTATGAATACCCTGACTCAATGTTATGCTTTACATTTTGATAAAGACGAGACAAAATAAAGGAACTACCGGTAATATTGAAACACATTAAAAAAAACTCGAGTAATTTCCAGGGCCTACGAGACTACAAGAGTACGGTAATTCCCATTATTTGAAGCGATTTAAAACATATCAGAATTAAAAAACATTTTAGAATTTGTATTAAATCAACTACCGGTACACCTATGCCAAATTACTGCTTGCCAATCGATTAAGCCTACTTATAAATTAATAGAGCGATCGGTGAGTAATCGCCGTTCCTGCAAAGTTTAGGAAAGTGGATATCACGGGAAGAATTACGGTAAGTCAGGCCTGCCACCAACTTTTTTTAAAAATCCTGTTCATGTTACCCAAAAATCCTGTAAAATCCTGTAAAAATCTCATCAAAATATCCTGTAAAATCCTGTAAATTATGCGTTACTAGTTCAAAAAATGCGGAAATTTACCAAAATATATTGTAAAAAATCCACTATCCACTCTATTACCAAATGCAAAATACCAAATCCACTCTATTAGACAATAAACAATATTGATAATATATCTTCCAAGTTTAGATTTGTTTTTATCCATCCTATAGTGTTGAGAGAGTAGCCCCCTATAGACTCAGTTATCACCCATAGCACACTTCCAGGCAAGCATTGTTGATTGATGATAAACAGATGTGTCAAAGTGTTTGTCTTGGTATTCAGTGTAACATGATCCAGAGTCTGACCTCCTGACCTCTAATGGAGGAAAAAGGCATAAGGATATTTTATGAGTATGTTTGTTGTCATTTGTTGACACATTTACGACAATATTACATCCCCACAATTGACAATTGGGGGTCTGCCTTATGCTTTAATATGGGACCCGTCGTGCATACAATCTGAAGACGATTGTGGGTTCGCCCTATGCTTTAACACTGGACGACCGGCAGTGTTTCACGGGAACTGTTTTTGCGATGTTTTTACATCAGAAAAAAACTGTTTTCAGCGAGCGCGCATAAATATATCGCAGAATATGACAGTTTTGCGTCTTATGTGCCTGTAAATACAGTAACTCTACCGATTTACCGCTGTTTATGTTCAAATTTTCGTGAAGTCACAGATATCCGTGAAAATAAGCAAATTTGCTCAAAAATCCTGTACACTTTTTAAACCCAAAAAATCCGTGAAAACGGAAAAAATCCGTGAAAACGGCAGGCCTGCGGTAAGTTATATACATACTCTCTTCAACAGCTGAAGACTGCGTTGTTTCTCGCTCGGGTTCCGCAAGGTTAGAGTCATTTAATGGATCCTGAAAATAAAGTAAAACATCAACTCTCACTTGATCAACATTTTCTCGCATCAGAAAAACCTTTCAAGCGAGAAGGGGGAGGGTCTAACAAATTTCAAATAGTACCGTAAGTAAACGTAAGATTTCATATTCCTGTTGCTAAATCTCGGCTTTACGCTCGCAACGAGTACTGACCTGATTGTATAAGAAGTGATCCGTGTCTTCCGTGTCCGATATAACTTCGGGCTCCGAGTCATCCAGCACAGTTTCCTCCATTTCTTCTTCTTCCGGCTGAATCACATCTTCCTGCACCTGAAACCACGTGACGAGAACTTCACATACAGCGGCATACACATTCTTCTCATTTACAGACTCAAGCTACTAGATTTAGTCTTAGGCTCTTGAACGCGTGGAACGAAAGAAGTAAATGAAGATTTACCAAGTGAAAGAATTACGAATACCTATATAAGGCCCGGTATTACCGAGTCCAGTTAGCCTTTATCTGAGAGTTGGCGGGAACAAATAGCATGAGTAACGTTAGTGATAACAACTTCAAACTGCCAGTTTAGAGTTACTCCCACGTAGGTAATACCGTGCCTAAGAATAGTAGGCCTACTAACTGGCAGTTTAGTGTAAATTCTATTTCATACTAGGTTCTAACGACACACTGTGATAACAGACATTTATTGACGTCGAATGAATGATTAAAGAGATGATGAAGGCTTCTTAGGTAGTGGGGAGGACAGTAGGAAGGAAGCGGTCGTGTCATATGGTATACGAACCATATCCGCAATAGCCTACACTGTGGAGGGAAGCCGTCAAGATGGACGGAGGCGGGGATCGAACCAAGGACCCCTGGAGCGAGGACGTTAGTAACTCAGCAACGTGTGCCGGTAGTTCAAGTGTTGTTACCACCTTGGCTACCCATACTAATAATTTAGTTTTCACGAATTCTCAAGAATAAACCAACTAGGCCTACTGTAATCTCTATACTACCAGACTTTTTTTTTTCTATGTTGCTCAACAACCGCACCAACAGCTAGGTTATATGGAGGTACGAATGAGCGGGTGATAATGAAACAATGGAGTGATGATAGGTGAAGGGACGTTTCCAAAAACCCATGCCTTATGCGGGACTCGAACCCACGCCCAACGGTCACTTCAGTTACCACCGCTAGCGACAGCTGACTCGGCCACCGGGGCGATTAATTATTCCTGTTAATTATAATATTGTTTCTACTATAATAACCTAGTCCTACATACCGGTAGGCCCTACTACGGAATTACCAATAAAATACAATAAAAAAATGTCTTGTACCGGTAAGCCTATGGTACTGCAAGGTACAACCCGAGTAAAAGTGTGTAGTAGGTCTGTTTGTTTGTGTCGCACCAACCTGAACTAAAGTGTAGCTAGTGTAAAAAGGAAGTACGTCATATTACAGGTTTTGTGCAGGAAATGATACCGAAATGATGAGGTACAAACAAACACGAAATTGCTGATTTTTCGGTTCCTAGACGCGAATTTTGAAATGGAAGCAGACCCGTTGATGGAGAAAGAGATATTAAATATCATGGAATGTGATTAGTGAATAGTAAATATTTAATAATGACAACCCTTATTCGATTATATATTTTTTCATCCTCATCAACACGAATTTAGGCGTCAACAACTAGTAAGCCTTCATAGCGTCCGCCTACAACTTGATTTTGGCGCCTGCCATCTTGCACTGAACTAAGCACACCAGCTTCGTAGCTGGTGTAGAACTACCTGAACTAGTGCAAGTGAACGCGGACAAACAAACAAGAAAGTGTGGCTTTGGTGCAGCACCACGGTTACAAACAAACACGATTGTTGGACTGAACTGAAGATCCAGTTCGATAGTGCAGGACAAACAAACAGGTCTCATGTCTCACCGTGTAGGCATTCTCTGTGCCCGCTGCCCCAGTAACGCTAGTAACCAGTGGATTGAAGCCCGTGTCGTCGTCAGGCTGCTGGAGCCTTGCCCGTCTTCTCTTGTGCGGCGGTTGATCAACGTCGGAGCCGTTGATAACGTCGCCTTGCTCGATCACGTCGCTGTCATTGGCCGCTTCTTGGGACCTATCGGAACGCCACGACACCTCGGCCAGGCCTTTTATGTGAAGATCTTCCGCTGTTTTCAGCAGGGATGTTAAATGAGACTGAAACAAACAACCACGGCTCATTACCACGCTAGACAAATCTTCACGCAAATATTCATTTTCAAACTTTTTTCTCGGAAATTAAATGAATCGTTCTGGCGTATGAAGGATTTGCTGGCCCCCACGAGTGTGCGTGTGCCAATGGGTTGCTTTTTGTGACAAATTAAGCGCCCCCTGAATTCAACTAAATTCAGACATGCACAATCACATGACCAGATCTAGAGCTAATATACATAACGCATACTATAGAACAACGCAGTGTCGTCAGGATTGTACTTTTAAGGGTAGGCCCATTCATTTTTATAACATGCTTCCTGAATATATTTTCATCTATTGAGTCCCTAAATCTTTTTAAAGTTCAATTGAAAAAGTTTTTAATCTCTAACTGCTTTTATTGTGTAAATGAGTTTATTGACACGTGCAAGAATAATGTATTAGTAGCATAAGAAATGACTGTAAATGAGTGTGCATGGTGAATGAACGTGTGAATGTGTTGTATGTTGTATATGAACGTGTTTTTTATATAACTCATAAACATAGTTTAGTATTACATTTTATTATGTAAATTTATATATTGACGTGCCATATATTTCGACATGAACTATTTTTATTGAATTATAGAATGTAATAAATCCAATTGGCAAATAAAGCAATGAAATGAAGAGCTTTACCAGAATCAAGTCAACTCAATAAGGGGTATCCAACCTAGCCTGAAACCTAACCACCTTTTAAAACCATCCAATGAAAAGTACCAGGAAGCTCAAGTCGGCTCAAGGCCTATATAGGCCTAGTAGTTATACACGCAGAACTTTACCGCTTAGTTTACCAAGTTTCACAACATTGGTATTCCTTACATTGTCAACGTTGATCTCTCCTTTATACATGAACTCGACAAGAGCCTTGATATCGCTATACTTGACGTCCTTCAAGATCACAATAGGATTCTTCTCTTCGTGTTGTGAGAAAATAGCATCGAAGTATGTGCTACACGCCGACAAAACCATCTAAAAACAGCAAACAAAAAATAAACATGTGCTCAATTCAAGTTTCAACATCTCTGAATATGTCACGCTGATACGTAAAATAAAACTGACTCCCCAGCCCTTCTATCCCAAACCAATGTACTTATTATTCGGACCACTAATAATCGCTAATAGTGTGCGACTGTGCTGCTATGGGTTTTCCAACAACTAAGATAACGGTAGGTCTATACATAGGGGTAAAAATGACAGCCTTAACCTCAAAACATTGATCGCATCAATTTTTTTACATTCCAGTTGTTTTAATGTTATAAAATACTTATTATTATGTTCTTAACGTGTAATTTGTTAATATACAAAGTTCAATCCTGGTAAAAATGGTAATTACTCTCCACAGAGAACATACTAAGCATGCTGCATCCTAGGCTCTATACTGGACTGGAGCACTTTCAGCTTTAAGAAGCATTAGCATTGTGAGACATGTGGACTTGGACAGTTTTAGTTCTGAGTTGTGTGCCTTGGTGGAATTAGTGACTTATCGTTGAATAAATAATCCAAATAATTGAATTTCTGAACACACTCTGGACTTGGAAACATTCTCCTTTGAACGAAGATTTTTTTCTTGATTTTTCAATGTAAAATAGGCCCTACTCATTTTGTCAAAAAATGGACTCGATCACCTTCACTTCCAATCCGACGAAATGAACGATGTTTGTTTATGGCACTCGAACCCACGCACGACTGTCGACTTGACCTCAGTTTCCAAGGCAATGCCACGCATGACTGACCAAGCTATAGAATGAAATTTGTTTGATGTCTTACCTTATGTGCACGAATTGTCTTCCCCTCGCAGGCAATAGTAACATCGCAATAGCTCTCTCTCTCCAACAGTTGGCTGAACATCACCTGAAGGTTGTTATGGTGGTACTTCCAGCGCAGGCAATACTGCTGCGGCATCATTTTAAGCTGGGAATTCATCGTGTTACGATCAGCAACTACCGTGGGTATCGCGTCAGGAGCCAAGTCAAACTCCCAATATTTGTCACCGTTTTCAGACGAATCGTAGCCTATGTTCTCTTCACCTATGATTGACGAGCTATGCGAATTAGGTTTGGCAATTTCTTCGCAAGCATCTGTCTGCAACACAAGACCAAACAAACACATGAACTACGGAACATATATACTTGTATCCACGAGAAACAGGGGTCTAAGAACAACACAACTGTAAAGGTAAGGGTAGGCCCCTAATTATTTGATCTCACTGCAAGCTCAAGATGTAACGCTTTTGAAAGAAAGAGTAGCATTCCTTTGAAACGCAACTGATCACGAAAAAACACAATGGGCGTACCCTTATAATTTACATGAGCTTAAGGCCTACAAATTTTGAACATTACGTTAGCAGACGATCTTCTTCTTTCGTGGGTACAAGTAGGACTACAGCCTACTTCATGTAATCTTCAAAAGTACCTTACGGTACCATAAAACACATTGAATGTTTGTGACAATAGCTTTGACAGTTCATTGTTTTCAACATAGGGCCTAGTAGGTAAACATGCCATACCGGTACCATATGTCTCTCACATTTTCAGGGTTATATTTATTGTTTTTTTGATCTGGTTAGAGTTAAATGTAGAGCCTGATTCACAGTAACACAGTTGCACTGTTCTCTCCATCTCGGTTAGTCACGTGAACCAGTTAGAAACTTTCCATTCTGGACAGAAAGAGAATGTTTCACGTGAATTAACGGGACGGAAAGAAATGTGCAACCGTGTTTCATACTACGAATCAGGTTTTAGGTTTGTGTCGAGTGAGCAATAAGACAGTAATTCAATGGTTCAAACCTTACCCTACCTAGGCCTATATTTTATATTTCCTGACATCTCACCAAAAAAGACCAGGTTATAGATACGGCATATTTAGGTCTACCATTTAATGTATCAGCGCTGTCATTTATTTTTTGTTAATAATTATTCAACCAAAGATTTGCACGCCATCGTCCTAGTACCACTAACATCTAACACACATTAATACATTTTGGTGGAAGCTTGAACCATCAGAATTATGCCGCTTTTACTGACTCGCGTTGACAGCGACCCGTTACAAGTGACAGGCGCGCTGACCAATCAGCTACCGTTTCGTGTTTCGCGCGTTGGCCGCGTCAGGCACTAGCTCGGGTTTGGCGCGTAGAGACATCAACCTGGTTGATGTTTCTACGCGCCAAACGCGAGCTAGCGCCATCTAGACTGCTGCTAATCATCGTTCCCTGCCCGCTCCGACCGAACGTACAACAGTACAAGGCGGTATAAGATAATCTCAAAATCAAATTCGACACAAGTGAGAATGGACAATGCATTTGTCTTCAAACTATGGAAAGCTTTTTATGACATTAGATGACTACAGTAATTTGTTTTAAAATTAAGACAAAGAACGAGGCAGTGAATGCACTGTTGGAGTTTTACCATTCGATTAACGTTCAAGGAAGGGGCATATTACAAATAGACTCAAGCTAAAATTTTTTAGTGCTCTCCTAATAATTGATAATTAGATAAAACATGAGATCGTTTCGGTATTTCCTTATTATAGTTGAAGAGAAAAATAAGACCGGTAACCTTACGTCGCCAAATATCAAACTTTGAAGATAATCTGACAGTTCATAGTCATAAATTGTTAGGCATCCATTTTTCTGCTCACTTTCGGCGCGCGCGAGTCAATAAATGCAACTACTCGCGTGACGCAGCAAACGCGAGCGACGCGAGTTAGTAAAAGCGACTTTAGTCTTCTATATATCGGTATGCAGTCATGTCTTTCAATTCAATGTACCGGTACCGGTAGGCCTATTGTATGACATAGGCATACAATCAATGATTGTAAGTAATCTCATGGTGAAATGCATGGTGAACATATATTAGATTAAATATGGTACTGTAGGCCTACATACAAGAAACAAAAAACTAATACATTTTATTTAATTGGCAGGCCATATACCATAGGAGAAAATTTAATAATGAGTCATCATTTGGATTTTAATCAATAGGCCTACATTGACCCACTGATATCAGGCCTGTTGAATAGATATTATTCTCACGAACGTTCGTACGGGTCGTGCTACACTCAACCAAAACTACTATTCCCACGAACTGTTCGTGCCAGTGGGATTAGCATACACTATTCCCACGAACAGCTTACAAGTGCCGACAAGACGCATAATCTCTATTCTCATGAAATATCGTTTGAGTTGTGGCAATAGCCGACCTGCACTATTTCTGACACTTCTATTCCCACTTCTATGGTTCACGGGTCTTTGAAAAAGACACTTCGTACATTTAAATAAGATCGATAATAAACACAAAAAGAAATAGTTAATAATCAAGCATTACGTATGAACAAGCATAGGCTCAACTAATAGGGGGTTGTCTATCTCATTTTAATCTTTTACACTAGGCCAACAAATATCACACTTCCAAGTCCAGTGCCCTCTCTGGGCGATCAAATGGACTGAGACGTGCTACCGCGGAGTGTATTTCGTGAGCTCGTAGGCTACGTGGGAATAGAGGTTGGCTATTGCCAAGGCCCGAACGATGGTTTGTGAGAATAGAAGTGGCTGCACGGGTTGGCTATTCCCACGACCTGAACAACGGCTCTTCAAAATCCCAAGACACTTTGTATTAAAAATGGGTAACGAATGGACTATGCTTAGGCCAGAATTAGAGTTCTTCATTTTTTTTAAAAAAATGATAGGGGCTAGGCCTAGCCTACTAATATTTCTTCCAAGTTTTGTTGCTTGTAACTTTCTTCTAAGAAACAAAATTATGCCAACACATGCTTTAGTCATTGGGCTAGGCCCACAGCAGGAGTACATTATTCGCCTCTCTCTAGGGCCTATAGCCTATTCCTGAATCTAAAGTAGACCTAAAGATGGACTCAAAGGATAGACCCCTAGATACATATTGGGGCCTAGGCCTTATAAGGCTGAAGTCTTGGCCAAGCCTTTAAGTAGGCCTTAACAGGCTAATTGACCTAGAGGGTTCAGGTCCTAAGCATCCTATGTCAAAATCAACATGTCAACATTATTTCACCGGTTTGAACTGAAAACAATTTAATATTAGTCCACATCAGGAATATTTCATTAGATAAGGCCTATATCAATAATTTTGGATCAAAAATAAAATGGCGTATAAACTATCATTTGGAAAATCCCACGACAGTCGACTGTAAACTTTGTTTTTTTGATCCGAAGTCAATGCTTCATTTATGGACTAGATCGTACTTTTGCCTGTCGCCGTTTTATTTTCACATGACGAGTACATTAACAATGAGTTTCATATCTTACCTTCTCGTTAAATGCAAGAAATTGCCCTACGTTTTTGGGTCGAAAATTTTGGTGACCCTCCCACAAGTTTGATGAATCCTCAGCTGTTTCCTGTTGTTGACGTTGTAGCTGAAGGCAAATATGCCTCTTCCCCTTGTAATGTGCTTTTACGTCGTTCAGTCCACCGTGGCTTACAGCAAAAACTTTTTTGCATAGTAAGCAATAAGCTTTATGATTATCACCTTTCACAGGCGTTAACCACGTACAAAATTCATCAGACAACGTCCAATCGGTTAAAAATTTGCAAAGCCGTCTCCTTTCGCCGCGTCTCTGCACCGCCATAACAATTTGTGTAGAAGGCCTATGCGCTATAATAATGGCTGAAATTCATATCCAAAAAATGAAAAATTAGTTGTCACTTGGGGTTTCAAGTAAAAAGTAGATGGTAAATCATTTGGTGGTGATGGAGTTTTAAAGGGCAGGAAAAACGTTTTCGACAATACTACGATTTATGAACTCATTTCTCGTTTCCTACATAAAAATACATTTTTCAATAAAAAAACTTGTTTTTTATAGTGACGGTTTAATGGTGTTATAGAGAGAACAAGTAAAAAATTACCAAACTGCTGGGAATCGAGCTCACTCACGTACGGTCATTCAACCTTTCAGTTTTCGACAGCAGCGAGCTTCTCAAACGTGTGACTTGACCCTCTTCTCCGCACCAACAAACCCAAACCGTTTTTGGTTGAAATTCAAAGAATAAGCGGGATTATAATACATTAAAATTTAAAATGAGACCGATGAAAAGCGACGAATAGGCATAGATTATTCCAAGCTCAGGCCACGTCTTATGGTAATAATGGTAAGATGATGTTTAAATTTGAATGTACATGTTTTTGTATCTTTTAATACATGTTCTAATATTATAAGTTGGAATTGAGTCAACTCAATTTTGTTAGAATATAAAATATTAGACAGTCAAATAAAGCCTCAGCTATGATAGGGTAGGCCTAGGCCTATCATTATATAACATTATTAATTTCTTCACAGGACGTTGCAGCTTTTTCAGAGGATAATTTTGAGGTTAAGGCTTGGATTAACAAAACATTCAAATCTGCAGAAACACAAGAAAATGAAGTTGTGAGTTGGCATACTCTTTTGTTTCATTGAAATTGAATTAAAATGTTACATCATACCATTATGGCCGAGTAAGCGCAAGTAATTCACACTCACTGTACAATAATTACAGGCGTTGGTGTCATCGTTGGTTATGAAACTGCAACTGTACGTGCAACAAGTTAACTCTGCACTGGAAGATACTAGTCAACAGGTCCTGCATAGCCTGCCTCGTGTAATGCGTGATACTGAGATTCTTCACCAGGAGGCAATACTTCTGCGTGACAAGATGCAGTCTGTCAAGGAAGAAATTGCAAAGGTATTTGTATTTGTATTTATATTTTATTATCGTCCCGTGGACCAGTACATGGTACAAAGTATGGGTATCGTCAGGTATAAAATAGTAGCATAAAAGTAGAATATAATAGTTAGTTGATATTAGTTACAATAGAAATTGTAAAGATTAAATAAAATAAAATATAATGTAATATAATATAATATAATATAAAATAGCAGGAGTAGGCCTATAATGTTGAGGACTATTTACAAAGAGAATAATTGTGAAACAATTTATACAAGCAAATGATGATAGAAGAGTGAGTTGATCGAGGGGGAGTGAGTTTATTGTGGAGGCAAAATTGAGGTATTCTTAGAGGCTGTAGAAAGGGTATTGGGTTAGGAAAGACTTGAGGTTGTTGTCGAAGGAGGTGCGGGTGGGAGAGCTTGTGACAGAGGGAGGAAGTTTGTTGTAGATGGAGGTGCAGATATAATGGGGGCTATTGGTGAATAGACGGAAGAGTTGAGGGGAATTGTTCGGGGTGTGTGCGGACAAAGGTGGAAGCGATCTGTATGATCGAGTGTGCAAGGAAGTGTGAGGATACCAAGTTTGATAAAGTGGGGTTTTGCTGATTGGCGGCAGGAAACTCCAGCAAGGATGCGGATGGCTTGTTTTCGAAGGATGAGAATGCGTTTGGAAGAAGGTGAGTTGCCCCAGAAGAGAAGGCCGTATGACAAGTGAGAGTGCAGGTGGGCGTGATAGACAAGGAGAAGGGAGTTAGGGTTGACAATTGGCTTTAGGCATCTAAGAAGGTAGCAAGTGCTTTGGATTTTAGAGTAGGTGTGTTGAATGTGAGTGGACCAATCTAGAGTGGGGGTGATGTAGATGCCTAGGTAGATATACTTGCATAGTTTTGTGACTCTAGGCTGTCAGATGAGAAGGTTCTAATGTTTTTTGCATCAATTAATTATGCAGCCCTTCAAGTATGAAAATTTTAATTTCGTGCTATGAGTGCCTATCAGTTCTTACAGCTCCATACATGACAATGCTTTAAAAGGAGCATATTGTCCCAATTTTCAAATATCTGTTTTTGCCAAAGATTTCCAAATCCTTTGGACGACGTTGATCTTTTTCCTATTTATTTTCTTGTTCTGTGTGTTGACAGATCGAGAGAGACACTGGTCAATCTATGGAGACCCTCGAGAGGATTGATCGCATCAAGACTGAGTTACAAACGGCTGAGCAAGCCTTGCATGAAGCTGACAACTGGACCGTGCAAGCTAATGACATGGAAGAGGTAAGAGCCACAAGTGTCTTGGGAAACTAAGCGTGGGCTGCGTGGCTTTCTACAGGAGAACAGTTGAGGTAGAAAACAGTGATTAACACATTTTATAATCACATGTAGGTCTACATTCATTATTAGGCCTGGACATTTTCGAAATGATTTTAAAATGAATTGTGTAGATGTAAATTATCAACATTGGCCATATGAAAACAATTTAAAATTGAATTGGTTTTTCATAAAAATGCGATTAAAAACAAAATGATGGCTTAGATTTGAGCAAATTTCATTCAGTACAGTTGATAATATCATTGATTTTGTAACTTACAAAATCAATGATAATACCAAGGCAATACATGGAAACAAAAATTCTGTTACAAATTGTTTGAAGGCTAAAACTAAGGTGATATGGATTTTTGAGAATTTTCAATTTTCTAAATCAACTGATGTATAGAAAGTAGAAACCTTGTGCTGCACTTAGTGGTGGGTGTAGCTAATATTTTTCAACAGAATTACAGTGAAACCACTATCCATCGTTTTTGAAGGGACCATGAAAATAAAACCATCCATGCAGGAAAACTATCCATCCAGGAAAACTTAACATTGTATGCTGTATGGAAGTGGGGTGAGAAAGTATGAATGATACAAGCAGGAAAACGATGGATCCGGGAACAATGCATAGAGGTTTCACTGTAGTGGGGTATTTGATAGGGTTGCCCTTTGATATGAATTTCATGATCGATAATCATTGGCTTCATATCGATAATCATAATCAACTAGAAAAATAATCGATATTTCAGATAAGTATCGATAATCAACTTGGAGTGACTGATAATCGATTATATCGATTATCAATTTGAATAGCATGTGACCCACAGAGTTATTATAGTGGTGTCAGCTTCCCCTTCCTCTCTTCCCTTTCCTACAACCATAAATCACACCACTTCCAACATTGAAGTCATTGACAAGCAGTTCTATTTGAACACCCAGAATGTCCACCAATCGTGTTACAGAAATGTTCCCACCTCACTCTTTCATTGGATAATTTTGGAAGTAAACACTAAACAATCATATAAAAATTATGAAATACACGTTGATTATCGATTTAATCGATTATATCGATATATTGATAGTACTAAAAACACATTCGATTATCATATCAAACAAGTGATTATCGATACATATCGATATATCGAATATCAACTGGCAACCCTAGTATTTAACGTATGTAGGCCTTGGTGCAATTGTTCGTCAGCTGTATTGCGCTGGTTTCCAGGTGTTTGAGTCTGGTGACATCCAGCTGATCTCGGCCAAGTTGGTCAGCATGCAACAGTCGCTGCAGATCCTATCTAGCGTAGCTGATTACGAGGACAAGAAGCTGCAGTTGGAAGGCTTGAAGAACCGCCTGGAAGCTTTAGCCAGCCCTCTACTGGTGCAAGCGTTTACATCTCACTCTGTCGGTAAGTCGTGGGGGCCTAGTCTTGAAACAAATCCGTAGATAAATGTTTGTAAAACATGGATGCAAGTCTCGAGTATTTAGGCTAGCTAGTGAATGTGAAATACGTTTGGTAAAAATTATAATATAAATAAAATGTTGATCGTGTAACGAAACACAAATGGCACATCTTGAGGTAAATAATGTAAATTTGTCAAGGTTTCGAATGGCCAATAATATTTATTGTTCACTTTCAAAAAAATGATTTTAGTGTTTCTGTGGCAGGTCATTTTTCAAATAACAAATTGTCCAATATGTTGATATTTATACTTGGTTGCTATGTATATTTTCAACGGCAAACAATGTGGTACGAGACTTGGTCAAATTTATTGCCACTTTATATTTTTGTGCAGAAATGAAGGCAAGAAAAATGTACATTTTCTAATGTCACTATGTAAAGATGAGAGCAATAGTTATGTGATGTTTCTATTCCAGAGCAGTCGCAAGTGTACGTGAAGATGTTCTTAGCGATTGACAGGATGCCTCAGCTGCTCAAGTATTACCACAAGTGCCAGAGAGGATCTCTGACGAGTATCTGGAGCAGCCTTGTCGAGGCTGAACAAGACGAGGGCATTTCTGATTGGCTTCTCAAGTTCTATGATGCGTTTCTTTCTACGTGGTTATACCAGGTAAGCCCTGCCACGTTCTACTTTATGGGCGGCCATCAAGAGAAATACGATTTTATCATGTTAACTTTTGAAGAGTATGAGATGTCACGATCTTACAATAGTGGAAATTAACACTTTTGAACGATATTTGAATTTTTTCATTCTGTTTATTAATTGAGTGTAACCACTATCTATCATGTTCCAAAGGACAAGAGAAAAGACATGTGACATTGATTGGCCTATATGAGAGTAGAGTGAGACAAAATGAATGGCGGAATGGGGAGATGGTTCGAGGAATGGTGCATCGAGTCACAACTGTGTTGAAAACGTGGCACAAACTCATTGTTTCCCAATTACGACTAAGTACCTTTCAGATGAGCCACTACAAGGGTGATCTTGGTATTTCCCCAAAGAAAATAATTATAAATGATGTAACTCCTGTAAGAACTTCAAGGATAATCAAGAATTCAGTTACGTATTTATATTGGAGGATAATAAATCGTTGAAATTCTTTCACTGCGATTTTTCTTTGTAGGCCTATTCTTTTCCTTCCAATTCTGCCTATCATCTTATAATATTAATTATGTCTCTTAACTTTTCGTTGATTCGTTCATTTTTATTCATTCATTTATTTGTTCATTCATAGTTTTATTGTGATAATCTTTATTTATTTATTCAATAGTACAAACATGATAATAATCCAACCTTGAGTTATGAATTGTATCAATTATGGCCGTGTGTACTAGGCGAAGTGGACCAGCCAGGTGTTCACGTCTGTGCCGAGTGGCGGCACGCTGTTAGACCTGTACACAGACGTGTTGCAGAGTCTCGACCCGAGCATCGACCACTGTGTAGACGCTGCGTTGAAGCAACAGACTGACCCGCTGATGTTCCTCATGCAACTCAAACAAACCACCAAGCAGTTTGCTAAGAATCTACAAGTTGCCGTCAAGAATACTATACATGGTAAGGCACATCTCGGCCAATTAGACTTGAAGTGCACTTTCAGAACGTAAAAAAAATTGACGGAGTTTTCAGAGTATGGTATGCCAATGCTCAGGATACCGCAATGAGAGAAAAAAATATTGCCCGCTTTGATTTGAGTTTATAATGAAATGGAATACGACAAATTCCCTATCGGTATAGTTTGATATTGAAAACATGCAAGTCGTACATCTTTATTTTTTGCTTTTAAAATTCAACAGCACTGATGGACACATCATCGGTGAAAATGATCATTAAACGTCAGCAGTGCAAGATGGCTGGAAATTACTCTATATTTCGTAACGTAAAGATAACAATAATTGTCCAAAATACAAATGATTGAGTAATGGCCAACCCGGGGATGGGATGGAACTGTACTAAAGACCAACTGTCGTAAAACTCGACTGTCCTAAGAACCAACTAGAAGCAAGCTACAAAAAAAGTAAAACCACTTATTAAAAATGAACTAGTCTAAACTTAACTAGGCCTACATTGTGAGCTATTACTCTAAAAATTGATATGTTGTTTTTCAACTGATTGTTGGAGTTTGTTTGAGTTTGTGTTTGTTGAGTTTTGTTTGTGTCAAATGAAATGTGTGAAGGGCAGCAGACAATTGAAGTAGGGTGTGCTTCAGCAGCTGTATAAATATACAAATACCACAAATTGGTTAAAACTAAAAGATAAAGATAAAACAGCAGCCAACAGAGGTTCATAAGCAGTGTTGGGGAAGTTCCTTTTTAAAAAAAACTTTTCAAAAGTTCAGTTCATTACTGTGAGAATGAACTTTTCAAAAGTTCAAGTTCATTTTCTATATTTTATTCTGAAAAGTTCAAGTTCGTGTAAAAAGTACATAAGTTCACGTGAAAGTTCATTTCGCAATTTTTTTTGCTCTTAACGTCAATTTGGACCACCGGACAGTATTATATAGCTAATATTGGTAGGGCTTACTGTGAGGAGAAGGATGAATGAGAGGGGATTTTTTAAAAATTATCAACAATTTAAGTCGTTTGAACTTTAATTTCTACTTCAATCCAATTTTACAAATCAGGGAGCGCTCAAAATTATCAATGGAAAGACTGCTAGCCAAACTGAGCATGAATCAGCGTTTCGGATTGGTCAGAAAACCGCGTCTATCTCCTTCTCTCTCACTCAAGTACAATCGTCGTGGAAAAATGTACTACTCGTTTGGAAAAAACGTTTCACCGGCGAACTTTTGAACTTTTGAAAAGTTCGTGACCGAAAAAGGAACTTTCACCACGTTCACGTTCATTATGTAAAAAACGAACGCGTTCATATGGAAGTTCATCAAAAAATGAACGCATTCCGGTGAACGCGTTCATTTTGCAAGTTCACTCCCCAACACTGTTCGTAAGTAGATAGGCTTACTTACGGTCGAGAGGCGTTAAAAGAACACAAGAGGTGATGATTTTTTACACACGAGATTTTAACGTTTTGGCTATTGCCTTGGTCACATTAGAGTATAGGTTGCTCAATTCGAGTCTCCTCCAGTGATGTGTGTGTGCGTGTTCAGGCAAACAGCCGGTGCTGCGTCTTGCGCAGGCCGTGTACGCCCCGTACATCCCTCACGTGTCTCAGTACTACAACTACGAGCAGAAGCACTTGTCGCAGCAGCTGGCAGCGCTGGAGTGGGGCCGGGGGGAAGAGCTGATGGACGAGGTGCAAGCGCTAGGGCAGTCGATACCACGCGTCATGACGATCCTCGGCGACGCGGTCAAGAGGTGCATTCAGTTCACAGAGGGGTGTGGAATTCATGGACTTGCCAAAGCTATCAAAGTAAGTATTACAGTAAACCTTCGTTAATCCAAACTCGGTTAATCCGTTTGACGTACATTTCGAACTTGAAATTGGTCCCCGGCTGAAGGTAGGTCCATGTGCATTTCAATGTTAATTGATATGGTTGATTAGAATTCACCTAAATCATAATTGGAACTAATATTTCGTTCCTTCAATTGCTTTAACACTGATTTCGGATTGGTTAATCTGAAATAGTCTGAGTAAATTCTTCAAATTTATCATTATTTTCCCAATTTCGATCGTTCTTATTTGATGCGTAAGAATGAGTTGAAGCACGCTCAGCTGTTCCATGCTTTGTGTGTGCCGTCCGACCGAAAGCAGTCGACCTTGACGATGTTTAAGCTCGGAACGCTCGTTCGTCCGACTCGGGACGGCCGAGTGCCAATAGAAACGGGATCATGTGTCACGGAGCTAGCCGAGTACACACGATCAGCGAGACCCTTAGCAACGGATCTGTTACGTAGTCTCAGCCAGTGACATAGCTTCCTCTAGTGCACAATATGAAACTGACTATATTCTAAGCGGGAAAATGTCTTTGGTTAATCCAAATTTTTATAAATTGAAATCGTTTTTTTGGGGTCCCCTCGAGTTGGGATTAACGAGGGTTTACTGTGTATGAATTGGTAAAAGGGAAAGAAGGAACAGCAGCTTACCAAGATTTATGAGTAGAGATGGTGGAGGTGGAGGAGGGTGGACTCATGATGGAGAGCCGTTGAAGAGAACACGGAGTTGATATATGAATTATGAACACATAATGTGTAATGTATTGAGATATGTGTGTTATTCGACAGGTGTGTTTGAACAGCTATCTGGACCACTACCGGATCGTTCTGAGGAAGCTGGATAAACAAAAGGGGGAAGGGGAGGACTGGAATATGTTCCAGATCTGCTTGACTCTTCTCCAGACTTACGGTAAGCTACGGAAACTACTTCAAAACTAATTCTTTTGACCTTTCTTAAATTACGATATGCGACAAGGATGCTAGCGTTAGAGCAATAGCGCAAACTTTGAAGAAGTTCAGATTCTGAACTTTCAAAAAGTTCCTTTTCCTTGAATAAACATTGCTGGCTTGGTTCCAACAAAGTCCGGTTGGAGGTGGAAGACCCCGTTGTCTTGTATGTGATTCCGTCTGGCCAGTCGTGTCTCATCCTCACCTTCGTCTTCAACTTCTAGTGCTCGCCATTCTTTTCGATTCTCCAACCATTTTTTTCTTCTCTACATTTTCCCATACACTTCTTCACAACTTTCGTATTTCTGGTCCCTCCATTTCTCTCTCTCTCTCTCTCGTGGTTCATTGTCTTACTAAAAGTTCCTTATGTTCCTTAGTTTCTTATGTTAACTGACGTCAATCAAATTTTTCAAGATAATTCATTGATCTATGACGATAGTCCCGTGATTTCATGACTAGAAAAATAATAGCTCAATAATCGATTATTTGATTACATGTGTACTCAAATGAACGCTTTGGCCAAAATAAAATTGAAAATTTAATTGAAAAATATGAATAACAATATAGGGCCTATGTGTGAACATATAACCTGAACATGGAAATAAAGTGAAACCTCTATGCATCGTTCCCGGATCCATCGTTTTCCTGCTTGTATCATTTATTTTTTCTCACCCCACTCCCTTATAATCAACGTTAAATTTTCCTGGATGGATTGTTTTCCTGCATGGATGGTTTTATTTTCACGGTCTCTTGAAAAACGATGGATAGAGGTTTCACTGTTTCACTGTACCGGCATGTAGTGGGCGCCTACATAGGCAGCTGTGCTAATCGATACCAACCCCCAACCATTCATCTAAGAGCCAGTTTTCACGAATCTTGGTCGAGTACTAATACGCTAACTAGTAACTAGTATCAAGGTACAAAAATATGATGTATAAACAAGGGTGATAACAAGTTAATCTGCTAACTATTGCCTAATCCACTAACTATCAATTAGTATAAAAAATTAATAAAAAACTGATAACAAGTTAATCTGCTAAATGTTGTTTAATTCTCTAACTATTAGTGATGCCTTTGGGTGCCCAGGTACCCGGGTCGGGTACGGGTAATGCATTACCCGGGTAATATTCTGTTACCCGGGTACCCGTCTAGGTTCCGGGTAATTGTGCTAACCAGTACCTATAATATAGAAAATAACTTTTATAAATCACTCAAGCTACCGAGAGAAAATCAACTTCGCATTCTACATAAGTTTTTTCACCTACCTTCCCAGACCTCCCTCAAGTTGTCATAATGCGCTCGTCAAATCTAGTCGCACCACCTACCGTTATCTGTGGTCACACGTGCAGTGTACTGAATCCCTCTCTTGACACCCGCTCTTTAGTTGCCATGCCAAATACTATTCTTTACCGAGAACTGAGAAGCATATATAGTCCACCCATTACCTACCTCTACAATTTGAGGGTTTTGTCAAGTATTTCTTCTCACTTCGCTCTTGTTTTTCAGCTTGAACACAATTAACCAAAGTCCTATCTCGCTTCCTCTACATTCCAAATAATTCTTTGACAGATTTCTTTGGGGAAAGATTGAGGGTGAGTAAAATGTGATACCTACATGGAGCTTATCTTATTAATTAATTGGTAGCCACCAGCCAATGAGACAAACAATTACATAACCTTGATCTTAGTGCACGCGTATACACTGCAGGAGATTATGAAACGTCAGATCCACGGAACTAGACAGGGGATGGCGTTAATACGTTTTTTTTAAATTACCCGGGTAATACCCGGGTAATTTCGGCGGGTCCCCGGTTCCTAATTTGTTACCCGAAGGCATCACTATTTCCTAGTTTATTTATTTTATTTATTTATTTATTTGGTAAATAGAAGAAGTGGTGGGAACACCCCCTGGCCTAATCTAATTGGAAAAAACAGAAAAAATCCCATAATTATGTATAAAAACCAAAAAAACATAATATCAAAGAAAGAATTCTTTCAAACTGTAGAAAGAGTTCTCCTTTGAATATTGTTTTAACGTCCTTTTAAATTTGTCCTTCTCCAAACACTGTATTCCATGTGGCAGATGGTTGAAGAGTCTCCTACCGGCTTGGAACACTCCATTCGAGGTTGCCTTCAGCCGGCAATACTCGTGTGCCAAATTACTCGCTTCTGTTAATGGATCAATTTTAATCGATTACGGTCTGATGCAGTTGGATTAGTGTTCCAATGTCTGAAAACCAGGGTTGGGTCATTACGCATAGAATATTATTTTTCTACATTCGCGTAGAAAACATTGTAGAGTATTGGTAGAATCTGCACAACTGGAGCGAGTGTTTAGCAACTGGTCATATGTTCACCGTCCATTAAGGAACCGATTGACATTTGAGCTATCTAAAAAAACTCCTGCCTGTGTACCACACTCTAAAACTGAAAGACGTTTGCATCTGATGAGTATTGAATATCAATTCATTTATGCAGTACTAGGCTACCAATAATAAGTTGGCGGTTAACAAACATTTACCGTAAGCTTATGGCCTTATTGCCTATAATACATAAAAAAAGATGATAATTTTTTAGATTATTGTTGTTTGTTACTCAGGCCTACAGCTGTTACTTGAACACTTAATACAGTACTAAAATACTATGCTAACTACTAGATCAGTTTCACTGACAAATGTCAACACAAGATCTAAAAGAACTCTTAATTTAAATACCAATCTGTAGGCCTTGACCAACCGTAATGTAAATAATTATCAATAAATAAATGAAGATTATGAAAAATTCTATTGTTTTCTATTTAATTCATTAGTACTAATTATTGTACTCCATAAATAATATCCTGCTGCTATTTAATTTTCTATGTGTAGAGTATGTAATAAAACATAATATTCTACATGCCACATTCTACTGACCCAACCCTGCTGTAAACCGATAATGGAAGTAAAGAACTACGGTAACTACTGTAGGTAGTTGAGCGAGCGATAATGGTCGTCTTGTTGCAGGCGTTCTGCTGACCGAGGTGAAACAGCTGGAGAAGGACTTGGCACAGACTCTGACTGACGTTTGCCGCACAATGCAGGCCCAAGACAAGGCTGAAGACAGCTTCACACAATATAAACTCCTTCTCTTAACTACCAAGGCACAGAAAGAATTCAATGTTTTAGCCAATTCTTTACAAGAAGGTACGAGTATTAGTGGCAGGAAATATTTAATGTTCATATAATTATAAAAAACTTCTCTAACTAGGTATTTATTTAAATTTATGTATTCGTTGGATTTTTGGTACTGGTAGTTACCATATATTTCTTTTCACCAAAGTTGGTGTTACCAAATTAAAATAAGTATCGGTACGAAAACTGAAATAATTGAAGGAGTAATGAAGGCCTTTTCACTCATCAGATGTGGATTATAATTAGGGGTGTGCGAGTTCGAGATTCTAAGGTCGAGTTGAGTTCAACTTCGAGTTCAAGAGAAAATTACGAGTTTCGAGTTCGAGTTCCAAAAAAAAAGGAAAAAACGGCCCCATTAAAAATTGAGTTTTTAATTGGTTCTGAGTAAAGTTCATAGAGTAAACCCTCGTTTATTTGAATTCCAAGGGACCCCATGCATCGGAATTCAACAATTTGAATAAAAAAAAAGGTTTTTTGTTTGTATAGTAGGCCTATGGCCTATATAGTATATAGTATATACTGTAGTGTGTGAGCATTCTCTGGCAGCCATGTGTTTATCTTCAAGTGAAGTGTTTTCTCAACAGTTTTACAAAGAGTCAACAAAGAGTCAATGAATACTATCATGTCACTCAGGATATGCTCATCACAGTTCACAGTGTAAAAGAGTCTAATTAGAGAACAAGGATTTAAAAGTAAAAAACAATGAAGACTAACAAGGCAATTGATATCAATATTGAGGCCTAGAATGAAATGAGCAAATTGTCATCTCTGCAAGCACTAGCTGGCTGATTTATCTACAGTTGATCAACTACTTATGCCCAATGGAAATAATAATCCTGTCAATAAAATAATTTAAATTACAGTAATAAAGATGAGGTCTTAAATATATTATCTGGAAAGTCATTCATCTTCAACAGCAAGGAGAAATGTACTTAACTTTTCAACAGACAAGAGCATATCTTGATTAATGTCCTGAGTCTATAGGAAGTCCTTTGTTGTCAAGAATACACACCTGTTCCTCCTTGCCATTAACACTTGGGTGTTTCCACCTGCCACATGTTTCGGGACCCCTGATCGCTAATGTTTAATGATAGGGAATATAGATTAAAAAGGACTTCACATGATAAAATATTGCGTAATAATATAAATTATCATCTCACGAAATATTAAATATTAGTAGCAACTTCTGGACCCTAAAATTCGGAAAAAAATTACATTTAAAAAAAAAAAAAAAAAAATCGAACTCGAAATTTTCGAGTTCAGCTAAATTTGAACTCGAACTCAAACTTGAACTTGAAACTCAAAAATTCGAATGCTCGCACACCCCTAATTATAATATACCAGTATTGACGTTGGTTGATTGAGGCAATAAGTTGAATTGAACATTGTACGAATCTTCATATTTTATGTTTTATTTGTATAGAATAAAAGTAAAATGTGTTTCAAAATTAAAAAGTGTTTAAAGTATGAACCAGTAGTAGGCCTAATGTTCAGTAATAGATTCATCTTGCCAAGCAATGTTGTTCTAAAGGTGAAGCCAGCACCCAGAGGGTAGAGTTACTGCCGAGGGGTTTTCCCATACAACTTGATCAGTGCAAGATACAATCTCAACAAATACATCAAAAGATGCTACATACAGTATTGAGTAAAAATATATTACCGTATTGTCCCGAATATAAGCCGAGGGTTTTTCTCGAAATTGCGAGTCCAAAAGTCACCCTCGGCTTATATGCGGATCTCGGCCTAAAATCGGTCAAAAACACGTTTTTTACTATATATGATTGGGCGCACTACACATGCACACTCTTATGCGGGCCTTCCATACCTGCGTTATTCGGATTGCGATATCGGATGTTGAGAATCGGACCAATCAGGGACGAGTCCGATGCGATTCTCGATTATTGAGCTCGGCTCTACTTTTTGCGATTTCGGATTGCGATATTACCGGAAGTTGTGTGTGTTTCTTCTTAATTCATATTGTACAGTCTCTTTATCCCAGCTCTGAAGTTATTTATATTTCTAAACACATGAGGTTCTATATCTACTCTTAAGATGGCAGTCTGAAAATCGCATTACGAAATCGGATTCCGGTGTCCGAATCGCAGACCGTTTAGTATGGAAGCCCAGCTTTAACAATGGAATCAACTTGAAACTGCAAAATATTACACTAAAAACACGTTTAATGAATGTTTTATCACGAAGAAGCATCATTTTCCCATTATCCATCAATTTTATTTGACGCGCAGTAATAAACAAAGGCACGTTGAGCTGTTAGCTGCATTGTCTTGTCAGACCTTGATGAGTAGGCGGCCCATATGATGATCGCGCGTCATCGGCACTAGCCGAGTACACACGATCGTGAGGCCCCTCTCAACGGTTTCTCACACGCAGTTGGCATAGCTTCCTTCCTCACGCGCGCAATACGAAATTGACTAAATTCCAGCTCGGAAGAGTGATGATTTACGTGGAAAGGAGATGAACCCTTTTTTCAATTGTTGATCTAAAAGTTTGAGGGTCGGCTCATATTCGGGGTCGGCTTATATTCGGGACAATACGGTATATCAAAGGTGGAAGGATCATAGGTCTGTTGAATAGTAACACTCAATATTTTTTCAGTAGATTTTCAACTCATTGCAAATACGTAGTTAAAATGACTGCAAATGACTGTTCTATGCAAATGACACATAACCCAATGTGAAGTTGATCCAGTTATGGATTGTCAGTATTCTAAAACATACTGCAATATGTTCAAATGGAAAGCCACCTCGATTGATTAAATGTTACGCTGTGGATAAGTCCCCTTTAACATGGTCTGCGTTGTTTCAGGCGTGGAAGCAAACCTGGTCGAGTCTGTAATCACGGCATTGAGTAAACTCTGTCGCGATACTCACCACACCACGTTCCAAGTGATCAGCGCTCCGATCTCTGTCCAGCTGGAACAAGTCCAGTCGGCCCCCGCGTGGTCCGCCGCCCTCCCGGCCGATCTGCCCGACTTCAGCTACGCGCCGCAGGAATACATCACGCAGATCGGCCAGTACCTGATGACCTTGCCGCAGCATCTCGAGCCGTTCCTGCTGCAGGACAATCCCGCGCTCACGCTCGCCCTCCAAGCGGCCGACCCGCAGTACGGCTTGTCGGCGGCTGAAGGAGGCTTCGCTGACGTGCTGCTGGGCATCGTGGCCCGTGGCACGTGTCAGTCCTATTGCGAGAATATTCTAGCCATCATGGAACTGTCGCCGAGCGCGTGCAAACAACTGGCTTCTGACATCGGTAACTACTAAACCAGGCGGAATATGACCTCGCTGTTGATGCGTCTCCAAGCCCCAACATTTATTCATTGTATCCAACAAAGAAGGTCGACTAAAGTACCAAAAAAGTGTTTGTAATATTGTCGGCAATGCGTAATTACGTAATCTTGCTCCAATCTCAAAGGTTTAATCGCTTTTGTAAGATGTAGTTGCATTTCTTATCGTAGATTTTGTCCTGAAAAAATAATAATCTAAATATAGCACAATATACAAATAAATGAAATATTTTATATATATAAATATATTCATTGGTTTTTTGTATTTGTTTTGCTGCACACTGCACATGTTAGATGAAGAAATAGACGGAGGAACATGTACAAAATGTCAGTAAATGGAAGCATTTCCCAGAGTAGAACTGTGGGGCTAAAGTTTCTCTTCTGATGAGACCGGTACATTAACTAAAACATGTTTTCATGTCTCTGCTTCTTTCAGATTACCTGGGAAATGTGCTTGAGGACTTGGGCTTGGGATTATCCGAACATTTACAACAAGTTTGTTCGTTACTTCGGCTAACTCCAGAAGAGTATCAATCGAAGAGCGCTGGCTGTGCGCCCCGTCTCGTAGCTGCCGTGAGACAAATGAGAAACATAACCTCAACTGGATGAGTCCCTTTAACAAAGGGTATTGAATAGAAGATATTCGGTGACCAAGTTGAAGTGTGGTTTCCTGTACAAGATAAACCCAGTCTTAACTCAAACCCAGAGTTCAAGGTGGCTGTGTATGGGCTGTTGATATAGGATAATAGGCCTACCACTTTTCTTCTGTTTTTCTGTATCATCTTCACTCAAATCTGATTAACTCGTACAGGAATGCGCCCCTTGGAGATTATTTTTACAAGGTTGAAGTTAGTTTACTCTAGTTCCCGAGTATTGATGATCATTAAACTTGGAATCTCGTGCCAAGAGCTATGATCATTGACCATCGTCATGTTCTTCATAGTGTCAACTCAAGAAAAGGAACTTCCGCGTTGTTGGAATGTCTAATTATAGGAAAGATAAAATTATATCAATCCGCGTATCAGTCATAAGCGCTGCATTATGTCGATAGAAAGCTTGAGAATGATTTCATAATTAGCTACGTTGATAGTAACGTTGACTGATCTGTCTTTCATCTGACTGATTGGCCAAGGCTCAAGATTCTTGCAGGCAGTAGGAATTCCCCAACATTAAAAGTAAATTGATATTGATGGTTGTTGTAGAAATTATTCGGTATTTCTTTGCAATATCGAATCCAAGTGGTTATCTATTGAATTAATAAAAAATGTTGAAATCGAACAGGAACCCTATTATCGGTAATTATATAGAAACTATTTTATGCTTCCGACTGTAAGCTCGCTCGCTTACTTCTCGATTGAGATATTTTGGTTCAGGTTATTCCTGTGACAGTCGTCACGTTGTGGTTGGAAGACTACCGGTACCTGCATTCCGACGTGGAAAAACCAGTACTATGGCGGTACGGTACCAGGGGATTAACTTGAGCTTTGTGCTTATTCCTGTTTCATATACTGTAGTGACTTAAGAACTGAAGCATTGCCAGAACCAAAGTTAAGATAGAATATATTGATTCCATCTTATAAGTTACTTATAAGCCTTATAAGATAGTTTGTTTTGTGTTGACGTGTATCATTATTTATTATACATGTAGTCAGTATTATGAATTTATAATTAATTAAAGTGATATAAATAAAATGTTTTGAATGACTAGGTATATGCAGAGGCAAGCATTTGGGGTGAAATAAAAACCCAATTTTCATTTAAGATACTGTAGGTAAAACGGGTGAATTGATGTTGACTATTTTTCCAAAAATGGTTTTCAGTGGTGAAAAAGCATTTGCAGAGTTTTCTCTTTTCGCGCATTCTGGTTTACCGTCTTTTTTGTTATTTTCATGCGGATAAGATTTGATGGTAAATAATTACCATTGTGTATATTATTCATTGAAGGACAAAGGTAAGAAATGCAAAACGATGCAAAAGGAAGGCAATGGTCTGGGCCTAGTGGATACTGTGTGCAGACAGTGCACTCTGGTGTCAGACCAGGGTTGCGTTGGTTCGCCGTGTTCAGATGGTGTCTCAACTTAAACCGGAAATACGTTCCATTTCCTGATCTCTTTCCTTCGAACAGCCGATCGCTTCTCTACCTAGTGTTGTCTTGTAGAAGCTAGATGCCATGCCTTCTATACACCTCAAATATTCGGATCCAAGATGCAGTGCAGATTGCCATCCAAGAAGCGGTGGAAGTAACAAATGCGCTAGGCTTATTGAAAAGGATATTAACTGGTAATGCAATTAAATGAAATGTGAATACTTACCGTATTTACTCGCATATAAGTCGCACCCGCGTATAAGTCGCACCCCTGTTTTTGACAGTCATTTTTTGAAAAACCCTTTGTATGGTCGTATAAGTCGCACCTGCCATCTCCAGCAATGTGAAAAATACATGGTGATTGAAATGTTTAGCACTCTATTCCAGACCCATATGAGAGTAAGAAACCATTGTGAGGGGCCTCAATACAGCCAGGGACATATAAGATGTGAGACACACACACACACACACACACACGCATTGCCCTGCCCATAGTAACCAAGAGACACTGTCCAGATGTGCTAGTGTCACATTATGGTATTTACACCCATATAACAAAAGAAGGTTCCAGTCGCTTTACCCTACACCAGATCCACTCTATTAAACAATAAACAATATCGATAATATATCTTCCAAGTTTAGATTCATTTTTATCCATCCTATAGTGTTGAAAGAGTAGCCCCTTATAGACTCGGATATCACCCATAGCACACTTCCAGGCAAGCATTGTTGATTGATGATAAACAGATGTGTCAAAGTGTTTGTCTTGGTATTCAGTGTAACATGATCCAGAGTCTGACCTCCTGACCTCTAATGGAGGAAAAAGGCATAAGGATATTTTATGAGTATGTTTGTTGTCATATTTTGTTGACACATTCACGACAATATTATATCCCGACAATTGACGATTGGGGGTCTGCCGTATGCTTTAATATTGACGACCGGTCGTGCATAAAATCTGACGACGATTGTGGGTTCGCCCTATGCTTCAACACTGGACGACCGGCAGTGTTTCACGGGAACTGTTTTTGCGATGTTTTTACATCAGAGAAAAACAGTTTTCAGTGAGCGCGCGTGAATATATCGCAAAATGTGACACTTTTTTCCTCACTTACTTTTATAAGACCCATGTGACTTTTTGATGACTTGAAAATGGAAAAAAAGTGCGTCTTCTATGCGTGTAAATACCGTACTTTGAATGTGCTTTTGACATTTGTTTGTTTCCCTGTTAGAGAGGAAATATTATTTAAATCACATTGACTTCTTTATTGCCTCTTTAGAATACTGTGCTTTCAATTTGGAATTATTTTTTGTCACCATAAAGAATGCGCTCATGCACAGTCTTGCCTAGCCCCCCCTAAGGGGCCTCCCACCCATGATCAGCTGTTACTGATGTCCCTGCTATTGCAACATTCTTGTCAGTGACTCAGTGTGCTTCCAAGCCTTGAGAGTAGAGGTCCTGTTGCTCTGTAAAGTGATGGTTGGATTGAGGAAAATGACGCTTCTTTTCATGAATAAAGGTGAATTGATGCATTGAATTTCAATTTTGGAGATTTTGTGCGCGCATATTAGTCGCACCCGCGTATTAGTCGCACCCCTGTTTTGAGCTCTCACATTTTTAAGTATACATGCGACTTATATGCGAGTAAATACGGTATTTGTTTGTGACATCTGCATTCTCACACGAATTCGATTACATCAACAAATCGTCCAGATGTAGGTTACTTGCAATATTATTTGCGTTTGTATGGATTACTTCACAATTTAACCTCTCTACCTCCGTTTTACTTCATATAAGAGACTGTTTCAGACAACTGAGCAAACGTTAACGTCATTTTGTGTGTATTTTGTAAACAAAGTTAGTTCCTTTTATCACTACTCACTTCGCACGATCGGTTGTTCTAACAATTTGGATGATAAATTGGTACATATTTTTATATGGGAAGGATAGGAAGAAAATTCACCATGTCGAGGCCGGCGAACCAACGAAACCCTCAATGCACCTTGGGTCAGACCAAGGCAAGCCGGCACAGGAAGTAGTTTGCAGTTTGTTTTTGTGAAAGAAATTTTGAGTTATGAAGCCTATATATTTGTTATTTCTACATTATGTATCTAGTGGAATGGTCACTCAACGGGAGCCAAGTTCCGAAAGGCAGCCACTACGCTGTTCTAATTTTCTGACCATTAAAATTAGGGTTGCCAGTTGATATGCGATGTATCGATATGTATTGATAATCACTTGTTTGATATGATAATCGAATGTGTTTTAGTATCAATATATCGATAATCAACGTGTATTTCATCATTTTTATATGATTGTTTAGTCTTTACTTCCAAAATTAATTAAATTATCCAATGAAAGAGTAAGTCGAGAACATTTCTGTAACAAGATTGGTGGACACTCTTGGTGTTCAAAGTGAACTGCTTGTCAATGACTTCAATGTTGGAAGTGGTGTGATTTATGGTGGTATGAAAGGGAAGAGAGGAAGGGGAAGCTGACACCACTATAATAACTCTGTGGGTCACATGCTATTCAAATTGATAATCGATATAATCGATTATCAATCACTTCAAGTTGATTATCGATTATTTTCCTAGTCAATTATCGATATGAAGCCAATGATCATCGTCATCGATCATGAAATTCATATCAAAGGGCAACCCTAATTAAAATAATGAAGAATCGTCAATTTTGTATGGTTAGTTAAAAGTCGTGTTTATACATACTAGGGAAACGCCATACCCATATAGTATAGCCTATAGCGGATAGTAGGCCTAATAGTATGGGTAAAAACTGCTTTGAGTGGTACCAATTTAGCACATTTTATTTTTTTTCTTCAAATCGGCTGACGTGATCAATCTGAAAATTTTTAGAAATGTGTATCAAAATGTAGGCCTAATTTAACTTCAGACACAATTTCATTTTTTTGGAAAATAAAAATATTTTCTTTTTTTTTCCGCTATGTTATTCTAATGGGTATTTTTGAAATTTCTAAAATTCATAAAAAAAAAGTTACCCCCCGATAATGCCACAAAACTATACAGATCTAAGTTAGATAAGGAACCATTTTGAAAAAAAGTTTGAAGTTGATAGCTGTAGCCATTTGACCTGTGGAGAACCGACAAAAAAACATGAAAAAAAAAAAAAAAAAAAAGAACACCAATTTTTTTCAGTACGTCAAATTGAATCCTCGCTAAAGCTCGTCTAAAAATGTATATTTAATTTGACGGTTAACATTTGAATACTGAACGGTAAGAGCCGAGCGTATTGCACGACATCGTATCGATGTATCCATTTATCCTTACTTTTTCAACTCATCAAAGTCATCTGTACGTTTTATCAAATTGTAATTACCGGCGTGTACGAGTGGAGCGGAGTCATCATTTTCTTCCATCTATTTTTGACTGGGTAGGCCTGTATATTTTTTCAAATTTTATCGATAGGTGCTAGATGACCTAGCTGCAGATGCGCCTTTAAAGTTTAAATCCAACCCCAACATTCATCAATTCTATCGAACCTGAACCTTTGCTAATTTCTGATTCAATAAGGTTCCAAAGCTATTGAAGTTATTTTCCCATGAATAATTACTAATTAGAGTCTATATCAGGGTGACCATATATTTAAAAGTAAAATCCGGGACACAGAGAAAGATGTAGACAAGTAAGTGGGTGCGAAGCCGGTGACCCGCGGAGGGTTTGGGGGGCAAGGCCCCCAACATTAGCCCCGCAGGCCATTTTTTTGAAGATGTTTTTTCTAGGTGTTAAAATTATAATTCTGATTGCTTTGGATAAGTTGGTTCACATTGTTTTTCTTTAGGAATGGATATTCTTTTTGAAGGTTTTCGTTGAAGACACACTTGCGTTCCCCATTGTTTTCAAGTTTTAACGCACGTGGGAGCTGAAATGAAGAAATTTGTACACTGTACAACTAACTGCCCTTTGAGCAGAAAAGGAAAAGAGGTGGGGTAAGATAAGCTGGGGAAATTGAATGCGTGCACTTGCTGCGCGCAAAAATGAAAATGCGAATAACATAGATAAGGATATAAATAAGGCTATAAGCAAGAGCTCACTCTTCAATTGGTATTACTTGAAACAAATACATAACAATGGACACGAATAGATACGTTCGGTTACATTTTACGATTATAATTCTTCTATAAATCAATAAAACGTTCAAGAAAGGCACTATTGTGTGTGCTTCACAAATCCGAGACATTTTGGCGTCCCGAGAGACTCTACCGGGACACGACTCTAAAAACCAGGACAATCCTGGAAAATCCGGGACGTCTGGTCATCTTTGTCTATATGAAGACTTTATGCACTAACAACTAACAAATCACAAAAAATTAGAAATGTTTAACCTTTTTTTTTCAATGCTGCTTAACGACCCCACCAACAGCTACGTTATACAGGGGTACGAATGAGTGGGTGATAATGCAACGATGAAGAGATGACTCAAACCCATGCCCAACAGCGACTCCAGTCTCTGAAACGTGCCTCAGCTGACTGAGCTACCGAGGGTGGCAATGTGTAACCATTCAATAAGACAAGTGTTATTTAAAAAAAAGTTTTCTTTCCCATTTTTTTTCTTTCAATTCTGATGTCCGAAACATTATTTCAGTTGTGAAATAATATGAATTTCAGTCGCTCGTAGATGATAATTATTGTTTGCGTAACAACTCCACCAGCAGCCAGGTTATACGGGGGTACGAATGAGCGGGTGAAATGATAAAGTGATGATAAGTGAAAGGACGTTTACAAAAACTCAAGCTATATGCTGGACTCAAACCCACGCCCAACGGTGACTTGAGTTTCTAAAGCGGTGCCTTAGCTGACTGAGCAACAATGGGAGACCTATAGGCTAGCCGTCATACAGCACTGGAATAGGGCCAACTGAAATGGATCGATACCGAAATCCTCATTTTCTTGTACGTGGAACTATAACCAGAACGACATCGAGGCGTAGGTCCCAGGGCGTACATACCTGAAGATTTAATCCAGTTTTAGTGATGTTTACAAAAAGTCTGGTTCACAATAGACCTTTTTCGAAATTCACTGCGCAGGCGCGTACTGCCTTCTAGCGGCCGAGATTGCTGGTGTTGCATTCTGGGTGTTTTAGTACTGTTGAAGAGTCGGACCGACTTATCCACGGGGTTAAAGGCAAAACACAGAGATATACCGTATAACTTACATTATCTCTCATTTTACTCACTCTATGACAGAGTGTAAATCTCTAAGAATATATGATAGCTGACATATCAATGGTGCAACTACTATCATATTATAAGTAAATACGCTCACTGTAACTCACAATAGTATGAATAATTCGTGCTAAATAGCATTGGCAGCATAGGACTTTGAACCGGGCGTACTAACATCCCGCTTTAGTTCAAACGTTGCCGCTAGATGGCTCTTTAATTTCGAAAAGGGTCTAGGCCTACTGATATATGGATTAGGCCTAGTCATTGTGAAATAGTCATTATTAGGGTTGCCCTTTGATATGAATTTCATGATCGATAATCATTGGCTTCATATATCGATATTTCAGATAAGTATCGATAAACACTTGAAGTGATTGATAATCGATTATATCGATTATCAATTTGAATAGCATGTGACCTACAGAGTTATAGTGGTGTCAGCTTCCCCTTCCTCTCTTCCTTTTCCTACCACCATATATCACACCACTTCCAACATTGAAGTCATTGACAAGCAGTTCACTTTGAAAACACCAAGAGTGTCCACCAATCGTGTTACAGAAATGTTCCTGCCTTACTCTTTCACTAGATACTTTTGGAAGTAAACAATAAACAATCATATAAAAATGATGAAATACACGTTGATTATCGATTTAATCGATTATATCGATATATTGATACTATAAATACATTCGATTATCACATCAAACAAGTGATTATCGATCAATCACACCACGAATATCCATCGAATATCAACTGGCAACCCTAGTAATTATGTTAGTGACATAGGTGGGCCACAATAGTCGCTTATTTCCACTGCAGGATCGTCGGAAGATCTACGTTAGATCCACGTCACCAAGTGGTCACAACACACACGTTATTTAAGAATACTATTTTGCACAGCACTATGTCTGTCACTTGACCAGCAAGTCTACAGCAGACTCAATAATACCCTCCGTAATACCGTCAGGTGTACGGATCTAGTACGGTCATTCTTATTTCAAATCGAGCAAGTGTAAAAGTTTAATAAAAACAATTTCTTTCAACTGTAGGCCTTTATCGAAATTATTTTTTGTTATAAACCAAATTTTTTCCTTTTTTAAAATCTAACAATAGGCCTAATAAATTGAACTTTTTCTTCTACTCATTATTGTTGAAGCTTTCAAAAGATGGAGAGCGCCCAGGGTAAGTACCGGTATAACATATTGGTTTGGTGGAATAGTCGTCAAGTGTGAGCGTGAGCTTGGGTCTAGACTACTCGCCAATGGTTGAGTGTGGCTATTACTAGGCAAACGCAGAATATGCGTTGTAAGATGAGCGAGATATTCATAAAGTAAAATCAAAAACTGTACACACCTAGATCATATAAAATAATTCATTGGATACCAACGAATCTAGGGAGCCGTGGATCTATCACTGCAACATTTTTCTGCTACAGTGAAACCTCTATCCATCGTTTTTCAAGGGACCAGGAAAATAAAACCATCCTTCCAGGAAAACGATCCATCCAGGAAAATTTAACATTGATTTTATAAGAGTGGGGTTAGGGAAAATGAATGATACAAGCAGGAAAACGATGGATCCGGGAACGATGCATAGAGGTTTCACTGTATTTCTATTTATTCAATGAATAAAAAACATTTATTACGTCATTTTCTTCGAAACGGCTTGTCCGAATTGCACACAAATTTTTAATAATGTGTATTATTTCCGTGTGTGCATTTGAGGAAATTTTGAATCATATTTGAGAGATTTTAATTCTCAATTTTTTCTGCCCAGCCTAATCTTATGGGGTTTTTAGAAACTTTCAGATGATGTTTCTCAAAAATGGTTCAACAGATTTGACCCCAAAATTATACAGTTCTAGGTTGGATGAGTTTGCGTATAAAGAAAAAGTTTCATGTCGATCAGTCAAACCCTGCGACCTGTGCAGTACCAAAAAACAAACATAAAAAAAAAACAGACAGACAAAGCTCCATAAGAGTAGCATGGAAATCTTCGCTGACGCTCATCTAAAAATACTGGTAAATACATTTGTTTTTCAGGTTGGTTAGTCGTAGTTACAGCAACCATCCAAAGTCACGCAGCTTGCTCAGTAAATGAACGCATTCTAAACATTTCTAAAGATCTAACAATAATAAAAAAAATTCTCTTCTCTTCCATATTGCTAAACTTGAAAGAGATACGGAATGGCTTCCAAAATATCGATAACACATATTTGTAGTTTAAATAAAAAAGATTGAGCTTTGGTGGCTTGCAGTTTAAAGAATGTATTAGGCCCTATGATATATTAATTATTCTACAAGTTAAAGAGCTTTATTGCTTTATTGTATAAAAGTTTGTTCAATGAATTATTCCGGTGCCCAAAGTTTGAATGTTCGATCATAAGAGCAGGTAGCAATGTATTTATTATCGGGCGAAGCGTCAGTACACATGACCTTGCCATCGTGACCCGACAACGTCTTCAACGGCTGCCACGTTTTACTCGACCACACTTTAACCGTGTTGTCGTACGAGGACGTGAGTAGGAACTGTCCGTCTGTCCGCTGGTACTTCACTTCAGACACTAGGTTCACGTGAGCCGGTATCGTGTACAAGCACGACCGGCGCCTCAAGTCCCACACTTTACAGGTATTGTCTTCGCTGCCGGTTGCTATGTGATAACCGTTGGGCGAGAAGTCGATGCCGTAGACCGACTTGAGGTGTCCCGCCATGAACATGACGCAGCGTCCCGTACGCAGGTCCCACACGCGGCCAAAGGAATCGAGCCCTCCGGTCGCCACCACGGAGCCGTCTCCTTGGAACGAGAGGCAGTAGACGGCCTTGCAGTGACCTTCTTGATGTAGCACTTCCTCGCCCTGGTCCAGGTCCCACAGCCGCCACGAGCCGTCGAAACAACACGTGCCCAGGAACCGGCCCGACGGGTGGAACGCCAGCCGGGACACGCGGTGGGGTGCGTGGCCTTCGACATCCGCTAATGGCTCATCACTGGATGCAACAAATATTCATCAATTAGGCTTCTCACAACTAACGTTACCCATTGTTGTTTGTCATCAAGATGACTGTTGATGGATTTTCAACCATTTCTCTAGTTTTATGATGAATGTCATCATTAGTAAGAAGAGTTAACTCGCTACACACCTCTTCATGTTCCACAGCTTGACCGAACCATCGGCAGCACAAGACGCCAGTGCACATTCTACGTCGTCACTGTGCAGTGTCGCCCTCGGGTGGAATACGATGGAACCAACGTTACAGTTGTGTCCTCGTAGGGTTCTTACGAGCGTGCAGTCTGGCACCGACCACAGCTTACACAATCCACTCCTGAAACACATTAAAATATAATCAACTGGTCTGAAAAATTTGGATAATTTGTTGCTTATATAGAAATTGATTCTTTACTTTGGACTTCCTAAATATTAGGCTTAGTCTTATAAACGGATTTGGAATTTTACATAATTCATTTTGTCAACATGATGATTGAATTAAGCAATAAAACATGCTAATGGCAGTCAACAGAGTGTATCACTAGCTCATTTTTTACATTTTGCTTTCAATAGCAAAGCAAATGTCACTCGTAAATGCAGCAAAAATGTTGTAAACTGTGCAAAATGTATGTGGATTGCATAAAAATATGTGTTGAGACCGGAAATGATTGAAGTAAACTAGCGGCAGGTACCACTCTACGTAGCGCCTAATTATGTTTCTCTAGTTAGGCCTATTGTTCCATTTATTTGCGATTCAGATTCTAGATGGGGTAATTAATGATGTACAAAGATAGTTACCAGGAAGCTGTGGCTATGAGCTCAGAGTTGGGACTGAATTGACAGTACGAGATTGGTCTTGCATCGCCGATCTGACTGCAGTAGATGGATAGAGCTTGTAGTTTTTTCTGTAACTCCTGACGATGTGCCGTCTTTGTTGCGTCTCCTAGCCCCTGCTCCTGCCGGGCCTTCTCTAGGCGGACCTTTGCCCGTGGGACAGAGTAGTCTGATGCACATCAAACACGTGTTAGAATGTGTAGAACTACACTACTAGCTATACGCTAGTTCAACTATTATCTGACTATCTTTATTATGTAGTTTGTTTTCAATTAATAAACTATAGGCCTCCGTAGAGGCATGTAAGAAAGGACTACCGGTAAACAATATCTAGCTATCTGGGCATACTCCCTCTAAACGAGGTTGCTCTATATTAATCATTTACTGGTACTGTAGTACATGTTACTGTAGGCCTACATGAATTCATTGGTAAACGAACAAAATTATTAGGGTCCTAGAGTAAATTTCAATATTGTCAGTTTTCAAGTTTGTAAATTTTCTGCTATGTAATGTAGTGAAACCTCTATCCATCATTTTTCAAAGGACCAGGAAAATCAAACCATCCATGCAGGAAAACGATCCATCCACGAAAATTTAACATTGATAATATACCTAGGAGTGGGGTGAAAAACAATGAATGTTGCAACCAGGAAAACAATGGATCCAGGAATGATGTGTAGAGGTTTCACTGTAGACCCTTTTCGAAATGAAAGAGCCATCTAGTGGCGACGTTTGAACTAAAGCAGGATGTTGTTACGCGTGGTTGAAAGTCCTATGCTGCCAATGTTATTTACCATTAATTATTTATATTATTGTGCATTACCGTGAACGTATTTACTTATAATATGGTAGTAGTCGCACTGTTGATTTGTTTATATACTTCAAGAGATTTACACACTGTCAGAGTGAGTAGAATGAGAGATAATGTAAGTTATATATCTCGGTGTTTTGCCTTTAACCCTGTCGATAAGCAGACCGACTTTTTCAAAGCACTAAAACACCCAGAATGCAACACCAGCGATCTCGGCCGGTAGAAGGCAGTAAGCGCATGCGCATTAAATTTCAAAAAAGGTCTATTCTCATTTCTCTTATGGTAACTCACACACACGTTACTAAATTTGAAAATCTAAATAGGCCTACACGGTTTCACATTGAATCAAGGAACAATCTTTACAAACTAGGGATACTATTTGGTCTAAATAATTAGACCCAATGGTGTGGAATTAGACCAAAGACTAAAACCTAGTAGGCCTTCAGTATAGGCCAAGGTTGATGTCATCAACGAACACAAGTATCCGGTCTAGATTAGTGTAAGAGGAGCTACCACGTAAAATGGCGTCTAGAAGCCACTTCTAGCAGCCACCACTACACACTAGTGGTAACAAAGATTAGTAGTCTTGTTGTGGTAAGTTTCAAATGAGTCATCGCACAATCAAAGATGGATTCTTCATCAGACTTTGGCTGTCACCTAGGCTATTACTCCATGCTTGGAGGCTGAAGTACGGTACTATTTTTTAGCTTGAACAGACCCGTACATACTTGCAATCCAAAGTCGTGCTATTCTAAGAGCTGCAGAACCTTCGTGGTACCAAGTGGATTCTTGGTCTTTTTCTTGTTGTATCCTTTCCTCTTCCTCCTCTTGTTTTTTCTTTATAGCATCTTCTCCAAATCTAAAGATATACAAATACAGCTCTAGCTAAAATCAGTCAACATGGTCATAACAGAGTACAGTGAAACCTCTATGCATTGTTCCCGGATCCATTGTTTTCCTGCTTGTATCATTCATTATTTCTCACTCCACTCCCATATAATCAATGTTATATTTTCCTGGATTGATTCTTTTCCTGCATGGATGGTTTTATTTTCTTGGCCCCTTGAAAAACGATGCATAGAGGTTTCACTGTATATATAAAAAATAGTAAAGTTTAATAACATTTTGCATGAACTTCAATTTTGAAAAGTTGACTCAAATGTGAGATAAAATTTCTCTCTCTTATTTATATTATTGATTAGTGTACCCGTATGTGGTGGATAGGTATTGGCTCTCTCCAAAATTTCAATGAACTTAGTTCTAGAACTTCAAGAAGAATGACTATCTATATGGTCAACTTAGGTAGGGATCCGAGGTCAGCTGTTTGGAAGCCATGTGACTTACGTGGCTAGCAAGTCTCTCAAGCGACTACGGCGGTCTGCTGGCCCCTCGCCAAACAAACAGATGGGCTCCCCAAGCTGTCTTAAATTCTTTTTCACTTCGTCATCGTCAGTTGATACGTTGATCTGTCGAGCTCTCTTCCGCCTCTCGAACTCCTCGAGCAAGGCCTGACGGTCTCGGTTCATCTCACCTTCCAGATCCATGTATTCTAGCAGCGTGCAAACAAAGCGAGGTTGGGGGTACGTTCATACTACTACGGCAACCTGCCGCATATACGGTTTTTCCGTTGCGGTAAACACAAGCTCTTTTTCTTTCGTTCAGAGTACTACGGTAAACGTCAGACGGCAAGTGAACTTATTTTGAGGTTATGTTGAGTTGAGCTCTGATCTCCACCCAAGTTTTTGTTCTCAAAGGTGTACATCTTTCTACAGGGCATCTGTTACTCTGTACATAAAAGGTTTCTTGCTCACGAGAGCAATGATAAATTTATTAGACAAGATTGGTTTCTCAAAATGCTGGTAAAAATGTGTAGTGGTTTGATTGGCGCCAAGAGTCGATCGCTGAACAGTTGGTTCTACACCAACCCTGCGTATGAAAAGCGGTCTGAGCATGCACAGGGCCGTGATTAGGCCGACTACGTCACAAACCGTATCACGGCAAGCTAGCCGTACGGCAGAAAGTTAAAGTTAACTCAACTCGGACGGCAGTGCCGCATCGCCTGGTACGGCAAGTTTCTAATTGGTTCACGTGACCAACCGTGACCGAAAAACCGTTTTGCCGTAGTAGTATGAACGTACCTTAAGGGTTTTCATGCACTGTACTGTGAACAAATACAGTCTCAAGAAAGCTGCAACATCTAGACCTATTTCACTCTGGAAGGTCTAGATGATAGAATTATGCCTATTCAACTTACAAGAAGTTTTTACAAAATTGTATGGGATTTTAAATAAATCTGTAGGCCTATTAGTAGAATGGCAAGACATATGAAAATTCTAACTAGGGTATCTGATGGCATGCGCATCAGTTTGAACATCAACTCTGACAAGTTTCATGTGCTTAGAATAATTTCTGTGGAATGCACATAAAAATTCCGATTTTAATTATTTCGCCGGTACACGGAAAAAACGGGACAAAAATGTTTGAATTAATTTTTCATCAGTTCAATATCAATTCACTTCAATGGTTCTGCACTAGTAAATTCAGAACATACATGGTATGAATAGCCTCAAGGCTGTTGCTAAAAGTAGGTAGGCCTACAGTTCAATATTTCTCAAAACATTGGTTTTTATATATGAAAGGAAAATAGGGTGTACCGGTAAGATGAAAAAATTAAATTTGTATCACAAGGTTATTGAAGTTGTACTGGTAGGCCTAATCAAAATTCTAACATTGATTTAGGCCCTCTGCCCTATACAAGAAATATAGGCCTATGCATCCAGCAGTGAAATTCAAGTAATCTTAACATTATGTGGCCCCGGTGGCTAAGTCAATTATCGCTAGCGGTACTAACTGAAGTCACCGTTGGGCGTGGGTTCGAGTCCCGCATAAGGCATGGATTTTTGTAAGTTTTCGTGAAAAAATTAAATTGTTATCACAAGGTTATTGAAGTTGTACTGGTAATCAAAATTCTATCATTGATTTAGGCCCTCTGCCCTATACAAGAAATATAGGCCTATGCATCCAGCAGTGAAATTCAAGTAATCTTAACATTATGTAGCCCCGGTGGCCAAGTCAATTATCACTAGCGGTAGTAACTGAAATCACCGGTGGGCGTGGGTTCGAGTCCTGCATAAGGCATGGATTTTTGTAAACGTCCTTTCACCTTTCACCACTTCATCGTTTCATTATCACCTGCTCATTCGTACACCCGTATAACCTAGTTTTTGGTGGTCGTTAGCAGCATTTAAAAAAAAAACATGATGTAGGCCCTAGCTATTCTAGGCTATGCGCCCAAGTATATAAGTTACGGAAAGTTTATATTTTATTGTTGCTTAATGACCCCACCAACAGGTTGGTATGAATGACCGGTGATAATGAAACGATAAAGTGATGATAGGTGAAAGGACGAACTAACAAAAAACCACGTCTTATGCGGGAGTCGTACCACGCCTGACCTGACTTCGGTTTTTACCCCAGTTAGTGAGAGTTGACTTGAGCCATGGGGGCGGCTAGAAAGTGTATGTTGGAAAGTCCGATTGGTCATTATTATTATTTTGTCATTAATGGCCACATTGCTACATTTGATTACCGGTACCATGTAATATAAAATAGGCCTAGGCCTACAAACAGATAGGCCTTCATTCAGAATATTTTCACGCTACTTTTATAATTGTGGTACTGGTACCGGTAATCAATTGATAATGGTAATCAGTTCTCAGCGAGTGGTCAGGCAGGATAGGCGGATAAGTCAACATCTTGCGACAGATACAGCTTGTGCCTGAAGGACGATCTCGAGAGAGAGGTGATATAACTAATGATTTGCTTACCATCCGATATGTTGACATTGCCAGTAATAGCGGCTGGAAGACCAACGACATCCTCTTCAGCTTCATCATCTGGTGAATTGTCATTGGCTGCATTCGATAACGCAGTCAGTCGAGCTCTTTCTTGCTCTTCCAGGGACCCATAGTGAAGTGTTTTCTGCTTTTTATTCACGTACAAAATTTCTTCGTCGTCCGACATTTCTATAAAAAGCAAACCCCACAGTGGATAGTGACACAACTTGACAACTGAACAAATTACTGGGCCTATTATTATTAGTGATTTCCATTCAAGCCTAGTTTTTGCATACACTCAGCCAATGAAGAGAGATCAAAATGATATAGGCCTATATTGTGCATATCTTGGTATTCGTATTAATCAAAGTTCTAGGTGGGCTATACAAATTCAATGCCCCCCCAGGCCCATATAACTACAAACTCAATGCCCATATGCCGAGATCTTAAATATGTTGAGGTTAGGTACGAAACTAGGCCTAGATTGGCCTTAGTTGCAAACTATGCTTTTTCTACAAGTTGTATTCTCTAAGTGCACACTTACTGAAGACGCTTAGAAATTCAAAGAATGTAAAAAAGTGAGGAACTCTGAATATAAGTGAATGTGTACATAAACAACAAAATAACGTCGCCCACCAAGCAAGTGAACCAAGGTAAGCCGCTAATGGCGGCTAATTCTTAAACCACTTTCTGCCAATCGCAGGCAGATCGCAGCACCGTTGAGGCATAAAACAAAATATATATACTAAAATAAATAAAAAATAAAAATAGAGTGGCATATCTTTGCCACCAACTATATTATGGCATAAATATCAGTTTTAGGTTACATTAGGCTAGAATTGGGTTATATCACCTTTTTTTTTTTTTTTCAATTTCATGTTATATATTCTATTATCCATACAAATTACCAGTGTATGTACCTATTTTATGTAATGTATTTTATTGAATAGCGCACTGTCGCTAAATGAACGAAATATTATTGTTACTAAAGGTCGGTCTCGTTGGTTATGTTTAATTAATTATTTATTTTATTTATATTGGATGTTTTTCACAGTAGTAGTCTTTATTCCGCAAATATTTGGTATTCTTCCTACATATTTATAAATAACATGATTAATAGTACTAGAGATAATAATAATTCCAAATAATAATAGCTAAACATTGGCACAAATCTCATTCACTGGACAAATTATTCTATCGTGTGTCCCAATATTTTAAAATCTCTTATACATATTTTACAATTTTTCTATCAACCTGCCACGGTCAATTGTTTCAGCTCTTAGTAAATCAATAAATGTAACAATAAGCCTGTTTGTTTGTCCTGCACTAGCTGAACTGGTTCTTCAGTTCTTGCACAATCGTGTTTGTTTGTAACCGTGGCTCTGCACCAAGCTGCACTTTCTTGTTTGTTTGTCTCGGTTCACTTGCACTAGTTCAGGTAGTTCTACACCAGCTACGGAGCTGGTGTGCTTACAGTGCAAGATGGCAGGCGCCAAAATCTAGTTGTAGGCGGACGCTATGTTGGCTTACTAGTTGTTGACACGTAAATTCGTGTTAATGAGAATGAAAATATATATGATAATAATAATAATAATAATAATAATAAAATTGTCTTTATTTTTGGGTTTTAGTGATAATAAAGATACAATAAGGATAAATAATGACGATAAAAATAATGGTGATAGATAAATTATATTAAAAGGCCTGTTTGTTTGTGTTGCACCACCTGAACTAAAGTGCAGCTGGTGTAAAAAGGAAGTACGTCATATTTCGGGTTTTGTGCAGGAAATGATACCTAAATGATGAGGTACAAACATACACGAATTTGCCGATTTTTCGGTTTCTAGACGCGAATTTTGAAATGGAAGCAGACCCGTTGATGGAGAAAGAGATATTAAATATCATGGAATGTGATTAATGAATAGTGAATATTTAATAATGACAACCCTTATTCGATTATATATATTTTCATTCTCATCAACACGAATTTAGGCGTCAACAACTAGTAAGCCAGCAAAGCGTCCGCGTACAATTTGATTTTGGCGCCTGCCATCTTGCACTGAACTAAGCACACCCGCTCCGTAGCTGGTGTAGAACTACCTGAACTAGTGCAAGTGAACCGGGACAAACAAACAACAAAGTGCAGCTTGGTGCAGAACCACGGTTACAAACAAACACGATTGTGCAAGAACTGAAGAACCAGTTCAGCTAGTGCAGGACAAACAAACAGGCTTAAATAAACAATACTTAAAACCGCAAAAAAGGCGATATTCAGTGTGGGATGGAATTTCCTAGGGACTGCTCTACCATATAACCTTACGATATAATCGAATAAGAGTTGTCATTATTAAATATATACTATTCATTAATCACATTCCATGATATTTAATATCTCTTTCTCCATCAAGGGTCTGCTTCAATTTCAAAATTCGTCTCTAGGAACCGAAAATTCGTCAATTTCGTGTTTGTTTGTACCTCATCATTTCGGTATCATTTCCTGCAGAAAACCCGTAATATGACGTACTTCCTTTTTACACCAGCTACACTTTAGTTCAGGTGGTGCAACACAAACAAACAGGCATATTAATTATTTTATTTGAATTCAAGTTCAACCGCCAGCACTCATTTATATAAACAGACTGGATAGCTGCTTCACAGCTATGATTGGCCCTGAAACCTGATTGTTTGTCCATCGTTATTCTATTTAATTGCTAAAGCAAATTATGATAAAATAAATTATAGCTATGGATACACACCTCTTGCTTGTTGCAGACGCTCTCCAGAGCTAGGAGACGTGAGGGTGAACTGTTGGATCTTTCAGTTTGGCGAGGTGATAAATTATATTGTGAATCGGATTGTTGTGATCCTCGATGTTTACTTGATCGAATAATGTACTGTTTTTTCCGATTTGTACGAACCATCTTCTACATAAAAGACTTCAATGTAGACATAAGAAAGGGCGTGCGAAAAAATTACGTACACTCGTTTATTTGCCTTCCTATTTTTATGAATGAAAAGGTTAGGCCTATAAATATATAATTTCAACTAAAATGCATATTTCATTTCTTTTGTCTTTATATTTCTTCTAATTTCCTATAGTATAATTTTCCCTGCTTTGCCGTCCAACATAATTTATCTCGCACTCTCTGAGTTTGTCGTACAGCCTAGCTACCTCCATGTCAAACTGAATTACATTAACAGTAGGCCTATACACATGTCTTTTACACACGTTGAACGTTTTAACAGATGTGATTTTTTTTCTTTCTTTTTTACCTGGTAATTTTTCTTTTACCTTTTTCTCCCCCTTTTTTTCCCCTGGTAAATTTAATGTTATTAATTACTTCGTCGAACATGTCTGCTAGTGAATTCTAGTTACTGTTCACGGATTTTCGCATTTTTCGGTGTACGAGATCTTTGGTTTACGACATCTTCGGTGTAGGCCTACTACATATTTACATATTTTATTTATGCATTACAGATTGTTCATAAAACAGGTGGTAATGGTTACTATACCTAATGAAATTACAATCAAACATACTCAATAAAATTATAATTTGCTATTTTTTTTCTTAGCTCTCTTCTTAAATTACCGATCTTCGTTATATTCTTGATATCTCCTTCCAATTCATTCAATGCCCGCGTCGTTCTTTGTATGCATCCATATTTACCTACTTCTCTATCCACGTTTTCCACTTCCATTCTTACCCCTCCCCTTGTACTTCTTTGTTATCCCTTTCCAATTCTATTGCTTAATTCATCTCATCCTGTACATTCATTCTTTACTCGAACAAAATTGCACATTCTTTCTATTTGTCTTCGTTTCGTCAAATTTTCCCATCCCATTTCCTCAATCATTTTACTAGGTCTTTCTATAACTTTTTCAACCACATCCTTATCGTTCCTGATAATCTTCCAGCGCTTCTCTCTCCCCAATACCCTTCTTGCAGCAACCCTTTGGACGTTCTCCACAGCCTTTATTAGTCCAACTTCATGCGGATCCCAGACTGAACTAGCATACTCAAGCATTGGCCGATTCAGACTCATGTATGCATTCCCTTTTATTTTCATCCCTGTCCCCTTCAACTGCCTCATAATAAAATTTAGGGATAGTATTTCCTTTTTTGAGATATTTCTAACATATGTTCCCCCACCCTAAATTTTTATTCATGTAAAGTCCAAGATATTTACACGCTTCTACTTCCTCAAGTGTAGAATATCCCATTTTATAAATTTTATTTACTTTTTTCTTGTTACTGCTGGTGGAGAAGTGCACCACTTCACATTTTCCAACATTTAGTCCCATTACATTTATTTTAACCAATTCATTAATTCTGTCCAATCTCCTTGTAACTGATTTTCCTCTCTCACTGTTAATGGTGCTACCACACAGTCATCAGCAAATAGACGAATTCTTGATTGAATTCCGATTTGAAGATCGTTTACAATTATATTGAATAGAAGGGGTCCAATGACACTTCCTTGTGATACCCCAGAAGTAATTTTTACCGTATTCGAAATTTCATCACCTACTTTTACTTTTTGTGATCTACCTTTTAAAAAGGACTCCACCCATTTTGTTATCCTCTCATGTTTTGTTATTTGTTTCAACTTTGAAATCAGAAGTTTATGAGGTACTTTGTAAAAAAACCATTTCAAAATCCAATAAGATAGCAGATATTTTACCCCGCTTGTCTAAAGTATCAGACAGCTCCTGCGTGAATCCTTGCAGTTGGGTTACACATGAGTAACCATTACAAAAACCATGTTGTCCATAAAATATTCCACCATTATTATCAACAATTAATTCAATTTCTGTATCAATTAACCTTTCCCCAATTTTGCATATTGAGGAGGTGAGGCTAACTGGTCTGTAATTACCCAAATTTGATTTTTCTCCGCCTTTATGTATTGGAGTGATCATTGCTTTTTTCCAGTCCTCGGGCACAGTTCCTGAATCTATTGAATTTTGAAAATTTATCATTAAATACGGTATTAACTCTTTTCCCGCCAATTTGATAGATTTGTTATTAATCCCTTCATGGCCGGGAGCTTTATTTCTATTCAGTTCATCAATTATTTTCTGGATTGCTGTTTTAGTGAATTTTATTATATTCTCCTCTACTTCCAATTGATGAATTTGATCATTCTCTACTTCGTTCTTCCCATTCAAAGTCTGTTTTTGAAAAAATTTTCCTTTTTTCTTCTTTCCCTCAACACATGCTTCCCTTTTCTCCTTATATCTTCTCCTTCCCTGCACTTTCCACAGCTCCATCTCTAAACCTGGTGCACTTTGAATACACTTGTACTGTGCAGTACTTATATTAACACATGCTATATGCCACAATTGCGAACAGTTTTCCAAACAGCATTGTATTGCTCTGTCCTTGACCTTTACTCCTAATCCACACTTCATACCACAAATTACATTCGATTCTTTCGGCAATGGTACCGTACTTAGCATCATCTCATTCCCACTATTGGTTTTCAGTCCCAATCTTGGTCTTCCCCTCGTTACTTTCTTGAATTCGGTCGTCACCTTGAAAAGTTACTTTAAATACCTTTAGTTCATTCAGTAGTCAATAATGATCATACACCTTGGTCAATATCTATCCAGATGGCCGTGCCTTCCAAAATTAGGCCAAGCTGTTTCTGCAGGATGACCGTGTAGAAAAAACAAACACTAACCAAAAATTATATTTTCAGTAAATCATAAACTTACTATTTTCTTCAGAACTTTGGTACCACTAAACAGATTTCACTGATTTATCATTCAAAATGATTCTCACATAATTCCCAATGACAAGGTATGGTTGAATATCGTTTCAGATATCGTAATATCGTACTAGCAACCCCCTTTTTACTGTGTGGGCCCATTTCTATTATAGCTCCTGCTGCTCATATAGGCCATGTTACAATGAAACATCGAGACAGTGGCAGAACTGAAAAGCTTCTTTAGTTAAAATTTATTGAAAAAATGGTTGAGCGAAGCGAAGACTCAATTTACCACACCGTTTCTTGGAAGAAGGATTTGTTTCGCGCTCCACAGGTCGATTTTCGATGAAATATGTCACCAACCAACCCAATACTATGTAGATTAGAGGTGCAATAGACTCAGCCAGTTTTGAGAAAACCTATTCCTGAATTTTGAAAACCCTTGTGAGGATAACACAGAGGAGAGAGTTCTTAGAAACATTCTACTTCAAATATAATAAAATATTCAAGGAATGTAAGCACAAGAATGATTCACATTCTTCCAAAGTTTTACACAAATCGGATTAGCCGTTTGACAGAAAAAAATAAATCATAAATTATTTTTCTATACATCAATCACAGGTTTTAAAGCTATCAAGAAAGGAACAGAAAACACTAATTAGATCGTAAAATGGTTCAAATAAACAATAGATATAACAGCAGGAAAGCAGTGACATAATGGTTTTCAAATCAAGGTGCGTATATTGCTTTCCATCAGAATACATTTCATATAAATATGCATATAAAATCCCTCACTTACAGAAAAACGCATCAGTTGTAGCTATATATCTACGATGGATACGCAATTGGACTTCTCCCATGTTCTCCTATAGAGAACGATCATATATACTTATATATATATATATATATATATATATATATATATATATATATATATATATATATATATATATATATATATATATATATATATATATATATATATATATATATATATATATATTTATTGGCTTTAACGACACACTGTTATGATAGCGCAGATCTAATGGCGTCGGATGGATGATTAATGAGATGATGGGATGATGAGATGAAGGTTCTTGGGTAATGAGAAGGATAGGGAGAAGGTAGTGGTCATGGCCGATGTAGGAACCATCCCGGCATTAGCCTAGACTACAGAGGGAAACCATGAAAAACCTCTGTAAAGATGGTCGGCGGCGGGGATCGAGCCGGGTCCGAAATTCCCCTCGTCTCCCGCATCACACTCATGAAGCGAGCCCTCCAGGCTATGAACCTCGACGCCACCTAGATCGCCTCTACAGGCTCTACAGGGCTCTGGTGGCCCGAGTAGTAGATAGATCTCAGTGGCTTAGATCCAGAACAACGTCGCTCTCAGTTGCGTATCAATCGTAGACAGCTATAATCCTAGCCGATAATTATATGACACACGAACTCTTCCGGCGGGCTTTTTCACTACAAGGAAGTAATTGTTGAAATTAAAATTAAAATGAATAAAATGTCGTATGTCAATAGCGTGTGGCATTCCCAAGATGAATTCGAGTATTGATATTCAAGCCATAAATCTGTATGTAAATATTAAATATACCTGACCATTATTTTCCTTGTAGAGCTTGTTGAATCTTTCTGGGATGTGTGCATAAGTGCTGGCCATTATTTGTATTTATGACATTTTCGAAATCTCAACCCTTTCAAAAGTTACCATCAAAAACGTGTTGTAGTGACAAACTTATGACGACAATCTAAACTCTTTTAGTTCTTATCTGCTTTGAATACATTGTAACCTATGACGGAGACTACTATTTCAATTTTTAATGACGAATAGTGTTCAATGAATGACTGAATGTTGCAGTGTCAACTAGCCTGTAGATAATCCCCCACGAAATTAAAATGATCTATTTTCATGTTTACAGCCAATGACCTGTCTGACCATATTACTATTTTCAAAATACAATAATCTATTTTTATTTTCATTTTTTTAAATGATGGTCATATATATATTATGACATTCAATTCTCTAAATTCGACCAAACCAAATTTCTTTCAACTTGAGAGGAACAAGAACCAGGAAACGAAGAATAAGCCCTATGTGTTGTGAGATGAGCGAGATCTCATTTTCTATAGATAAGAATATACTTGAAAGTTATACACAGACCTTGATTTTCACATTTCCAGTCTGTCTTATTCATTCACTCAACTCATTCATGCATAGACATATCATTTAATTCTGACTTGCACATTTTTACTGACAAATTTTCATCTCATTATACTGCATGGTCATTTTTTGTAGCCTATGTAGGCCACTATAATAATGTATTTTCTCAATAACGAGTTATCCACATTTTTTGAAACTTAGTAGAAATATATTGTATTGAAAGTTTTGAAACAAAATCAATACTCTGTGAAAATTTCATATCAAACGGAAAAAATATAAATGAAAATTTCTACCCAATTCTATTATTTTGGGATCTCCCAAAGTTTCCGGATTTTTTTCTGAAATGACCGTCAAACCGACTTTTCTGAACACAATCCTAAGATATCAGCTGCAGGTGTGACAATTGACAACAGTGTGCATAAACAGTTTCAAGTCGTCCGTTGGTTTACGTCTTCGCCTGGCCCTGACCTTTAAGCCGCGCACACAAAACTGGAAATAGAAGAAAAAAAAGAAGCATTTTTTTTTTCAATGAGTGAAATGGAAGTTTTTGCTATGCTCATCTATATAATACTTCCAAAATGTTAATTTCAATCGGATAAAATTTAAAAAAATTAAAATTCATCCAGTCATATTTTTTTCAGAGATTTTCTAATTTTCAAAATCATTTTCCGAAAATGTGCTAGCATGCTCATTTGTCTCAAAATCAATGTCAAGAAAAGCAGGTACGTATTGGCAAGTAATGGGCCCACCGGCCAGTACTGAAATTAAGGGCCCACTTTATGGCGACCATTTAATTACCAATTAATTATATAAAAGCAAATCCAGGACAAGGAAAACAGAAGATTTTTTCTTTATCAATAATTAATAGTTTTTAATCGAAGCATTTTAAAGATAGCAGTGGCGTAGCTGGGATATTAGGTCAGGGGAGAGGAGGGGTAGGAAACTAGGAATTTTGAAAGGGCGTCGTGCATAAATAATTATAATAGGCCTATAAGTGCGAAGTCTATAGAGCAAGTCATATAGATAGCGAAGATGCGTTTATATGAAAATACAATGAAAATGGCATATAAGAAGAGTTGTGTAGGCCTATCGACTCGTTACCGCGAAGTTGCGACCCACGAGGGGCAAGCACCCTTCTGGCCCCGCAGGTAATTTTTCGAAATTATACACTTTTTGAATATGGTTCAACGTGTTTCAGATAAAATCAGGATGCAAAAAATGTGTTTTCTCAAAGAACTAAAGGTGCCCAACTGCTGTTTGCCCATCACAGTTATTGTAATTGCATGGTCGTTCTGTGTCATTTTAGCGCTCCGGGCAAGGACTCAATAGTGAGCCCCCAAAACTGAGTGTGCAGTGTATAGCAATGGAGGAGATAATTAAGCCCCGCAGGGAAATTTTTCGAAATTGTATGTTTTTCAATTCGATTCTACGGGTTTTGGGAACTACACGAAATTTCTGGAATACATAACTGTGGGGGCCCACCAGCGGGGGGGCCCACCGGCCAATGGCCGATGTGGCCAGTACGTGCCTGAAGAAAAGTTTCGAGTTGACTGGTTACGTTATCTAACATGTATGCGAACCCCCCCCTCCACCCCAAAAAATAACAAGCACATTCACGATTTTTTTTCAGTAGGCCTATCTCAAATAGAATCTTCGCTAATAAGCTCTTCTAAAAATTCTTGAAAATTAATGGGCGTACAGTATCTACATCTACTACGTTCTTGCAGAGTTGGTTTAGGAAAGCCTGTAATAAAATAAATGGGCAACGCCTCTTACCCACTTAAACCCCCGATCATTTTATTCATATCATTATGCAGTTCGCCGTAAAACCGATATAAATAAATAATGGTTATATCACGGACTCTTAATACTGCGTTTTTACAGGTCCATGGTTGTACTAACGTCATTTTAATTCAATAATTACATTCTGCTAATCCCTGAGATAGAACCGGACGCATACGCACTGGTTACGAGAGAGCGAGAGAGAGGGAGAGATATGTGCGTCTCTCTCTTGCTCATTAGCATCTCCGAGAAGGTGAAAGTGTGCGTCAGTGATCTCAAGTCAGTACCGCAGCACAGTGTGTCGAGTGAACACTGACAAGTCTCTTCTGTGAATCCGTTCTTCTCATGACAGACAAAACTCAATACAAGACTCAATCATGTTGCTAGTGAATTTTGGTTTGTTTATTATATGTGTGCAACTGGATATTATTAGTGATACATTTGCTCAAACAAACGGTAAGAAATTCTTGTCAATCAAACAGTGTATTAATAAGTGTTTATTTATAGCAATCTAGGCCTCGTTGACAAATGTACATTTATAGTTGATAATAAATCTACGAGATGACGTTTCCAAGTCAGATGGCTAGTTTTCGACCTTCGGCTCGTTTCATATTCCACCTCATTACGACGACTGGCCCGAAGCGCATAGATTGTTCGATTTCCTTGAGGTTGAAATTATTACGTTTTTACGGAATTTCCCGTGTCTGTGTGAGTGTGTGTGTAGTCTTGTTGACCTCCAACCAATCACCGGTCAGCTGTGTTGGTGTATTAGCTCGTAATGATCGTGATTATCATCGGCGGCTGTTGGAGACATGCCATGGTAAATAGTATTATGTAGAAAAACGCAGCACATGCGTTCGAAGATGAGTGTGACAATTACACAGAATCTAAACACTTTGGTTATGTCGTTAGTTTGTTTTATTGGGGACTTTGGTGATGGCAAAGATCGATTTGTCGTGAATGATGGGATTTGAAGTTTGGGTGTTTTGGATGGTGGGAAGGAAAAGGTCGTGATCTGTTGTCACGGAATATCTCTTTGTAACAGAGGAAAACCAAGAAACCCGTAGTCAGGATGGTCGACCATGGCGGGAGTAGAACACTTGTCGCATGAGTGACGGTTCAGCGTGCTAGCCATCGGTGCGGCCAACATGTCCGTCATTCTCGAACTAACAACATCTCAACGTATACAAATGCCGTATCAACTTTTTCTAACTTTTCGACTGTATTTTCAGAATGTTAACCTTTTTCTATAAATCTATTCGGTTAGAAGGTGAGTCGTGTCTAGAAAAAGTTTCACGTTGATCGATTTTGGAGCGCGCACAAAAAACAAACAGTCAAAGAGAAACACCGATTTGGATCGCATGTATTGTCGTCATCCATATGAGCGAGTTTATCAACTTTTACAGCACATTATTTTCCAAGCAAATGCACTGCAATCGAGCGATATGAAATATACTCGAACACTACTACACACCTTGATTTGGAAACTATCAAGTCTAATGAGCGTGTCGGGAGCAGCTTGCTTTGTTGGTGATCGTGCAACCTTGGACTTCTACTGAAAGTCGACATATGAGATATAATACGCTATTTGAGAAGACCGGGTTTTTGGGTTGTAAAAAGAAAAGAAATCTATTCCAACGAGTTGACCAGACGGCAAATACTATTTTTATCAGCCCCCGTTCGATAGAAAATTTGTTAACGATATTGAAACTTGATTATCGAATTTTGATCGAAATATTCAAGTTCAAACGATATCGATTGAAAAATTGCGAGATTGGAATCAAGTTACCAAGCAAACCAGAGAATTCTCATTTGAGGGTATAATGGTCTGTTTCATCCACAGCCTTCTTTATTAGAGAAGACGTCTCTATCAGAGAAGAATGATCTGAATAAAGAAGGCTGTGGTTTCATTATATTAATCGAAATTATTGGTGATTTAAATGTAGACATATTCAGAGAACATGAAGAACAAAATACGCTCAGATTACTAGTACATTCGTCGGTTCGTAACCAGTTATTTAAATTAAATAAGTTTATAAATAGCTTTTGTTCATTCCTAATCGTTTGTGTCGTTTATAATAAGTTGAAACATCGACTTGAAAACATTCATCTACATCGGGAAGAATGTTATAGGAGATGAAAAATGCCTCGAAAATATCTATTATGAATTATTTATCATCATTGATGTGAACTTCAACTCAAACAACAGAACGGGAACTTCTATAATAATATCGTTTATTCTGTCATATGGATGCATAATACATAATATCAGAATATTTAGCTAGCATGTACAGACAATTGATTTTCTTTTATAAAATATAATATGATAAGATCAGGCATGCAGTGGGGCCAGGACGGTCCGGGGCGTGCCTGGTACTGTTTTGGGAGGCAGGGCATAGCCCAGCTTCCAATTTTGGAGTGGAGGCAGGGCGGAGTATGGCGCTGATTTTTAGTAATCTGTTATTTTATATCTCATGGGACAAAGTAAATATTCAAATAAAAATCGAGTAATAATGGTAAAAATTAACTTGGGCAGTCCCAGTCTGCCAGCCACGTGCTAGAATTATAAGTACCAAAACTTACTGAATGTAGGCATAATTGTTTAAAAAAACAATTTTCAAATTTTTCCTTGCGGGGTGTTGTGGGGGGACAACCCACCAACAATTAGGAATCGCATTGACTGCTATTTGAATTATGTAATTATCGATCTTCATGCGAAATTTTGGGGTGCAATTTTGTGGTTTTACGACAGCATCACTGCCGGGGCAGACGTTGTGATGCCACCGCCCTGGTACTTTATTTTTTATCACTGCACCACTGGATAAGATATATATTGAAATGGTGAAATGGTTGAGGCTTAACAGGTTAGAGGAAAGTTTAAAAGGTGCTATAGTGTATCGAAGGATTGTTTATTATTCAAAGGGTGTTTTTATAATACGAAAGTTTATTTTAAAAATTGTTCACGGAAGTCTATTTTATTTTCAAGTTTATTTATTATTAATTTTGGATCATAGTGCTCTATATTATCTTCAAAGTAATCGTTAATGGAGTAATAATATGTAATGTTGGAAATGTTTTTAGGATATGTCTGAAAGTGTGTACTGATGATATGTTTTTTATTGACGATGGTAATTTGTTATAAAGTTTAATATTAATGAAATTTGAATTTTTTCGACTAAATTTATCCATTGACCTCGCAGGACAAACAGTTTGATTGAACAACGTGAAACTCTTTCTGAAGATATATTATATGCCTACATCATCTAACTTCGATCGGTATAAGTATGCCGGATCATTTTACCGGAAAAATAGATTCAAATGTATCAAATACAAAAAGAATAATGGTGTTCGATTATTTTTTGGTGTTTTCTGAAAGATCTTGTTTATTTCATTCAGAAAAAGTTGCGGGAGGTTGTGAATTGTGGTTTTTTATAGTTTTTAAACTCACTTGAATCTGATGGTTTTTGCATGTTGTTTGATAGGGGTGGTGCTGGAGGGGGTGATTTTTGTTTGTTAGGTTAGGGGTAGGTTGATGCCGAGGTTGGGGGGGATGGGGGCTGCTGGAGGGTGTAATATGTCCGGTAGGTTAGTGGTGGAGGTTGGGAAAAAAACACAAGTAGGTGTGCTCAGTGTCTCAGTAATTTTACCATAAATTGATCCAATTAGAAATTTAAGTAAATTGAAGTGGGCTGAATAATATTAGCTCAGGCATACGTTCTTTCTTCTATCTCATAAGAAAGTATGTACTTCTCTGTTGAATATAATATAAAACGGGTCATCACAGAATAACAAAGACCTGTCCTACCAACGTTAGTCATAATTAGTTTTTCCACTTATAAATATATTATCTTGAATTTCATTTAAGGGGATTTCAACACAATATTTATCGTTGAAAACTTGTTACTCACAATGTCCGGAGATGACATTTCAGGAATGTAGCCCATCACTTTATTTACAAAATATTATGTTTGTATAGGCCTAGACCTACATTGTTGTCGGACCATTAAGTCATCACGATTGAATGAAGCATGATTTCATAATCTTTTTCAGCCATCTATATAAATACTAGCATTTCATAAAACTTCATTAGTCTATATGGTGCCTAGAGAGGTGAGAGGCTACATACTGTAATCTAGCCTCTCTAATGGTACATATACGATTGATACATTGCAACAATGTAACTACATGTTCGAACCGTCGAGTAGAAAGAATGCTTTCAGTGGCGGCCCGAAGTGGCCGAAGCACGCGGGCCGGATGAGTCAGACACCCACGCCAACCTTTTGAACCTGGACCCCTATTCACTAACTCTTGTGAGAGTGAGATGAGATGAAAGCCAGTATCGCTATTCAGTTCACTAACTATTTTCTCGCGTGAAATGTCAGTCTCATTTCATTTCACAGTGAGTTCGTCTCACTGCCAACCAAACTCGTGAGATCGACGTGAGACCGGTTATAGGTTATATGAACAACGACAGTAATGTTGTAACTAATGAGTGATTGATTTGATTTGATTGATTTGATTTGTTTCTGTTTTTTCTGTTTATATAATAATAACTCGACAAATATATAGGCCTACATATGTACGCTATATACATATTATTTGACGTTATTTCCAATCATAAATAGTACACAGTTTAATATTATATAACCACGTTGAATAAAATGAGTACCAAGCTGGACACGAAGAGGGTGCCTGGGGAGCAGAAGCTCCCACCAAAGCCCCGCAGGTAATGTTTTGAAATATGGTCATTTTTAAAATGATTTTTGCGATTTACAAGCACTTTTGGAGTCTAATAACGGAATCGTTGTGGACGTTTTCAAAATGATCTTTGAGATTTTCCCCAGCAAAGCCCCGCAGGAAAGTTGTTGAAATTTGGTCATTTTCCAAAGTGCTCTTTACACGATCAATTTTAGTTGCATGAAATTTCAAGAATTGCACGGAATTGCAAGAAAATTTCAATGGTGTAAAGGCGCTTGCAACTTCTGATGCGAAATTTTCATTCTAGTAGCGAAACAGTTTGTAGATCCTACGGAGTCAACGGAAATCGTGACCAAAGGCTCCTCGCTCATTGGTCACTGGTGAAAGATTGCAGTAAAAGTTGAACGTATTTTAACTTCGTGAATTTCTTGCATGCAAGTGCAAGATTTCCTTGATCATGTGTAGGCAACATAGGAAACGTGGGTAGGCCCCTATTCTACTTTTCTGAAATATAATTTCAGGGAAAAGTTGATCGTCTAAAGTGGCTTGAAGTGACTTTTGCAATTTACGTGCAGTTTTGGTAATAATTGAATCAATATCGAAAAGAAAACTTGACGCTCACGGCGGAGGAGAAGGGGCACTCCAGCCTCGCAGAGAAACAAATTACGGAATTTGGAATGTACTTGCTATTCTGGATTATTTATTCATCATGTTTGGAGTATGTTATAGGATTATACATGCTTCAAGTAGGCATGAAAGAAAATGCGTATTATGTCACGTGTTATTCTGAAACGCGCGGTAAATACATTTTTCCAATCATAGCGTGCATAGCTGCGAATCGTGCATTTGTCTGTTTATCATAGCGTTTCATTTTCTTTTATTTTTTATCCAGATATTATAAAATAATTGTAGAAAACACGATGATGGAGTTAGGGACATACTAGCCCCGCAGAGATTTGTTCAGAAAATATGATATTTCAAGCGCTTTTTGCATATCTTGGAAATACACTTTCAATTTTACCAGTATGATATAGCTTTGCCCATTCTTTTCTTTTTCAAGCAGGATTTCAAAGTATGAATTGTGTTGAAATATGGTATTTCAAGTGTTTGTTATGAAAGCGCATCGTGGGAAATGTTGTATTCTATTCCTGTTGTACGCTGAACCTATACTTCAAACAAAAAGAGGCCTGGCAGGGAGTTTTCGGAAATATGACATTCAGAGTACCGTACCATATTTTAGCCTTCCGGTAATTCCGGAAATACTCGCCTATTGGCCTATTTCAAACAGGAGCCACGCAAATGTTTCTGAAAATCCAGTGTTGTGCAAGTTCCTCAAATAAAGGAACTAGTTCCAATCCCGTTACTCGGTCCAAAAAGCAACTTAAAAGTTCCCTAAAAAATTAGGTACTTTTAAAGTTCCTTTGAAAGTTACCGACGCGGAGTTTTTTGTTCGAAGTCGTAGGAGTATTTTCATAAGCTTTCACCCCCCCCCCCCCCCCCCCGGTATTTTAACAATAATTTATCAGAATCAATTCAATATAGTCGATCATTATTGATAAAAAAACACTTCCCCAACACCAACATTTATAATAATTATTAGATGAGCGTTAGCGAAGATTTCCATCCTACTCTTACGGAGCTTTGTGTGTCTGTTTTTCTGTTTGTTTGTTTGTTTGTTTGTTTGTTCGTTTGTGGGCACTGCAATGCACAGGTCACAGGGTTTGACCGATCGCCATGAACTTTTTCTGTACACGCAAACTAATTCAACTTAGAACCCTATAGCTTTTAGGTCATATCTGTTGGACCACTTTTTAGGAACATCATCTCAGGTTTTTAAAACCCCCAAAAGATTAGGCTGGGCTGAAATAATTGAGAAATAAAATCTCTCTAATATAATTCAAATTTTCCTTAAATGTAAACACGGAAATAATACACATTATTAAAAATTTGTGTGCAATTTGGACCAGCCGTTTCGAAGAAAATAATGTAATGAATGTTTTTTATCGATTGAATTTAGAAATAATAGTAGAAAAATGTTGCAGTGATAGACTCACGGCTCGCTAGATTCGTTGGTATCGAATGAAATATTTTTAGATGAGCGTAGTGAAGATTTTCATTCCATATACCGATTTTTTTTTTTTTTTTTTTGTAATTTTGTACGAGGCATACAGGTCAAGAAAAAGAATCAATCAACTCGACACTTTTTTCGTATTGGTGTTATACCAGAATAGGTTGGGATTGGTTTTCAGAAAATTCGGTTGAACGGTTTTTTCGGAAAAAAATGCAAAGTATGGAAAATCCCCATAAGAATAAGCCGGAGGCGAAATACTTGAAAAACCTTGAAACTTTAAAACTTCCAAAATCTCTAAAATTTCTAGTGATGAAACGTTGAAAATTTTCAATTGAAAATTTTCGGGAAATTTTCAATTCATTGAAAATTATCAATGCAAATTTATTGAAATTTTTAATGAAAATTTTCAATAAATGTTCAATTCATTGAAAATTTTCTATGAATTCAATGGAATCCAATGAATTCACTGAATTCATTTTAATGATTTTTTTTCAATGATTTTCTCAAAAAGTCGTTGGGTTTCATTCAATTGATTGAAAGTTTTCAATGCACAATCATTTACATTTTCAATGTAAATGTAAGTTATTTAAATTTTCAAAGAAAATTTTCAGTGAAAATTTCCAACATCTTTCCTCATTTACTTATCAAATGGGACATTACAAAGGAGTACTGGCCCAACCTACATTTAATTTGTTTTCCCTATTCTTGACAATTTTGTATCTTAATGCAAACTGCAAATGCATGTGGCGGTTCAGCAAATCATTGCAAAGAGTGAATTCAAACGCCAACTTCTTCTGTAACCACGCACAACCCCCCCAAAAAACGACTTGAAAATAAATTTGAAAATTTTCAAGCTCTCGAAAATTTTCAACGAAAAAAATCTTCATGAAAATTTACATCACTAAAAATTTCTATTGAATGTAGTAACAACCATCGAACACATTTTCAGCGATTTATAGAACAATCGAATGTGTAATAACGAAGAAAACGCATTTTTAATGTACTTTTTTACACATCAATAAAAGCAATTAAAAAGCAATTAAGAAACTATTGAATGTGAGCAACAAGTGTCACCAATAAATTAAAACGATTAAAATCTGTGATGGATATCAAGAAGGCACTGGTACCATTGTTGGGAAACCAAGGTCTATATACCAACAGACAGCCGCGGTTTTTAAACCTTTGAAGTGATCCATGGCCTGTATATGTACATTGAGCGGACCAAATGTTCTTAACTCTACATTTCCATACTTCTAAGCTCATCTCACAACGCATATAAGGCATCATCTTACAACGCATATTCTGCGTTTGCCTACTTCAGTTGATTGATAGTCACTTATTAGTACCGGTAGGGATAGGGTATTTATGCACTAAAAAACCTTCCATTATGAATCACTTTTGCACTCCAAATTGTTAAAATATGCGCTTAAAATGCATCAATATGCACTCAACAGGGACGTCGTTAGGGGGTCCAAAGGGGGGCGCACGCCCCCCCAATCGACATTTGCGCCCCCCCAATAATTTATCTTTCTTTGAAAAAGCTATATGTTGACCTGCGAATAAACACAATGAAATATTGCTACTTATCAATATGAATTATGATAAATAATACATGGTTGGTTTCTACGAGAATGATTCTGAATCCCGGTGACACGTTCCTTCGAATTTTTCGATAATGATTCGATCATTAGGATGCAAAACTGATCAGAGAACGCAGAAATCATTTCGAAATTGCCCATATTTCCAAAAATTCCTTGCGGGGCTCTTGTGGTGGGCTCCCGCCCCACAGCCCCATTTTCGCGCACCTATATAATATCGAGCTTGGTGATACTTGAAATCTGCGCCCCCCCAATACAGAAATCCTAACGACGTCCCTGGCACTCAAAAATACATAATATCTAGTGCCTATTTGACAAATACGCTATCAATTACAATTCAAAAACTATTGTAAGAATGTCAATAGTAAATATATGTAGGCCTATAGAATGGAATTGTGATAATTGAAAATAAACAGTTAATTCCGTCAATAACAAGTTGCTTTTGATAAAATTAATAATGCATGGTATATAGAGTATTATGTAGGTCTACCACGACACAAGAAAAAAAAACGGAAATAAAATTGGTATCAATAGGTGAAACTGAACAAAAGATTTTTATATTTAAAAATTGATTAAAAAAGACATCAAAAAAAAATCTCGATCTTTTTAAAAAAGCATTTTTTTTTATTAAATGAACTTGATGTCAAAAAAACAATTTAAAAGGGAAAACTTGATTTAAAAAAATGTTTTTTTCTGAACAAAATCATTTTTCAATAGAAAAAAATAATCTTTTTTGAAAAAATCTTGATTTGAGAATAAAAATCGAAAAAAAAATGACTGAGGATAAATATTTTAAAAATGAAGATTTATTGAAAAAAATATTGATCTTTTTGAAAAATATTTTTTTCCGTAAAGAAACTCTGTATATATATATATATTCTTTTTTTTTGAAATACCCTTTTTTTCCAATTCAAGATATAAAAATCTTGATTTTTGATTTTTGACAAAATGGGAGTTGAAAAAAAAATTCAAGTCCTTCATTCAAAATTAAAATGAAGTTAAGATGTTTTGAAGATTTCGGAGAATTTTTCTTTTTCTTAAATCTATAGTTTTTCCCAAAAAAAGATTAATAAAAAAATCGAGGTAATTTCAAATTTAAAAAAAAATCCCCAAAAATTGAGTTTTTTTAAATTAAAAAACATTTTTTTTTTAAATCTTGATATTTTACAAAGAAAATGTTTTCTTTCAAAAAATCAAAGAATTGAAAAAAAATCAAAAGATTATGGAGAAAAAATCACGAAAAATAAAATAAGAACACGAAGAGTAAAAAAATCAAGAAAAATGAAAATAATAAAAAAACAACCGAGAGAATAAAAAATCAGGTGTACACGCAAATGTCGAGTTGCTAAAATGTCAACCCCTAGATGATGATTATTGTTTGCTTAACGACCCCACCAACAGCTGTAGGGGGGTATGAATGAGCGGGTGATTATGAGTGAAAGGACGATCTTTGTAAATCTAGTATTATCATTGTTGTTGAACATATTTGGATGATGTAGGCCTATTTATTTGATGTTTTGTATGCTGAAGCTTTGTCTATAGTCTTCCATCTAGGCCTATATAAGGAGTCCCACAGTGAGATTTTCTAAAATATTGTATTTGGAAAATGTAATTTTTGGGTAAGATATGCCGAACCTTGAACCTGACTTCAAATAGGAGGAAATTTTTAAAGGAAGTTTTATGAAGTTTAGGATGTTTTTAAAGAGTATAGTATACTCTTTAAAAACTAGTATTACTAGTATTACTATCTAGTATAAGATAGTATTACTATCTTAATAATTTCCTCCAATCACATTTAAAAAAATGTATTGTTCTTATTATAGGCACGCAGAAGCGTTACCCCTTTTCACCTACTTAAAAGTTCAATGAAAAGAGTAATTAGGAAATTCCACATTCCTTCCTCTACCCCCTTTCCTACCACCATAAATCATACCACTTCCAACATTGAAGTCATTGACAAGCAGTTCACTTTGAACACCAAGAGTACCAGTCGTGTTACAGAAATGTTCCCGCCTTACTCTTTTATTGGATAATTTTGGAAGTTAACACTAAACAATCATATAAAAATGATGAAATACACGTCGATTATCGTTTTAATCGACTATATCGTTATATTGATACTATAAACACATTCGATTATCATATCGAACAAGTGATTATCGATACATATCGAATCGAATATCAACTGGCAACCCTAGGTAATACGGTCTATATACCCGAATCTCTATTGTCGGGCCGCCATACACTGGATGCTTTGGTTCTTGATCGCACTATTCGTTCGGAAAAAGAAAAAACCAAGTGGAGGAAGCGAGGAGGAGGAATTATGTATTATCTTCCTTGTATTCCCGACCTTGCTGAACGTTACGTCATCTGGAAAGTTGTATATATAATAGGACTGTTTGGAGTAAGAGCGCGGCTATTCATGAACGTGCTGTTCATTTTACTAGAGAATTGAATCAGTGAACCATCGACATCCGATCTAGACGGAAGTCCAATCTAGACGTCGAGCAGGTTTCACTGCTAGGTTTGAAATTACTCACTAAAATTCAAGTGATAATATTATTCAAATCTGCCAATATTCAGCATTACCATCTTTACAATGAACTGATACAAGAACTTCAATTAATTTACGTAAATATGTATATGTCTTAATAAGTCTATAATTCATAATGGAGTTGGTAAAATTGTTGGCGACAATTTAGTGAATACGCAGTTACGTCAACTTGATAGCCTGGTAAAACACCGCATTTCAATAATAAACATGGAAAGCATATACCTGTTACAATTTACTTGATTTTTATTCAATTTAGGCCTATTTTATTTGTTGTTTTTATTGTAGCTAGAAAGCTACAATAGGAAATACCTCTCAGAAATTTAAACAGGTTTAGCACTATGAAAGTATAACTCCTGAAAAACTGGTCAGTGTAAAAAATTTCAGAAAACGATTTATTTTGCATCTCTAGTTTCAACTGCAATTTGAATGTTTTTTCTTTTGTTTCTCATATGCAAATGATGATATAAAGGCCTGATAATCAATCAATGTATTCGGTTTTTAATTACCTTTGCGTTAATTATGTTCAGTTGCATGCTTATTTATTTTTCAATGTAGTATTAATTGATTCTATTTTCAAGTTTGTAAAAATTGCTCGATTCATGGAATTTGGTTTTCTTACCTCAGTACCATATTTTTATTGTCAATCATATTGTTCTTCATTATTTGTTTGCTATACAAGATGATTTTGTGGTTGTAGGCCTATGTGGATTAATGTTTTTGTAGTTTGATTTTATTATGTGACTATGAAATAGAAAAAAAAAACGGTATTTATACGTTACTTAGTCATCAAACTACAAGATGGAGCAATGGCTTGCATCACATTTACGTCTCGTATATCTATTAGGCCTGATTGGTGAAGATTTCACTTTCATTACCATCATTACTTGTTATTACTTTTGGCAATATAAATCAATTTACGATTTTTTTAGAAATAGAATTTTAAATTATTTCGTCTCGTATTATTTGCATCATCAAAGTGAAGGAAAATTGGTCTTGTTATATTTTTGGATGAGCAAAGTGGAAGGACAGTCTTGTTGTATGTGAAAAAACTTTTTGTGTTGTTGTTTAATTGTGATCGACAAGTCGGAACGAAAACTTAATTTGTGATGAAACTTGGCGTGCTCATATGGCAGTATCTAAAATTGCTTTGATTGGTTATGAGACAAACTGTGTAACTGTGTATTTCCAAAAGCTGGAAAAATTTTCAATAAGAATAATCCAGAGGAAAGAAATTGGAAAAAAGTCTTCTATGAAAAGTGAGAAGTGAAAGTTGAGATACTACCCCGGTGGCTCAGTCAATTATTGCTAGCGGTAGAAACTGAAGTCACCATTGGGCGTGGGTTCGAGTCCCGCATGGCATGGATTCTTTTGTAAACGTCCTTTCACCTATCGTCACTTCATCGTTTCAATATCACCCGCTCATTCGTACCCCCGTCTAACCTAGCTGTTGGTGCAGTCGTTAAGTAGCATTAAAAAAAAGACACATGCAAAATTGCAAATGATGTACATCAATCACATTACCTGGACTATGTAGAGAAAATTTGAAATAATATTTTTGTAGACTAATTGAATCTTTTGAAAGAGCAACAGGTGACACAGTCCAGTCACCGTTTGGAGATTCATAACGATTAAAATGAGCAACAGGTAAATTCAAACAATCTCTCTTGGTTATCTTACAAGCCCACAACACTTGTGGTGCATTTTTCTGGTTTTACCTTTATTTAGGCAACCAGGGACACGAAGTGAAATCGAAATCGAAATTAATTGATATTTTTGTGGAAGTGGAATCGAAATTAAAATTTTTAATCTACGTTCATGAGAACTGGAATCGAAATCGAAATTATTATTCTGAGATTGTCCCAAGTAAAATCAAAATTGGAATCGATATAATTTTTTTCATCAGAATTTTCTATTCTAGTCAAATAGATTTTTCAATAAGTAATTAAATTCTCTGTTATTATGTGTAGATAAAGCTGGTAGTAAAACTTGACATTACGGGGTGAGCTCAAAACCGCCGAGCGGTTGCGACGTGTGATGGGTATGGTGGAACAGGGATGGTTTCAAAAGAACTTCGCCAACACTAAACCTGTCTGTTATACCGCTCTCGAACACGTGACTAAGTGCACCTGTCAAATGATGGTTATTGAATGCTGGAAATTCCATACATGGTGCATAATGGAGAGATTATCTTTTCACCAAACGAATACATTCTCGACCTACGACTTTTTGTGTTTCAAGTCGTATTCCTGTACGGCGGACTGCAATACCAATACAATACCGTTATATTTTATTCGACGTTTGGAAAAATTCGTGGAAAACATGAATAATGTCATACTTCACAAAATATGAGAAGGGTTGGTACTTATACCGCTTGATTGTAACTACAGAATAAAATCCAGTTAGCCGCACTGTTGAATAGTGATTGAAATCAAAATCAAAATTGAAACTAATGTGAACAAAATAAGAATCGAAATCAAAATTATCAAGTCGAGAAGTGGATTCGAAATCGAAATTAATTATTTGAAAAATTGGAATCGAAATCGATATGTAGTATTGTTGGAAAAGCGGAATCGGAATCGAGATTTTTATAAACCAATGTTGGAAGTGAAAGTAAAATCGAAATCGAAAAACATTTCACTTCGAGTCCCTGATTTTAACATCGAACTTTGACACAAAATCATTGTTCCCAATCAAGGCTACGGATGTAGGTAAGGTAGGATCGTATGGCCGGGGCACCACGCGGGTGATCTTACCACCCTATCTTGATTATTTGAAATAAGGAACAATGAAATTTGACACCATTAGTGCACTGTCTGTGACCATACTGATTTCAGTCCGCTATAGTGAAAAACGCACAAAACAGTAATATTCGGGCAAGTATGCCCCTGCCCTTTTCTAAAGTCCAATCTTGAATATGTATTGTTGTTGTTATCCTGTTAGTATTCCCGTCCCGAGGAAAGCGCCAGGATGATGGCGATCAGCCGTGGTGGGCTCAGGGAAACAACCGGCCGTTCAACTCGGCCACCACGGAGCCTCCTTCGCCCGACCAGTGGTGGCTGCAGACGGAGCGGACCACCACGCGCAGGTCCACGCGCAGGACCACGCGCAGGACCACCACTGTTGACGACCGACCAGTGTGGTCTGCGGATAGTACCACGGCAAGGGCTACGACCACGAGGAGACCGACGGGCCAGAAGAGCAAGAGTGAAATGAGTGAGTACCGGTACAGTATCATGTTATCAGAATAAGGGCCCGAATTACCAACATGACCGGAACAAAACCAAATGAGAAATCATGGAAGCTCAGTCAACTGTCGCTTACTGCGGTAGAAACTGAAGTCACTGTTGGGCGTGGGTTCGAGTTCCGCATAAGGCATAGGGTTTTGTAAACGTTCTTTCACCTATCATCACTTCATCGTTTCATTATCACCCGCTCATTTGTACCCCCGTATAACCTGGCTGTTGTTGGGGTCGTTTAGCACCATAAAATTAAAATGAGATCATGGAATTAACAAGTCTTTAAAATCTATATTTCATATTCTTAAGAAATTTAGAGAATTTGTATTTTGTTTAGACCGTGTTCTTTAGTCGTACTTCTTAAACTCCCTCTGATGCTAATAGATCTCAAGTCATCATTACAGTGTGTTGTTTAAAACCAATATAAAAATATAAAATAAACAAACTCCAAACCACTATAATGTAGTATAGCAATATAGGCCTACTGATGAAATATATAGTTCTATATCTTACTATTAGGCCACTTCTTGATTATAAAAGGATTTGAAAAAAAAAAAAAATTGAATGCTCTTCCAAAATATGTTTTTTTGTATTTTGTTGAAAACATTAGATCTGCTATTTACGTTTCAGAGTGTGATGAATATTCCGCTCTGGTGCGTCTGTCGGTTGGAGCTTTGCCGTTGACGCCTGATGCCGATCCTGTCTACCAGACCGTGGAGAAGTGCGACTACGCAGGACTTGAACTGATTGTTGGCGGCACCAAGACGGCAGCCGGAGAGTTTCCGCACATGGTAACAATTAGCTCACTGATAACCAGGAAATATTGTATGTAGATTAATTGTCAGATGCTAGGAGAACATTATTGCCTGCACACGACTATAGATATTGCACAGATGCAATTGTTGTACGAACTTTTAAAATGAACAAAAATGAACAAAATGTAGTTTTAAATTTTAATCAAATTTCATAGTTATCATTTTTTCTCAATTCAACTCTGTTTTGTGGAAAGCAGATGGGTGGATTTTTTCTAATAACAATAATCCTTAGAAATAGAAAAAACATTTCTATTCTCGTCCCGTACAGTGTTAAAGTTGATTAATTTATTTTTGTGACCGTGAGCTAGGACAATAGCTATCTACGATGGATACGCGACTGCGTTCAAGGTCACTCGGGAACTGTGTAAGAAAGGAATGCCGCGTATCGAATCACGGTCGACCTATCGCATCAAATTCGAAAAGCGCGGTAGATCATTCAAAGCTAGTTCATAGTTGGCAATTATAGAATTATTGAATAATTATAGAATTGATAGTTCAAATTTTAGGCATTTTAGCTCAGGTTATAATCTCTGCACATAGGCCTAGGGCTTGGGCATTGCCTAGCTAGGCTGGGCACTCATAGGCAAGCGATGAAAATAGGCATTGACCGATGGCTGTCACCTGTCAAAATTGCGATCTTTTGAAAGAGAGAAAAAATTAGATCACAGTTCTATCATCGCATAAAAAGTACATAGTCCTATTCTATGTTGCATTACATGTCCAACGATGAGTGTCATATTAGTAGTTCTCACGCTGTTCATGTATGAAACGAAAAATAAACAGGAGCTGAGACCGTTTTTTCTGTTTGCGGCATATAGCCTAGGCATAACTACAGAGCTTTTATACTTGTCATAGAGTGTAGAAAATAGCTCATATGCATGATAAAAACATGATAGTGCTCACCAGTGAATGTCGAAGAGAACAATAATCACATTCATAATACCACTTGAATTCTGGATTCATGTAAAAACGAATTATGAAGTACCATTAAAAAACCATTCGATTCCCGCTGTATTGTCTTCCATCTTGATTTCATGGAAGTACCTTACAGTGCCGTTGCGTGCGCCACCAACATCTCTTACACTATTTCAGAAATCGCTCTGCATTTGAACTAACATAAGTGACGTCATAGTCGCGTATCCATCGTCGATAGCTATGGTCCTAGCCGTGAGTGACCTTTGTGGTTTGAATCATGTGACGTAATTATTCTTTCTGTGTAGGCTGCTATCGGATACCGTGGTACCAACGGTCTAGACTGGGACTGTGGAGGATCTCTGATCAGCGACTTCTTCGTGCTGACGGCAGCTCATTGCGGTATTTCGCAGAAGTGAGTAGCACATTCGAAGCCCAAAATATTAGATTTTAAAATTCTCTTCAAAACTTGTCTTATTTTATTCGATATTATACTTCCTGATGCGATAGACATGCTAATGGTAATGGTAAATACGATTCCAGGTATTCATGAGTTTTAAACAAACAAATTTCTGAATATTGGATGTACGATTAAAGCTGTTAATCGGTTTGAATGCCAATGTTATTTCTATTTGTATTCATAAGTGAACTGAAATACCGGTAACATTGGTGTCTAGGTAAGGGGTACCAGGCATCTGAAAAATCCCACACAAGCCCTCTAATTTAATAAATTCAAAATGTCGGTCTGGAATTGTAAGAAACACAAATACATACGTGGACATATATTTAAAAACAAATTAAAAGTGTCCTCCTTTTCATTTGGATGGGGTTTTGTAGCTCATATCTCTCTCGGCTGATCAACAACTTTAATCTTTCGTGAAGTTGATAATTATTTCGTGAATCTGACCAAAATCGTTCAATAGTTGTTTGAAAACAGTGTAGTGCCAACTTGAGGGTCCATGGGAGTCGAGTTAGCGGAATATCAGTTTTTGTGAATAACTTTTGAATGGTTCGAGATATTGAAATTCTCAAAACATGGAAACACTGACATTTGCAATACCTTCATGATGGTGTAAGTAACAACTACACTTATCTCATATTGTACAATTGTCAGATCATAGAGAAGTAGTGGTGTGCGAGTCCAGGTTTTCAAACTCGTGTCCGATTCGAGTCCGATTCTTCATAAAATTATCGAGTCCGAACCGAGTCTCGAGTCTTTTTTCAAACATAGAAATTATCATCATGAAGATTTCAAGCACCATCAATACAAAACTTCAACTTCGAATAATCATTATGCGCTAGTTAGTAACTAGTCGTCAATGAAGGAAAGGAATAAATGCAAAGAATAAATGAAAAATAATGAAGGGCATGTTCATTCTTATATTTATCAATTCACTTCATGTTGAGCTCACTTGAAGTTGTTGTTATACAGTACCTAAATTTAAAATTAGGCCCTACTCAAATAATATGATGAACACATAAGTGAGTAATTTCAAATTTCTAGAATTCAAACATTTGAGAATACAAATTTCGGAATCGGTGGCAGATTCAAGGACTCGAATGGACCCGGAAATCGAATCTAAAATAATTACTACGAGTCCGAGTTCGATTCTGGCGGAGACTCGGACTTGAAATTGGGTAGACTCGCACACCCCTATAGAGAAGTAACCAGAGAGATGCATCTTGGGTAGCGAGCGGGCGACCGATGCTTGTACCGTAAATACCGGCCTCGGTGGCTCACGGCGGCCATATTCTTCTTTGGTATAACCATAGAGAGGCGGCATAACCAAGTTTGAATGTGTTGATAACCACTCTCATGCAACGAAAGTACAAAATAAGTGTGTATTAGTAAACTCTGCGAGTAAGAGCAATGCGAAATAGCACGTAATGGCTGTGTGCGAGTCGCAATATAGGCCTAAGTTAAATATGGCGGATTGTCGCCATTTTTTGAAGACGGCCTTGTACGCCTGTATAACCCGTAGATGCATCTATCCGTATACTTCTCTATGATCGGGCATATATACAGTTGAAAAATGTGTCTTTATAACCGTTTACGCCTAACAATTACGCAATATGAGATAAATGAATATCATCCACTTTTACACCATCTTGAAGGTATTACAAATATCTGTGTTTCCTTGTTTTTGGAATTTCAATATCTCAAACCATTCAAAGGTCATCACCAAAAACCTGATATTCTGCTAAATCGACTCCGTTGGACTCGCAAATGAGTTTTAGAGATAAGATGTGTAGAAATATCCGTGACAATTATTCTCTTTGTAAATAGTCCTCAACATTATACTCCTGCTATTTTGTATTATATTAAATTACATTATATTTTATTTAATCATTACAATTTCTATTGTCACTAATATCTTAACTATTATATTCTACTTTTATGCTAATGTTTTATACCTGACGATACCCGTACCTTGTACTGGTCCACGGGACGATAATAAAATACAAATACAATACGTTGCAGGGGTCCGCCTATCATGGTACGTCTCGGCGAGCAGGACTTGAAGTCGGACAACGACGGTGCGAAGCCAACCAACTACCGCATCGCTCAGGTCGTCCGCCATCCCGGCCACAAGCCGCCGGCGCGGTACAACGACATCGCCTTGCTCAGGCTCGCGCAACAAGTCAAGTTCAACAAGTTCGTTCGACCCGCTTGTCTCTACAACAGGGACACGTTCGAAGTGCAGACGACTATCGCTACTGGATGGGGGCTCACGGGTTTCAGTAAGTCACTCACGCCTGGGGTTTCTCATTCGGTGTTGTCTTGGTGTCCCGGCATGACATGTTTTGGAATCGGCGCTATTCGACAGTAAAAGTAGCAGGTAGCCGTCCCGGTGGCCAAGTCGATTATCGCTTGCGGTAGTAACTGAAGTCACCGTTGGGCGTGGGTTCGAGTCCCGCATAAGGCATGGGTTTTTGTATACGCCCTTTCACCTACCATCACTTCATCGTTTCATTATCACCCGCTCATTTGTACCCCCATATAACCTAGCTGTTGGTGGGGTCGTTAAGCAGCATTAAAAAAAAAAAGTAGCAGGTATGCTGTCAGTGCTAGAAAGTGGAACTTGTGAAAAGTCACAGAATGAAGCGCGCCCACATTTCAACAGACAGTTCATAATTGTAGCATTTTGTCGGCCATATAGGAATTTAGAAGCGCATTCTTTTGTTACTTTTAGTGTCAAATACTTCCTGAAATAATAATGAAGTGTGAAATGAAATTGATGTTTTAGATTCTAAAAGTATTCCAACTACACCCTGTGGGCATTGACATTGTGATAGTTTGGATGTGGTGCGAGCTCAGGTTGACACACAACTAAAGGTACTAGGGAACTAGGCTATATACTTGAGAAAATAAAATATTCATTTGCACTGGTGAGTACTTGACAGTAACTAACAAGTAGGTCTGCATGACCACTCAGGTTGGAAACTGACAAGTTGTGTCTAGACCCAGTAAAACTGGCAACTGACTGCTAGGTTGCCTTCCTTGTCCTTATACATACCGGTACCATTACTAAATAATGGAAAATTCTTTGCGAAATCCTGAAAACTCATGCGAAATCGTGTGAGCATTTCCCTACAAGACTATTACGGGAATCCCCTACAGGACCAGTGTCCGAAAGTGTTGAGGAAGACGAGAGGCCGACAATTGACCAGTTTTTTACTAGTGAAACTGATAGAGCGCGAGTAAAACAGTTCTACTACACACATTCTGTCGCATTGGTTTTCATAACATTTATATTTTCACCACATTGATCTTCGATATCTACAGAAGAGGACAAGTGAAGTGAGAATAAATACAATCCACTTCTATGATATTAATTTGTTGCAGCGGACGATTCAAGTTCCACGTTACTGAAAGTGGCGTTGAGTATAATGGACAGCAACATGTGTGACCGTGCATATGCGTCAGAAAAGAAGACGAATAAACTGAAGGACGGAATCGTAGCATCCATGCTGTGTGCAGGCGATGTTAAAGGAGGCAAGGACACTTGTCAGGTGAGCAACATCTTTATAATAATGTAGAAGTTTATAAAGTTTCCCTAAAAAAACCGGCACATGCAGCTCAGTGGTTCACGCGCTCTCTTCATGTGATCCGGGAGGCGAGGGGAATTTCAAACCCAGTTCGATCCCCGCTGCCAGGGTTTTTTGTGGTTTCCCTCTATAGTCTAGGCTAATGCCGGGATGGTTCCCACAATATAGGCCACAATCGCTTCCACCCCACTGTCCTTCCCATTACCCAAGAACCTTCATCTCATCATCCCATCACCTCATTAATCATCCATCCGACGCCATTAGATCTGCGCTATCATAACAGTGCGTCGTTAAACCCAATCCCCCCCCCCCCAAAAAACAGTTTCCATAAAAAACCGGGACGTCTGGTCTCCCTATCTTGGGTTGCTATACAACAACAATGCCAGCATGGGTTACAACTCATGACACACCCACCCACGTCTATTTGCTAGTAGGGCGAGCCCTGTTGATGTTAAGCACAAGAATTTGCCAATAATTACAAAAGTAAGCACTCGCATGTCATTTGCTTTGCAACTGTTTGTCGACTCTGGATGCTCTTAAGCAGGAAGCTTTATTGATATTTTTTCATTGATGATTTCAGGGAGATTCCGGAGGACCTATCCAGATCCCAAGTCCGAAGAATCAGTGTATACACAACGTGATTGGTATAACATCATTTGGCAAGTTCTGCGGTTTCAACACCCCAGCTGTTTACACTCGAGTTTCCTCCTACGTTACTTGGATTGAGAGTATTGTCTGGCCTTGAATTATCACTACCATTACTTTAGATGATGAATAGGAAATATAATATATTGTGTCATAATACGAAATGAGAGCAAAAACAATTGAATCACTTTGTTGAGACAAGAAACTGAAGGAATTTAACATGTAGTTGCTTAGGGACAGATTTGGAATTGTCAATTGTGCGTCGTTCAAGAGTTGCTAACAAGGAATTGAATACTGCAACAGTTCAGTGAGTAAGTGTCGACTGTTACAATTTTTAGCACCGCCGCATAACATTGACCTACAATACTCGATCGATATAATCATAGACGATGCATCGGTAGACACCTGCACAGGAGTCAGGCGACTAATAATGACCACCAAGCAGTTTGTTTAGTTTCCCGTCTTAGCGAAGCGTTTAATTGGTTTTTGATAACAGACCTTTTTTAAGAAGTTGTTTTGTTGGATGAAAGAAAACAGATTGTATTGTAAGTCTTTATTCGGTCAATATTTGTATTAATAAAATATAATATAATATCCTAATATAGCTGTTATAAATATAGGCCCACAATGATTGCTCAAAGTAAGCGGGGTTCACTATTGAAAGTGGTCTTCCACCCAAAGCTTCTATTTTAGGGCTACACTATTTCAGGCAAAGGAATAACAATTTGCAGGTGTCATACATAATACTGTAATACATCATTTTTCATCATTATTTTTATTAAAAAAATTACTCGTATCAGTACCGGTAGGCCCAATTAATTATTTATGGTATCTAGGTGAAGCTAAATATTCAATTAAAAATATTCAGTAACATTGAAAGGAAGATTGGAACACAACGAAAACGTACATTACCATTACTTTTATACGTTTGTCTTTGTTGAGAAATAAAATTGTCAGTAATATTTTTTTACTGCTCTGAAGAGCGTGGCAATAACTGATTTAATGTTGTGTTCTCACTGTTTTGTTATATATAACGAACACAAATTTTCAATTTGAAAATTTAATGATTTTATATGTGTATATTTACTGATACCAGCAAATTGGTTGAACCATTTGTGAGAATAATAATTATGGTAGCTTCAAATTTTGAAAAACTCCATATGAATAGGCCTAGTACAAATCTGGAAAAATTGAATTAAATTCATTATGAAAATCTTTTTTTTATTTTTATGAATACATTTTAAATTTTTCATATTTTTACCATTCGAGTTACCATTATATTGGTTTTTCAAGATTTGACTATGATTTTTCTCGAAAGAGGTCCACCGATTCTTTACAAATTCGTTTTGCATTCTTCTGATATGGTTCAGTGTTGGAAATGAAGATTTATAACTATAACAAAGAATAAAATCAGACATACGTTTTCCCCATATTTATGGAACTGTACCATTTCTTTTGCTTTTCTAACGTAAGCTAATCTTATCTTACCGGCAGAATGATTTCTGCAATAACAGTCTATGGGAGTTGATTTAGAGGAATATCAGTTTTTTGGTAATAACTTTTGAATTATATAATATATCAAAATTCTGTAAACAAGGAAATAAAGATATTTTTAATAACTTCAAGATGATATAAGTACAGTAATAGCTATTTATCCCATATCGCACAATTGTCAGGCGTATACGGCTAAAAAATGTGTATTTTCAACCGTAAACGCGTGACAATTAGTAGTAGTAGTAGTGATTTATTTAGCAGATGAGTGCTATCTTTACATGTCATACATACATATTACATACAGTTTGATATAAGAAATTTGATATAAAAAATATAAAAATTTGATATAAAAAATTTGATTATAGTAACACAAAACAATACACTATTGTTATTATAATTCTCTTATAACATAACTATAACTGATTATACATAATGGTCAAAATTAATATTCTTCAACAGTAATACATGGCATTTCAGTATATAACTACCTGTGCAAATAAGTGATATAACACACCATTGAAAATTTTACAAAATAAAACTCAAATTCGGTTTTCACAGATCATCCCAGAATGACATTTTTTCTTCACTTTTGGCATTGAGTTTACCTGTCTTGATATACTTAGAACATTCTCTCCTGAATTGTCCTACAGTTTTGCACATTTTAATTTTCATATCTAATCTATTATATATTTTCATACCTTTAATAAAGATGGAATTGTCCTGAGCTTTGTTAGTAGTTCTTGTGACATGTACATTATTTATATTTCTGAGATTATAACTTTTATACTCTTGGTTATAAGAAATTTTTTTACACAGATAATTAGGCACTATACCTCTTGTTATTTTGAAAATTAAGCACATAGTGTTCAACACAACTCTCTGTTTGATAGTACTCCAACAAAGTACTTCACACATTTTATTTATAGCCGTATCTTTCCTGACTCTAAGAATGCAACGCATAGCCTTATTTTGTTGTTTTTGAAGCGTTTCAATTTGACTTTTACACAGAAGAAATAAGATTGAGCTACTATAATCAAAATGTGGGGCTATAATAGCTTGATAAATCAATAGCTTAGATTCAATTGGCAGATATGCACTTATTCTCCTTAGAAGTCCAACTTTCCTTGCTACCTTACTTATGATATATTCCCCATGTTGCTTATAGTTAAGGTTTTCATCTACAATTATTCCGAGATATTTCACAGATTCAACAATCTCTAGTAACTCACCATTAATTCTAAATTCAGCTAAATTAATTTCATCACATATATTAGTTCTAATCTTTTTTGAACACATAATCATTACTTTGGTTTTCTTTATATTTACTTTCAATTTGTTAACCAACAGTGTCTCCTCTAATGATTGAAGATCTTTATTGGAATTGGAAAAAACATTATCCCATTCTTTTCCTGAGCATATAATAAGTGCATCATCAGCATACAGATGAATGGACGAATAGTTGAGACATTTAGCTATATCATTGATGTATAGTATGAAAAAAAGGGGACCCAGGACAGATCCTTGCGGTACTCCTGTGTTATTATCTAAATAACTCGAAAAGGCATTACCATATTTTACCCTTTGAGATCTGAGTTCGAGGTACGATTTTATCCACTGTAAAACTTTACCACTGATACCAAAGGAAAATAATTTGTTCAATAAGATGTCTCGATCAATTGTTTCGAAAGCGCGCTGCAGATCTAGAAAAATTGCGATTGATATCAAATTTTTACTATTCATATTTGATGAAAGCTCATTGAGTACTAATTGAATAGCCGTCTCACATCCATGCCTATCCCTAAATCCTGATTGTGTTTCAATGAGAATATTATTTTCTGTTATATATTTATCAAGTTGTTCTTTAACAACATATTCCAGCACCTTTTCAATGGTTGATAATAAATTTACTGGTCTGTAATTTTCCCCATCAATTAGGCGTTACGGGATAAATAGTTGATACTTATACCATCTTGAACGTATTGAAAATAACTGTGTTTCATCTCCATCAGAATCCCGATATTTAATACCGTTCAAAACTTATTTCCACAGAAAACTAAAAAAAACTGAAATTCCACTAAATTGACTCCCATGTACTCTTAAGCGTGTTTCTATCCTTGCAGAATACTATTGAAGAAACTTGTTAGATCAAATCCCCATCAAGGAAGGATAAGGTAGGATCGGTTGAATACAGCACTACCAAGGCGATCTGACCACCTCAAAGGAAATAACTATAATGTGATTCATTTAATAAAACATAAATAGTAAACTACCGCATTCCTGGAAAAGTAACATTTCAATAATTTGGGGTTGGGAAAAGGGATCTTTATTTTTCTAGAGAGTGATAATATGTTTTCCAAGGGTTACCATAGCAACTAAAAAAGTTAGGGACAAACAAAGTAATACTAAAGTTGTGATTGAAGAACACAATGTTGTAACATTGTTCATCAGTGTTGACATCACGTGGAAGAATTTTCAGTTTGAACAAATTATCAATATTTTATTATATTTATTCACTTTTAATTTGGAAAATTTGTCCGAGTTATATTTTATTCACTCAATTTATCCTCTTGCAATGAACCTCTGTTGATGGAACACTGCACTAACGTCACAAGTTGCATTCCGGATCGCTAGATGGAGCTGTTCAATGATACACCTCCGTGATCAAACTGACGGAAGGGGGAATTCGAAGCGTTGGAATTAATAGATTCCACCTATCTCCCATAATTACTTCAGATTTAATTGCTGCTATAGATACTGTCTTCATTTATTGACACAAATTAAAATTAATTTTATCTATGATCTAATATCTAAATATTGCATGAATTGAAACTTGCAAGTTACTTTGCTGGACTTTTAGACCTGTTGAACAACGTGCACAGTCCTGTAATTATACATTAGTAGGCTATATATACATTGAAGATCTTTACATGTAATCAATTGAATTTATTCCGTTTCTATAACAGTGAATATAATAATTCACCCTCTAGATGTAAAGCAAAGATATCTCTGAAAATGATGTGATATTAAATTAACTTATTGTTTGACAACAGATCAAAATAATTTATTTTGTTTCTTTGAAAAGGTTTTCCATTGAAAATGTACTTTTACTATGTTAAAATTCAAATCTTTAATAAATAATATAAAAAAAAGAAGTTATTCACTATTTTTCTTCTACAACATTCACAAACATAACATGACCAAAGAAATATGATAATTTCTACAAGGTTAGGCCGACATCAGTATAATAATCCGATACATACTTAAGGAGTTGACGTAAACGTGGATGTCACAACACTTGTCGAGACTGTCACTACTGTATTTGTTAGCGTGAAGGTCGTTGTGACCGTTGCTGCCGATACCGTTACCGTTGCTGTTGAAGTCGTCGTAATACTAGTCGTAAGAATCGTCGCTGTCACCGAGGTCGGTACGGACACTGTTGCAGTCACCGTTGACAAACTAGTCAACGTTGTTGTTGTTGGTGAGACTACTGTTGACGTTGACGTTAAACCTGTAGCTGTTGATACTGTAGTAACGAATGCGGTTATTGTCACCGGAACGTTGACCGTCACCAGTGACGTGACTGTAGCGGTCACTGTCGGGACAGTAATGACAGTAACTGGTATTTGTGTTGGTACTGCAATTGTAGTCGACTCTGTGATTATTTGAAGCGAGGTAAGAGTAAATGTCGACACAATTAAAGTAAATACTGATTGCGATACAGTGACTGTACTCGTAGATGCTATGATTGATGTTGTTACAGTTGTTGGCTGTATAATAACAGTTGTAACTGTTGGTACCAAAGTCACGGTGGATGATGCTGTGACGACCTGAGTAGCAGTGGCAACGGTGGTTATTGTTGATGTTATTGTTGCGGGGTTGTTGGTTGTTGTAGTGGTTTTTATGTTGGTGATTGTTGTCGTTTGAGTGATTTGGGATGTTTGGAGTTGAGTCGATGTTGCCGTTGCTGTTGTTGTCAATGTGAACGTGAATGGTGTCTGTGTTTCACTTGGATAGATTTCTGGTGCTGGTGGAAGCTCATGCTCGTACCATTCATATTCACTGGAAAATGGAGAATCATCTGTAAAAACTTCACACGTACAAAAACTACCATGTACGGGTATTTTTTTCTCTTAACGGATACTATATTGCTATATATTGCACGTTGCTTAGTGCTCCAAAGTAACTTATCTTATATGGTAATAATAAAACTAACTAATTGGCTGAAATCATATGAATAAAGGGCTGACTAATTACAAAAACGAGCATCTTTTGGAGAGTGTCTCCAGATCTAGCACATCAATGCCAACAAAACAGCATTTCCACAATTCAGGACTAGGAGGCGAATTAGCGACAGCAGCCTCCTAATTCGACTACCCAACACTAAAAGCATCGAAAAAGTAGCAGAAGTCAAGTTCCTGGGATTATTAATAAACGAGACCGTGGACTGGACATCTCACATAGCACACCCAATGTCACAGCTCACAGTCAGTCCATACATCTTCCGGAATCTGAAACGACGGTGAGAACAGCCTACTTTGGCATAGTATATTCCAGACCTGTTATGGCATTATCTTCTGGGGAGCCTCACCATACGCCAAACGGATCCTACTTCTTCAGGAGCGAGTCCTGTGAGCCAAGGTACGGCAGCTGATGCAGACGCCTCTACACCCGACTATACCAGCCATCTACGTATACCATACTATCCTTTTCGCAATCTCATCCTACGCTAATCTACAAGTAAATAACACCATTCACGCACATAACACAAGAAGAAACGCCGATCTACGTAACCTCTTTCTCACTCTCTTGAACCCGTCATATCAAGGAGCCGCTCTATACAATCATCTTCTGCAACTCAATTAACAAAAGAGAGGTATACTACAATTCAAGCAAGATCTAAGAAGTTATTTGTTGAAGAATGAAGATGACACTATATTCTGTACTCGAATATTTTAACTCGGTACCATACAAATTTGTATTTCAATTTCAATTTCAATTTCAATTTATTTGTTCTTTACATGTTATACAGGAAATGTTGTTATGAATATGTAAACTCCCCAATGAGAATAGCTCTTGTGCTGGAAATTATTACAATTAACATGATCAGGTTTATATTTGAAAGAAACATAGAAGATGTAAAAAAAGAAGCAGATGTAAAAAATGTAAAGTTCAAAGTGTCAAGTATCTGATTATTATCATTATATTTTTTGATTTTTTTTTGATAATGCTAGGCACATTAATTCTAACTGATCAAACAGAAATTGTTATATGATTATACAAATTATGAAGCTGAAACTAGGACTATTTCGAGATCCGTCACTAAAACTAGAGCTAGAAGGTGAATTAAATATATTTCCTTTCATCCAGACATTCTTATTATAATTATTAGATGAGCGTAGCGAAGATTTTCATTCCATATACCGAAAAATTTTGGGCTTGGTTTTTATGTTTTTTTTTTTTTTTTTTTTTTTTTGTGTGTAATTTTGTACGCGGCATACAGGTCAGGAAAAAGTTTCGATCAACTCGAAACTTTTTTTACAAATTGGTGTTATACCAGAATAGGTTGGGATTGTTTTTCAGAAAAATCGGTCCAACGGATTTTCCGGAAAAAAATCGGAAAGTATGGAAATTCCCCATAAGAATACGCCAGGGGAGAAATACTTGGAATTTTATTTTTTTCAAAAGCTCTCAAATTTATACTGAGTGTGGAAAGATCCATCATACCTATTTTAAGCGATTTATGGAACAATCGGATGTGAAATAACGAAGAAAACGCATTTTTAAGGTACTTTTTTACACATCAATAAAAGCAATTAAGAAAGCAATTAAGGAACTATTAAATACTAGGAAAACGCCTTATATGCGTTGTGAGATGAGCTTAGAAGTATGGAAATGAAGAATTAAGAATATTTGGTCGGCTCAATGTACATATACAGGCCATGGATCACTTCAAAGGTTTAAAAACCGCGGCTGTCTGTTGGTATATGGACCTTGGTTTCCAAACAATTAAACCAGTGCCTTCTTCATATCCATCACAGATTTTAAACGTTTTTATTTATTGGTGACACTTGTTGCTCACATTTAATAGTTTCTTAATTGCTTTTCTTAATTGCTTTTATTGATGTGTAAAAAAGTACATTAAAAATGAGTTTTCTTCGTTGTTTCACATCCGATTGTTCCATAAGTCGCTTAAAATGTGTATGATAGTTCTTCCCACTCTCAGTATAAATTTGAGAGCTTTTGAAAAAAATAAAATTCCAAGTATTTCTCCCCTGGCCTATTCTTATGGGGAATTTCCATACTTTCCGATTTTTTTCCGGAAAATCCGTTCGACCGATTTTTCTGAAAAACAATCCCAACCTATTCTGGTATAACAACAATTCGTAAAAAAAGTTTCGAGTTGATTGAAACTTTTTCCTGACCTGTATGCCGCGTACAAAATTACACACAAAAAAAAAAAAAAAAAAAAAACAAACATAAAAACCAAGCCCAAAATTTTTCGGTATATGGAATGAAAATCTTCGCTACGCTCATCTAATGAGCAACAAGTGTCACCAATAAATTAAAACGTTTAAAATCTGTGATGTATATGAAGAAGGCACTGGTTTGATTGTTTGGAAACCAAGGTCCATATACCAACAGACGGCCGCGGTTTTCAAACCTTTGAAGTGATCCATGGCCTGTATATGTACATTGAGCTGACAAAATGTTCTTAATTCTACATTTCCATACTTCTAAGCTCATCTCACAACGCATATAAGGCGTTTTCCTAGTTATTGAATATATCGTTTGAAGGGAAAAAAACATCAATATTTAGATGAGCGTAGCGAAGATTTTCATTCCATATACCGAAACATTTTGGGCTTGGTTTTTATTTATTTTTTTTTTTTTTTTGTGTGTAATTTTGTACGTGGCATACAGGTCAGGAAAAAGTTTCAATCAACTCGAAACTTTTTTTACAAATTGGTGTTATACCAGAATAAGTTGGGATTGTTTTTCAGAAAAATCGGTCGGACGGTTTTTCCGGAAAAAAATTGGAAAGTATGGAAATTCCCCATAAGAATAGGCCAGGGGAGAAATACTTGGATTTTTTTTTTCAAAAGCTCTCAAATTTATACTGAATGTGGGAAGACCTATCATACACATTTTGAGCGACTTATGGAACAATCGGATGTGAAATAACGAAGAAAACGCATTTTTAATGTACTTTTTTACACATCAATAAAAGCAATTAAGAGAGCAATTAAGAAACTATTAAATGTGAGCAACAAGTGTCACCAATAAATTAAAACGTTTAAAATCTGTGATGGATATGAAGAAGGCACTGGTATAATTGTTTGGAAACCAAGGTTTATATACCAACAGACAGCCGCGCGGTTCTTAAACCTTTGATCCATGGCCTGTATATGTACATTGAGCTGACAAAATGTTCTTAATTCTACATTTCCATACTTCTAAGCTCATCTCACAACGCACATAAGGCGTTCTCCTAGTTTTAGACAGTTACATCGAAATTAAATGTTAATTAATGCATCAAGTTCCGAAATGGGAAGAGATAAAAGTCACTTTTTAGCTTGAAATTTGAAACTGTATTTTGATCTATATCACGAATAGCGTTAGGAAGAGCATTATATAGTTTACTGCCAAAAAAATTCAGGCCACGTTGGGAGATGCCCTTGTTGACTCTAACTTGGGGAAGCTTGTTGGATGATTTGAAACGGGTAATAATATTGCCTATTCTTCACTGAAACCTCAATTTCGAGTTTACTCCCTCAATATGTACTCTACTACCAATTTTTAAACCTGACTTGTTCTATAACTTATACAATACATACTATGTATCCATGTGCCACAGAATGAATGATTTATTATTATTATTGTTATTATTTCAATATTTCAATCAATATTCATTGATATTTCATCCTAGCAAAGATTATGGACCCTACTATCACATCATATTATACAGACGGAGGTAAGGGAGTGTGAGGAGTATAGCTTCACCCCCGCCCTTATTCACCGTTATTTGCAGAGTTTAGTCACAATATCACCAGTGGCGTAGCCAGGATATTAGGTCAGGGGGGGCAAGAATTTTGAAAGGGCGCCATGCATGAACCTTCGATAAAAAATGTAAAAATGTGCATGAATATACTTATAACTACAAGTGCGAAGTCTAGAACAAGTCAAGTCGGCGTTTATCTGAGAATACTATGATAAATGTCATATAAGAACAGTTGTGTAACGACCGGTTACCGCGAAATGGTGACCCGTGGGAGGGCAAGGGTGGAAAGCAACCTTCTGGCCCCGCAGGGGAGTTTTGGAAATTGTACACAGTACACTTCTCCAGTATGGTTTAACGTGTTTCAGATAAAATTAGGATGCAGTAAAATTATCTTCTAATAGAAATAGAGTACAGCCAATTACAGTTATTGTATAACTGTAGGGTGGTTCGGTCGTTTTTTTAGACGCCCCGGTCAAGGACTCAATTGTGAGCCTCCGAAACTAAGTGTGCATAGTGAAGGTGAATGCAAGGGAGGGAAGAATTAAGCCACGAAGGAAACTTTTCGAAATTTCATGCTTTTCAATTCGATTCTACGTGTTTTGGGAACTACACGAAGTTTCTCGAATACATCGATTCTTTAGTGTGGTAAGAAGGCTAGTTTTGACTGTTCCAAGCAAATAAAACGCCAAATCAGTCTATTATTAATGACGATATATAAATATGTAATGAGAACATTCACTCCATCCAATAATGTAAATTGAATAGAATTTTATTCATAGAATGTTATAATGAATAGTATGTCACAATTGGGCGCCGATAACGCCCATTCACCTTCAATCTATACGACAGTTCTGTTCTTGAAGAGAAGTTTCGTGTCAACTTGCAAGTCTTGAAATGCTTTCATTAGGGCGCTGTGATTACGGCTGAGGGCGCACCCATGCGATGAGAGACCCTCATATACGACAGAATAACAACCACCAGCTGCAAATCTGTATTATTATACTGTCTATGGAACTCTAAGAAAATACTTCCACGATATGCCCATAAATACTTCGGAAAATGATAATTATCAAAGACAGCTCAATTTTCATTATTACATATACAAATACGTCCATTTCACCAGTGAAATGTGTAACAACAAAATTATCTAAAAGGGCGCCAAGCACACAAAAAGGCGCCCAGGGGGGGCCCGTGCCCCCCCTGGACCCCCTCTGGCTACGCCACTGAATATCACTTGTTCCCTATAATTTATGTGTTTTTTATCTTTTCTTCTCGTGAGAGGAACTTGTTGATTATTAAGTGCATGAGTGTTGGATCTGTAATGACACGTGAGTAATTTTAAAATATACATCTATTATTTACCTAACGATTGTGTTTCGTTCATTTCTCAATCGTCCCTCAAGTGTAACCCACCCCCTTTCGATCTCCCGTTTGAATTGATTGTCATCTAAGGTGGTATGCGGGGTCTGCCTGGACACATTTATCATCACACGACACGCAGCTGCAACCTCCAGTGTTTACTGGGTAGATATAGAGGAGCGCTGAAGAGTCAAGTCAGTTGTGTAACATGGGCTTGGGGTACTTATGAATGGATGCTTGTTGGTGTGGTTAGGGTTCAGGTAAGGTTGGACACCCAAACCCACGTCACACAACCGAGTCGACTTTATTCCAGTATACGCTCTTCAGCCGCCCCCTTATATGCACACTACTTCGTTGTTCAGAATATCTTTTAGTTAATACCCCGGTGATTCCTATGTATCCTATAGGATCCTCCTGTACTCTTAACGTGGAGAGAGGGTTTGATCGAAATCTTAGCAGAGCTTAGAGGAATTAGAGGATGTTATCTTGATCTTTGGCCTCGATTTTAATATCAAATGTAGCCATGGGCGTCGGCAGGAAGAAATTTAAATCCCAAATTCGAAAATGCACAAGTCCCAATGGGAGTGGGGGAGAGGGCTCCCCAAGGGGATTTTTTGAAATTTCATCGTTTTATGGTGTTTTGGGAGGTTCTGTGACTATTTAATTAGCTTTTGATTTTCATAGAGAAAGAAGACATAATGTTGAATTGGTTGAATTCTATGAAAGTAGTTGATCCTATTCATCTTTTCAAATATTTCATCATACAAAATAGCCAAAATGAGTTATTATTGGTCTGTATGATACCCAATATCAAAATTTCCAGGAAATACAAATAGCCCAATAAATCATATTCATCAGTCGGCGAAGGCATAGCCTTGCCTACCCACCCCAGTCATATCAGACTCACGACCACCCGCGTAACAAGACATGTTCAAATATGTCACCGGTACAGTCGGTACTTACAAAGTTTCGAAAAACATAATTGTTTAAAAAGAATCAATTTCAATTTTTCAAATAAATTTCTGCCTGGGCCCATGAATGTAGCCAGTACCAGTGGTATTTCTGAAAAGAGCTCGTCGTAATCCTAGCAACGTCTCTTACTCTGGCTCATGATGGCGACCACCGACGACAAGTCCTCCAGGGCTCTCGAGGACCGCTGGTTGGCGTAACACCTCTCGCGCGTTTGTTGATGCGTCGAGAAGTACGCACAAAGTGATGAGAGTTGAAAACATCTGTAAGACACACGATCATAACTCGTTTATAATGACAGACCAGAACTATACCTTATAGCAGGCTAAACTTGTATTCACAAAAGTAGTTGGGCCTACCAACTGAATTATAAAAATAAACTCTGCAAGTTTAATTCAACTCGTTTTAAAGATGAAGTCGTGTTTCTAATTATAAAATTTATCATGGAAAATATTCGACAAGAAGCTATCAACTTCACAAAAAACAAGGACTGTTGTTTGATGTAAATATATTGAAGTTGAAGAAAGTGTTATTGAAATTGAAAGATGAGATATTGAAATTTCGAAAATTGATTTTAAGCAATCAAAATTTTCAGTCGATATCAGATCGAATATAACTTGACGAAGCTAAAGTCATGAGTCTCGGATCATCATCGGTGCAGGCCTACTGGTAGTTACAAGTAGACGCAGTAAGGCTGACTTGACGACAATATTGTTTCAAGTAAAATGTAATTATTTCAGAATTGTTGCTACTTGAACATTTCTTATTTCAATCATTCACAATTTTTTAAATAGACATCGATTATTGTTTCGACATCGAATTAATCAAATATTAAATCTTCTAATTCAATATCAATCTGGAATTCTAAAATATCGAATCGAACGAAAATATAGAAATTGAAACACAACCCTATTAAAATTCAACCCACCTAAAACCCGACTGCATTAAAAGTCAACTGGGCTGTAGAAAAACTAAGCCGAGTACCAAATGCCCGAAACTTGTACTTCTTGAGTGACCTGTACATATATGTTAAGTGGGTGCTTGGCTACTGAAAAGTAAATACGTACAGTTGATTTTTAGGTCACCAACAAGCAGATAGGAAAAGGGTCAACAGCTGCCCAAGCATTATTGTCATTTTACTGATTTCACTCTTAAATTAGGTAGGTCTATAGCTAGGCCTGTTTTTTTTTCACTGTTGCTTAACGACCCCACCAACAGCTAGGTTATACGGGGGTACGAATGAGCAGGTGATAATGAAACGATGAAGAGATGATAGATGAAAGGACGTATACAAAAACCCACGACTTATGGGGGACTCGAACCCACGCCCAACGGTGACTTCAGTTACTACCGCTAGCGATAATTGCCTTGCCATAATTGCCTTGCACAATAACTGAGCCGCCCCGTCTCAGTTATTTGGTTTTTAGATCAAATGGTTTTTAGTTTTAGGGGGGTACTTGATCACAGTTTCGGAAATCGCGAGATATAGGGCCGTTTCTGTCATTGTAACGGTCCGTGCAAGAACTCAATCGTGCGCTCAAAAGACGTGAGAGTGTCAGGCCATTTGAAAGGGACGGCAACAGGGTCGGGGGGGGGGGGGGGGGGGGGGCGTTTTCTTATTCGCATTTCCCAAATTAGGGTCCGTATGTATGATGAGCAGGATAATTCAGATAGATGGCTGATCCAAATGAACAAAGACATTATTTTCTTGAATATTTTATTATTGGGGTGTCAAGATCGCCCTTGTGGTGTCCGGCCGTTCATACGATCCTAAACTTCCATCCTCTGTGCCTTTTGTACGGAAACAATGGCTTTGTGTCAAGAGTCGATGTCAATAAGATGAAAAAGAAATTGATTATTTTCTTTCTTATCATATGTATGGCATGAATTTGTAGTATATAACATTATTATTGTATTCAAAATTTTCAAGCAATCGTTCATTTGTATGTTTTCATTTGCACAAGTCTCTGAAAAATAATTTAAATAATAGTTTTTACAACCTTGGACGAAAGACCGGCCCGAAAACTTGCCACCCTAAAGGCAGCTGCCTAGGACGCCTATGCCTGACTTTTTTTTCTCTTTTTTTTTAATAACATCGAAACTTGATACAAAATCATTGTTCCCCAATTAAGGCTATGGATGGAAGATTAGATCGTTTGAACGGGGCACCACGAGGGCGATCTTACCACCCCAAAGAATAATTAAAATATGATAATATAACCCTGATTATAATTAATCATTTTTATAGGGGCAAGTTCGCCGTTTTGTGGTGCCCAGACCGAACCGCCTTAACAATGACTTTGTCCCAAGTTTTACATGTTAATAATGATGACAAACAATAAGGGTAAAATATAATGTAGAACTCTGATTGTTGCTGAACAGTATAGGCCTACTTACGATATTTGTTTCTAATAGCCCGATCAATGTTTGCTGCTCATTTGTCTCGTGGTCCTCGCAACTCAATTGTAAATTTCATTTGATATTGCAACTGTTTCATATATTTCATGTTACGTGAACACTGTTTGTTATTACTATTAATACTGTTCATTGTTTACTCAAGCATCACTTGCATATACTTTTCTTCTACACTTTTTATATTGTTTTCTTCTTCCGGTAACGGAATACATTTTTGGGTTTTTCCTATTTAATTTCACTAATTTTCTTTATTGCCAACCCAACTTCTGATAAATAATAATCAGTTGTGTTGCCCGCACACAAGAATTAGTTCTTATGCGGGCTTCTTATTATTTCATTTCCTCATTCTCTTACATGGCAATTTTTCCTTATATTTTCTCAGATTATTTCTTATATGTATATAAAATGTAGCGTTTACTACATACAGGCAATACACTTGAAATGCAATGTGGATTTTCACCCGATGGCAAGTACAATAATTACATAAAGTACATCACAAAAACAAAATCATAAAATAACAACTAAAGTAAGAATTTTCAACTCATAATTAGACGAGCTTTAGCGAGGATTCAATTTGACATACTGAAAAAAATTGATGTTCGTTTTTATGTTTTTTTTTCTCATGTTTTTTTGTCGGTTCTCCACAGGTCAAACGTCTACAGCTATCAACTTCAAACTTTTTTTGAATATGGTTCCTCATCGCACTTAGATCTGTATAGTTTTGTGGCATTATCGGGCGTAACTTTTTTCTTATGAATTTTAGAAATTTCAAAAATACCCATTAGAATAACACAGCGGAAAAAAAGAAAATATTTTTATTTTCCCAAAAAATGAAATTTTGCGTGAAGTTGAATTACATTTTGATACACATTTATGGAAATGTTCAGCTTGATCGGGTCAGCCATTTTGAAGAAAAAAACATAAAATGTACTAAATTGGTACCACTCGAAGCAGTTTTTACCCATTTTTACCCATACTATTACTATCCGGTCGTCTAACAACGCATACATGGCGTTTTCCTAGTAGATATACATAGAAGATGAACCAATACCTGCTATTTATAATGTATATTTCTCCTGCATATTTTGGTGTCTATAGGCCTAGTTAGCGCTTCGAATATCCATTCTGGCAAAGCATGCAGTCCTCGGTCGGTTGTTTTAGGCAGTATCTTACATGTATGATCTTTTGAAGCAAAATGTTCCAGCTTCAATGTTTCTGTTGATGTCTCTCCATGGTTCAACCTCATCGCATGCTTTGTGGAGACAACATGATCTAGCTAGTTTCCTGCTAGACTCTTTCACTCGAGAGCATTCACCATTTCAGTTGCGCTCTCCAAAATACTCATTTCTGAACCTTAGATTTTATTAGATATTTATTTTATTATTATTATTGACATGAATTTTGTCTTCCAAATCTAATATCAATTAGAATAAAAAAACAATGTTGCATTGAATTGAAAATTGAATTGATAGGCTTAAATATGAATGATGTGATTCGAGCTTACCATGGTATTGTCGGATGTTGTCACGGGTCACCTAGCTCCTGCCTTATGTCTGATTCTGCTTCAACCTCTTTGACCAACTAACGGGTCAAACTACATATGACCTCATGTTTGAGAGGTCACCAAACAAGCTGGAGACCATTGGCCAGGACAGCCAACTGTTGTGAGCATGGGAGGAGTTGATGACATATCAGGTTTTAGGTGATCGCTACTAACGTAAGTACTTTTACTGTACTTTCATAACTTTTATATTCGTACATTTTATTTTTATTACTTGTATTACTTTACTTGTACTTGTAACTTGTCATCCATAGTTTTGATTGGTAAACAATGATTTCCTGTCAAGCTAAATGTTAAAGATAAGTATAACAATAATAATAATTAGACGAGCTTTAGCGAGGATTCAATTTGACATACTGAAAAAAAATTGTGTTCGTTTTTATGTTTTTTTTTCATGTATTTTTGTCGGTTCTCCACAGGTCAAACGGCTACAGCTATCAACTTCAAACTTTTTTTCAATATGGTTCCTCATCCAACTTGGATCTGTATAGTTTTGTGGCATTATCGGGGGGTAAATTTTTATTTATGAATTTTAGAAATCTCAAAAATACTCATAGGAATAACACGGCGGAAAAAAAGAAAATATTTTTATTTTCCAGAAATATGAAATTTTGCGTGAAGTTGATTTACATTTTGATACACATTTCTAAAAATTTTCAGCTTGATCGGGTCAGCCATTTTGAAGAAAAAACATAAAATGTGTTGAATTGGTACCACACGAAGCAGTTTGTACCCATTTTTACCCATACTATTACTATTCGCTCGTCTAACAATGCATACATGGCGTTTTCCTAGTAACTAGGAAAACGCCTTATATGCGTTGTGAGATGAGCTTAGAAGTATATAAATGTAGAATTAAGAACATTTGGTCAGCTCAATGTACATATACAGGCCATGAAACACTTCAAAATTTAAAAACCGCGGCTGTCTGTTGGTATATGGACCTTGGTTTCCCAACAATGGTATCAGTGCCTTCTTGATATCCATCCAGATGCGTAGCTAGGGTTTTTGGCGCCCGGGGAAAGAACTATATTGGGCCCCCCCTCACAATTTACAGGGAAACCACTACGCAAGTCGTCTGCATCAGAAGACCGAAATAAATATGCCTTAGTTCATAACGCCATACAAGGAAAGTTCGCGAAAAATAAGGGATTGAAAAGGCACAAACATGGTTTGAACTATTCTATAACTATCAACTGATATTCCCGCAATTGTTGGAATTCAATGCAGATATTCAATAATTAGATGAGCGTAGCGAAGATTTTCATTCCATATACCGAAAAATTTTGGGCTTTTTTTTTTTTTGTGTGTAATTTTGCACGCGGCATACAGGTCAGGAAAAAGTTTCAATCAACTCGAAACTTTTTTTACAAATTGGTGTTATACCAGAATAGGTTGGGATTGTTTTTCAGAAAATTCGGTCGGACAGTTTTTCCGGAAAAAATTGAAAGTAAGGAAATTCCCCATAAGAATAGGCCGGGAGAGAAATACTTGGATTTTTTTTTCAAAAGCTCTCAAATTTATACTGAATGTGGAAAGATCTATCATATGTGTGTAAAATCTTTATTACGATCTCTGCCCATACTTGGGTTGCCGATTAGACACAGAATAACAAAACAAGATAACAAAATATATATAAACACAGATTATGAAATAAAAGAATGGATAATGATTTAAAGAACAATTGAATAATGAAGTTATGAGAAAGAAAATATTAGTAATTAAAACTAAAACATTTCAAACACTGAAAAAAAAAACGGTAATGGTATATAAAAAAATATAAAAAATATCACCTACTCTAACTGTTTACTTGAATATAAATGATTCCTAAAAATAGATACTGAACCTTTTATAGCAAGGAGCGTGATATTATATATGAAACTACTACTAAGGTTAAATCTATTACAAAAATCTACAAAAAATGTTGGGATGGTGCCCCTTGCTCCAACCAGAAGGCCTATCACCTCAATGGTGACAAGATTGTATTTGTTTAAAAAATAAGGTATCGTAGGTTCGTAAATGCCTTTCTTTTCCTTGTCCACATCTTCGGCCTGGCAAAGATGTCTAAGATTCTAAGCGATTTATGGAACAATCGGATGTGAAATAACGAAGAAAACGCATTTTTAATGTACTTTTTTACACATCAATAAAAGCAATTAAGAAAGCAATTAAGAAACTATTAAATGTGAGCAACAAGTGTCACCAATAAATTGAAACGTTCAAAATCTGTGATGGATATGAAGAAGGCACTGGTATAATTGTTTGGAAACCAAGGTTTATATACCAACAGACAGCCGCGGTTCTTAAACCTTTGAAGTGATCCATGGCCTGTATATGTACATTGAGCTGACAAAATGTTCTTAATTCTACATTTCCATACTTCTAACATCTCACAACGCATATAAGGCGTTTTCCTAGTTTATTGACAAGTGAATTTGTCAAAAAGTGAATTTGAAAGTAGCAGAATAGAGGTAGGCCTAGGAAATGATATGGAAAGGGGAGACAAATCGAAACAGAAGGATATTAAGATGGGAGTAAAAAATACATTAAAAATAACATTAGTTAATTGCAGAAGTATATGCAATAAACTCGACGAATTAAGAACAGTAGTAGACACTATAAATCCCGATATTTTCGCACTTGTGGAAACCTGGCTGGACGATGGCTACACCGATAGAGAGATAGAGGTAGGGGGTTACAGCTTATTCAGAAGAGACAGAAATAGACATGGGGGTGGTATATTGCTGGGATTAAAAAATGAGTTGAATGGGAGAATCTTGTGGATAGAAGAAGCAGTAGAGTTAATGGGATTAGAAATTAAGTTCGGAACAGAAATGTTTATAATAATTGCGGGATATAGGCCACCAAATTCTAATAATGATATTCTTGTCAAGATTAGGGAAAGAGTGGTTGAAAGTGCTAATAAAAGGAATGTAATAGTTGCTGGAGACTTGAATTTACCAGGAATAAATTGGGAAGGAGGGACTGTAGGAAGTAGCACAAATAGAAGACAAGAACTTGTTTATGAAATAATGAGTGAAGGATTTGTGCAAACGGTTACGGAGGGTACTAGATTAACTAGGACAGGTAGTAATAACCTTTTGGACGTTATCCTAGTCAAACCACCGGAAAAGTGGTTAAGAACTATCGTAGACGTTGGTATCAGTGACCATAATATTCCAACAGTAGAATTAATTGCAAATAGAGTAAAAGATGAAATAAAGGTACAGAAGAAAGTCTGGTTCTATAAAAATGCGGATACCAACAAAATTAAGTTACATTTAAATTATTGGAGGAATTACTGGATTGAGGAGAAGGGGGATATAGACAAAAAATGGGACACTTTCAAAAACATATGTTTAAACGCTATTGAGAAGTTTGTTCCCAATAAATTTATATCTGAAAGTGCAGATCCAATCTATTATAATAAATCAATTAGAAAATTGAAAAGGAAAGCAAGAAAGTTTCATAATATGAACAGAGGTAAAGGGGGAGGTATAGAAATGAGAAGGAAATTCAGATCAGATCTGAATAAAGAAAAGAAAAGTGCAAAGGATAAGTTTCTACGGGGGATGTTTGATGAGCAGGACCAGAATAAAAGTTGGAATAATATGTACAAGTACATAAATAATACTAAAAGAGGAAGAAACGATATGCCAACTCTTATTAACAGAAAAGGAGTGGAGTTCATATCGAATAAAGAAAAGGCATACGCATTAAATAATTATTATGGCGAAGTTTTTCAAAAACAGACTTTGAATGGGGAGAACGAAGTAGAGAATGATCAAATTCATCAATTGGGAGTAGAGGAAAATAAAATAAAATTCACTGAAACAGCAATCTAGAGAATAATTGATAAACTGAATAGAAATAAAGCTTCCGGTCACGATGGGATTAATAACAAATTTATCAAGTTGGCGGGAAAAGAGTTAATACCGTATTTAATGTTAATTTTTCAAAATTCAATAGATTCAGAAACTGTGCCCGAGGACTGGAAAAAAGCAATGATCACTCCAATACAAAAAGGGGGAGAAAAATCAAATTTGGGTAATTACAGACCAGTTAGCCTCACCTCCTCAATATGCAAAATCATGGAAAGGTTAATTGATACAGAAATCAAATTAATTGTTGATAATAATGGTGGAATATTTGATGGACAACATGGTTTTCGTAAGGGTTACTCATGTGTAACCCAACTGCAAGGATTCACGCAGGAGCTGTCTGATACTTCAGACAGGGGGGGTAAAATATCTGCCATCTTATTGGATTTTGAAATGTTTTTTTTACAAAGTACCTCATAAACTTCTGATTTCAAAGTTGAAACAAATAACAAAACATGAGAGGATAACAAGATGGGTGGAGTCCTTCTTAAAAGGTAGATCACAAAAAGTAAAAGTGGGTGATGAAATTTCTGATATGGTAAAAGTTACTTCTGGGGTACCACAAGGAAGTGTAATTGGACCCCTTCTATTCAATATATTTATAAACGATCTTCAAATCGGAATTCAATCAAGAATTCGTCTATTTGCTGATGACTGTGTGGTATATAGCACCATTAGGAGTGAGAGGGAGGAAAATCAGTTACAAGGAGATTTGGACAGAATTAATAAATGGGTTAAAATAAATTTAATGGGACTAAATGTTGGAAAATGTAAAGTGGTGCACTTCTCTAGCAGCAGTAACAAGAAAAAAGTGAATAAGATTTATAAAATGGGAGATTCTACACTTGAGGAAGTAGAAGCATATAAATATCTTGGACTTTACATAAATAAAAACTTAGGGTGGGGGGAACATGTTAGAAATATCTCAAAAAAGGGAATACGATCCTTAAATTTTATTATGAGGCAGTTGAAGGGGACAGGGATGAAAATAAAAGAGAAGGCATACATGAGTCTGATTCGGCCAATGCTTGAGTATGCTAGTTCAGTCTGGGATCCGCATGAAGTTGGACTAATAAAGGCTGTGGAGAACGTCCAAAGGGTTGCTGCAAGAAGGGTATTGGGGAGAGAGAAGCGCTGGAAGATTATCAGGAACGATAAGGATGTGGTTGAAAAAGTTATAGAAAGACCCAGTAAAATGATTGAGGAGATGGGATGGGAAAATTTGGCGAAACGAAGACAAATAGAAAGAATGTGCAATTTTGTTAGAGTCAAGAATGAATATACAGGATGGGATGAATTAAGCAATAGAATTGGAAAGGGATTACAAAGAAGTACAAGGGGAGGGGTAAGAATGGAAGTGGAAAACGTGGATAGAGAAGTAGGTAAATATGGATTCATACAAAGAACGACGCGGGAATGGAATGAATTGGAAGAAGATATCAAGAACATAACGAAGATTGGTGATTTAAGAAGAGAGCTAAGAAAAAAAATGAAGTATAATTATATCGAGTATGTTTGACTGTAATTTCATTAGGTATAGTAACCATTAGGCCTACCACCTGTTTTATGAACAATCTGTAATTAGATGAGCGTAGCGAAGATTTTCATTCCATATACCGAAAAATTTTGGGCTCGGTTTTTATGTTTTTTTTTTTATTTATTTATTTTTTTTTTTTTGTGTAATTTTGTACGCGGCATACAGGTCAGGAAAAAGTTTCAATCAACTCGAAACTTTTTTCACAAATTGGTGTTATACCAGAATAGGTTGGGATTGTTTTTCAGAAAAATCGGTCAAACGGATTTTCCGGAAAAAAATCGGAAAGTATGGAAATTCCCCATAAGAATAGGCCAGGGGAGAAATACTTGGATTTTTTTTTTTCAAAAGCTCTCAAATTTATACTGAGTGTGGAAAGATCTATCATACCTATTTTAAGCGATTTATGGAACAATCGGATGTGAAATAACGAAGAAATCGCATTTTTAAGGTACTTTTTTACACATCAATAAAAGCAATTAAGAAAGCAATTAAGGAACTATTAAATATGAGCAACAAGTGTCACCAATAAATTAAAACGTTTAAAATCTGTGATGGATATGAAGAAGGCACTGGTTTGATTGTTTGGAAACCAAGGTCCATATACCAACAGACGGCCGCGGTTTTTAAACCTTTGAAGTGATCCATGGCCTGTATATGTACATTGAGCTGACAAAATGTTCTTAATTCTACATTTCCATACTTCTAAGCTCATCTCACAACGCATATAAGGCGTTTTCCTAGTGAATAGATAAATATGTAAATATGTGACTAGGAAAACGCCTTATATGCGTTGTGAGATGAGCTTAGAAGTATGGAAATGTAGAATTAAGAACATTTTGTCAGCTCAATGCACATATACAGGCCATGGATTACTTCAAAGGTTTAATAACCGCGGCTGTCTGTTGGTATATAAACCTTGGTTTCCCAACAATGATTCCAGTGCCTTCTTCATATCCATCACAGATTTTAAACGTTTTAATTTATTGGTGACACTTGTTGCTCACATTTAATAGTTTCTTAATTGCTTTCTTAATTGCTTTTATTGATGTGTGAAAAAGTACATTGAAAATGCGTTTTCTTCCTTAATTCACATCCAATTGTTCCATAAGTCGTTTAAAATGTGTATGATAGTTCTTCCCATATTCAGTATAAATTCGAGAGCTTTTGAAAAAAAAAAATTCCCAAGTATTTCTCCCCTGGCCTATTCTTATGGGGAATTTCCATACTTTCCGATTTTTTCCGGAAAATCCGTTCGACCGATTTTTCTGAAAAACAATCCCAACCTATTCTGGTATAACACCAATTTGTAAAAAAAGTTTCGAGTTGATTGAAACTTTTTCCTGACCTGTATGCCGCGTACAAAATTACAAAAAAAAAAAAAAAAAAACAAACATAAAAACCAAGCCCAAAATTTTTCGGTATATGGAATGAAAGTCTTCGCTACGCTCATCTAAATATGTAAATGGTTGTTGTTTAGATGAGTGTAGCGAAGATTTTCATTCCATATACCGAAAAAATTTGGGCTTGGTTTTTATTATTTTTTTTTTTTGTGAAATTTTTTATGCGGCATACAGGTCAGGAAAAAGTTTCAATCAACTCGAAACTTATTTTACAAATTGGTGTTATACCAGAATAGGTTGGGATTGTTTTTCAGAAAAATCGGTCGGACGGTTTTTCCGGAATAAAATTGGAAAGTATGGAAATTTCCCATAAGAATAGGCCAGGGGAGAAATATTTGGATTTTTTTTTAAGCTCTCAAATTCATACTGAATGTGGAAAGAACTATGATACACATTTTGAGCGACTTATGGAACAATCGGATGTGAAATAACGAAGAAAACGCATTTTTAATGTACTTTTTTACACATCAATAAAAGCAATTAAGAAAGCAATTAAGAAACTATTAAATGTGAGCAACAAGTGTCACCAATAAATTAAAACGTTCAAAATCTGTGTTGGATATGAAGAAGGCACTGGTATAATTGTTCGGAAACCAAGGTTTATATACCAACAGACAGCCGCGGTTCTTAAACCTTTGAAGTGATCCATGGCCTGTATATGTAGGCCTACATTGAGCTGACAAAATGTTCTTAATTCTACATTTCCATACTTCTAAGCTCTTCTCAACGCATATAAGGCGTTTTCCTAGTAGGTATATTTTAGTTATTTAATAATAATAATGATAATAAGTTCATTCATCTCATCAATAAGTATATTGACATGGAACAGAATGTTAGTAGAAATGCTACACTTGTCAGTAATATACATATTAATAGTAATTTTAACATTATTCTTCATATAAATGGTGAATACTTATAAATGATACATATGATGAATGAATGATTCAAGAGATAAATGTAATCAAAATACCAATGAAAATACTCAGTAATATTATTGTGTAGTTTTTATAAAATTTAGATAAAACTGTGTAAAAATCGTTTGATGGTAAAATTCTTTTGATTGTGGATTTGAATAAACAATTATTCTGAATACATTTAATACTATTGGGAGGTTAATTATACAAAGTTATTCAAGCATGCTCAGGACCTTTTTCATGAAAAGGCAGATTATAAGGACCAGCAAATAAATTGAAAGTATCTCTGGTGCTGTATTTATGGATTGAACTTGAATTAATAGAATATTTTTCGTTTTCTTGGACAAAAGTGAGGCAAACTAGTATGTAAATGCAAGGGACGGTTAGTAGTCTGCTCTTGATGAAGTAGGGTTGGCAGCTTTCGCATGAACTTTTGCTTTTATTGAACATGGCTCTTATCATACGTTTCTGCATTACAAACACTTTCACAGCGTAAGTGCTGGCGGGACCCCAAAACATGATATTATATGAAATGTGAGAATAGGCAAGTGCATAATATATTTCTTTCAGAGCCTCGTTATTTTACAATTGGGCAAATTGAAATTATAAGAGCTGCATTTTTGAAGTTTAGAACTGCGCATGGTCAACTGCGTACTAATATAACCCCTGATATATATATATATACACTGGCGTCGGAGCCGGGGGGGGGGGGCATTGCCCCCCGCCCCAACTTTTCTCCAAGGGGGGTAAGGGGGGGGGGGGGGGGGCAAGAAAGAGGTCTCGCAAGAAACAATTTGAAAAGACGAAAACAGAAGGGATGGACACTTTCAGTTTTAGGAGAAAATTGATTTTGGCATCTAAATTTCATCTGAAACACGTTGAATCATATTGAAGAAGGTGTAATTTGAAGAAATTTGATGTACCATTTCGAAATGACAGCTCTGGTATGTGGTTTATAAGTTAGCAGAAATCAACAAACAACCCTATGCTTCTTCCAAATGTAAATTATTTATTTCAACTTTTTAAATTTCCAAAATTCCAACAGTCGTAACAATGACAATAAAGTGAAATAGAGAAAGGGAACTTCCAACAAGGGTCGTTTCTAGGGGTGGACAAAGAGCGTGACAGTCAGGAGCGTCAAATTTAAGGGGCGCTATCGGCGCACATTTGTTACATTCTTTTAATAATAATATTCCATGAATCATGTACTAGTTTACTTATGCATTATTGGGTGGAGTAAATGTTATTATTATAATTATAATTATTTTTATTATTATTATTATAATATTATTATTATTATAACCCGTAGAATCGTATTTAAAAAAAGAAATGTTCGGAAATTTTCCCTGCGGGGCTTGATTCCTCCCTCACTTGCATTCACTTTCACTATGCGCATTCAGTTTTTGGGGCTCACAATTGAGTCCTTGCCCGTGGTGCTAAAATGAGCTAGAACGACCCTGCAGATACAATAACTATGATTGGCAAATATCATTTGGGCACCTCTAGTTCTTCAAAACAATTAATTTTGTCATCTAAATTTCATATGGAACACGTTAATTCGTGTTAAAAAAGGGGTAATTTAAAAAAATTCACTGCGGGGCCAGAAGGGGTCCTTCCCCCCCTTGCCCCCCGCGGGTTGCAGGCTTCCCGTTACTGGCCTTTGTACCACTGTTCTTATATGGCATTTTCTATTCCAAACTGGGATCCCCCCTCCCCCCCCCCACGTCTTGGTATTTTTAGTATTTTTGCCTTCTGTCCTGAAAAATACCCAAATGTTATTGAAAATGTGGCACCCCATACTTCCTTCTTCCGCGGGTCGCAATTGTTGAGCTTGCCCCCCCCCCCAACTTCAAAAAGGTTCCGACGCCCCTGTATATATATATATATATATATATATATATATATATATATATATATATATAGAGAGAGAGAGAGAGAGAGAGAAGAGAAAGTTTTTATTTATAAAACACTGCCGCCAATACGGTTGCATCACAGACACAGTATAACAAAATGTATAAAAACAATGCATTGTTTCAAAGAAAATAAGAGAAAGAATTAATAACGTAAAAGTAATAAGGGTAAAACAAAAGAACAAACACGAATTTAAATTGATAGCACTAAAGTATGAATAGAAAATTGAATGATTTGTTGGCCGTATGAATGGTTTCGTAAAAGGCTCGTAATAATCCTCTTGAAGCCAATAAACTTATAATTATGTTCTGTTTTATCTTTTCCAATCAAAATTTCTCTACTAGGCCTAGCATCTTAGAACGCCTACTGCATTTTCCTAATAATAGACTCACGACGTTGCGAATTCTGCTATTTCCACTTTTGAACCTAATCTCTTGGTAATGTTAGGCCTATAAATAGGAGCTAGGCGCTGAAATATCAACAGGCGCTAGGGGCACTATCACAAGTTTTTTTGTGGAATTCTGTAGGAAGTTTAATCTATCAGTGATTTTACTTATTTGATAGGAATTTTAGCCTCAATTTATTGGCTTTTTGATGAACCATTTTGGTCCTATACTCACATTCATAGAATAATAATTCGTCATTTTTGTATTATTTTTACAATTTTTCTATATTACTGTTTGTACTGGTACTTTTTCATATAACTGTTTATTACTCTCTCATTATTTTCTAACATCATTTTTTTTATCAATCATTCATGTGCGATTTATTATTATTGCGTGTTTTTTCTACTTCATTAATTTTTTATTTGATTATTATTATGTGTCAAATGGAAATCATGTATACCATAACATAGTCTTGAATGATAGTCTTGAATAGTCTTGATTGATTGATTAGTCTTAGTCTTGATTGATATATCTAGGTATAGGCCTACCCCGGGATGCATCCCGCAGAAGAGTGGTCGCGCTTGCACCAGCAGTAGTCGCGCCAGCACTGCCAGAAACGGCCATTCCACCAATATTGAAAGAAACGTGATATATTTGGGGGCAATAGTCGGATATAAATATTTTAAGAGGGGATTAGTAAACTGTGCTAAAGATCAACTGTACTAAAACCAACTGACCTAAACTTGTAGGTTTGGCACCTCCCCTTAACAAATTGTTCCACTCATCAAATGTTCTATATGGCCTAGTGATCGATGGTAGTGCTATGATTAAGGATATCTTTGGATTTTTTTTCACTCGGCACATGCAGCGCAATGGTTAACGCGCTCGCTTCATGTGATCCGGGAGGCGAGGGGAATTTCGAACCCAGTTCGATCCCCACCGCTGACCATCTTTACAGGGGTTTTTCATGGTTTCCCTCTGTAGTCCAGGCTAATGCCGGGATGGTTTCTACAATAAGTCGGCCATGACCGCTTCCTTCCCGTTATCCAAGAACCTTCACCTCATCATCCCATCATCTCATTGATCATCCATCCGACGCTATTAGATCTGCGCCATCATATCAGTGTGTCGTTAAACCCAATATATATATATATATATATATATATATATATATATATATATATATATATATATATATATATATATATATATATATATATATATATATATATATATATATATAAGATACATTTTTATTGACAGAATGAAGAGTTTTCGATAATTACGTTATCTCGAGCATCACTCAATTTCACCTCAATTTTATTTATTCTCTTGAGATTTTTGTAGTGGCTTCTGACCTTGGATTTTACTACAGAGTGTTTTACGAGAATGACTTGTTGACAAATACGTGAATAATTTTTGGAGCACTGCTTAATTGCTTTTCCCGAATATCACAGTGGACTCTTGAATAACCGTTCAATGGGCATAAACAAATTACAAATAATATCGAAATTTATTATCGAATATTGATCGAATGTTTGTAAGACCTCTGAATATACCGGCTATAAATATTTAGGAATCCCAGATAAAAAAACACAGTAACTCGGGAATAAATTAGTACAATTCATTAACTCACAAAATTACAATGTGGAAGATAGGCAGAGAATCCGTAGATGATTACCAGATGAAGGTCCGTGGACTTACAGTCAATTATTGGAACAACTCGTTATCAGTACAGTTGGTTATTAGTACAGTTGGTTATCAGTACAGTTGGTTATCAGTACAATTGATTATAATTAAAATTGGTTATTAGTACAGTTGGTTATTAGTACAATTGGTTATCAGAACAGTTGGTCATCAGTACAGTTGGTTATCAGTACAGTTGGTTATTAGTACAGTTGGTTATTAGTACAGTTGGTTATCGGTACAGTTGGTTATTAGTACAGTTGGTTATTAGTACAGTTGGTTATCAGAACAGTTGGTCATCAGTACAGTTGGTTATCAGTACAGTTAGTTATTAGTACAGTTGGTTATCAGAACAGTTGGTCATCAGTACAGTTGGTTATCAGTACAGTTGGTTATTAGTACAGTTGGTTATTAGTACAGTTGGTTATCAGTACAGTTGGTTATTAGTACAGTTGGTTATCAGTACAGTTGGTTATCAGTACAGTTGGTTATCAGTACAATTGGTTATAATTAAAGTTGGTTATTAGTACAGTTGGTTATTAGTACAATTGGTTATCAGAACAGTTGGTCATCAGTACAGTTAGTTATCAGTACAGTTGGTTATCAGTACAGTTGGTTATCAGTACAATTGGTTATAATTAAAGTTGGTTATTAATACAGTTGGTTATTAGTACAGTTGGTTATCAGAACAGTTGGTCATCAGTACAGTTGGTTATCAGTACAGTTAGTTATTAGTACAGTTGGTTATCAGTACAGTTGGGTATCAGTACAGTTAGTTATTAGTACAGTTGGTTATCAGAACAGTTGGTCATCAGTACAGTTGGTTATCAGTACAGTTGGTTATTAGTACAGTTGGTTATTAGTACAGTTGGTTATCAGTACAGTTGGTTATTAGTACAGTTGGTTATCAGTACAGTTGGTTATCAGTACAGTTGGTTATCAGTACAATTGGTTATAATTAAAGTTGGTTATTAGTACAGTTGGTTATTAGTACAATTGGTTATCAGAACAGTTGGTCATCAGTACAGTTGGTTATCAGTACAGTTGGTTATTAGTACAGTTGGTTATTAGTACAATTGGTTATTAGAACAGTTGGTTATAAGTACAGTTGGTTATCAGTACAGTTGGTTATTAGTACAATTGGTTATCAGAACAGTTGGTCATCAGTACAGTTGGTTATCAGTACAGTTGGTTATTAGTACAGTTGGTTATTAGTACAATTGGTTATCAGAACAGTTGGTTATAAGTACAGTTGGTAATCAGTACAGTTGGTTATAAGTACAGTTGGTTATGAGTACAGTTGGTTATCGGTACAGTTGGTTATTAGAACAGTTGGTTATTAGAACAGTTGGTTATTAGAACAGTTGGTTATTAGTACAGTTGGTTATTAGAACAGTTGGTTATAAGTACAGTTGGTTAACAGTACAGTTGGTTATCAGTACAGTTGGTTATCAGTACAGTTGGTTATTAGAACAGTTGGTTATCAGTACAGTTGGTTATTAGTACAGTTGGTTATCAGTACAGTTGGTTATCAGTACAGTTGGTTATCAGTACAGTTGGTTATCAGTACAGTTGGTTATCAGTACAGTTGGTTATCAGTACAATTGGTTATCAGAACAGTTGGTCATCAGTACAGTTGGTTATCAGTACAGTTGGTTATTAGTACAGTTGGTTATTAGTACAATTGGTTATCAGAACAGTTGGTTATCAGTACAGTTGGTTATCAGTACAGTTGGTTATTAGTACAGTTGGTTATCAGTACAGTTGGTTTTTAGTACAGTCGGTTATCAGTACAGTTGGTTTTTAGTACAGTTGGTTATTAGTACAGTTGGTTATTAGTACAGTCGGTTATTAGTACAGTTGGTTATCAGTACAGTTGGTTATAAGTACAGTTGGTTATTAGTACAGTTGGTTATTAGTACAGTTGGTTATCAGTACAGTTGGTTTTTAGTACAGTCGGTTATCAGTACAGTTGGTTATTAGAACAGCTGGTTATTAGTACAATTGGTTATAAGTACAGTTGGTTATTAGTACAGTTGGTTATCAGTACAGTTGGTTTTTAGTACAGTCGGTTATTAGTACAGTTGGTTTTTAGTACAGTTGGTTATTAGTACAGTTGGTTATTAGTACAGTCGGTTATTAGTACAGTTGGTTAACAGTACAGTTGGTTATTAGTACAGTTGGTTAACAGTACAGTCGGTTAACAGTACAGTTGGTTATTAGTACAGTTGGTTATCAGTACAGTCGGTTAACAGTACAGTTGGTTATTAGAACAGTTGGTTATCAGTACAGTTGGTTATCAGTACAGTTGGTTAACAGTACAGTCGGTTAACATTACAGTCGGTTTTTTGTACAGTCGGTTATTAGTACAGTCGGTTATTAGTACAGTTGGTTATTAGTACAGTTGGTTATCAGTACAGTTGGTTATCAGAACAGTTGATTATTAGTACAGTTGGTTATTAGTAAAGTTGGTTATTAGTACAATTGGTTATAAGTACAGTTGGTTATCAGAACAGTTGGTTATCGGTACAGTTGGTTTGTAGTACAGTCGGTTATTAGTACAGTTGGTTATTAGTACACCTGGTTATTAGTACAGTTGGTTATCAGTACAGTTGGTTAACAGTACAGTCGGTTTTTAGTACAGTCGGTTATTAGTACAGTTGGTTATTAGTACAGTTGGTTATTAGTACAGTTGGTTATCAGTACAATTGGTTATCAGTACAGTTGGTTATTAGTACAGTTGGTTATTAGTACAGTTGGTTATCAGTACAGTTGGTTAACATTACAGTCGGTTTTTTGTACAGTCGGTTATTAGTACAGTCGGTTATTAGTACAGTTGGTTATTAGTACAGTTGGTTATTGGTACAGTTGGTTAACAGTACAGTCGGTTATTAGTACAGTCGGTTATTAGTACAGTCGGTCATTAGTACAGTTGGTTATTAGTACAGTTGGTTATCAGTACAGTTGGTTAACAGTACAGTCGGTTTTTAGTACAGTCAATTATTAGTACAGTTGGTTAATAGTACAGTTGGTTATCAGAACAGTTGGTTATTAGTACAGTTGGTTATCAGTAGAGTTGGTTATCAGTACAGTTGGTTATTAGTACAGTTAGTTATTAGTACAGTTGGTTATCAGTACAGTTGGTTAACAGTTCAGTCGGTTATCAGTTCAGTTGGTTATTAGTACAGTTGGTTATTAGTACAGTTGGTTATTAGTACAGTTGGTTTTTAGTACAATTGGTTATCAGTACAGTTGGTTAACAGTTCAGTCGGTTTTTAGTACAGTCGGTTATTAGTACAGTTGGTTATTAGTACAGTTGGTTATCAGTACAGTTGGTTATTAGTACAGTTGGTTATCAGTACAGTTGGTTATCAGTACAGTTGGTTATTAGTACAGTTGGTTATCAGTACAGTTGGTTATCAGTACAGTTGGTTATTAGTACAGTTGGTTATTAGTACAGTTGGTTATCAGTACAGTTGGTTAACAATACAGTTGGTTATCAGTACAGTTGGTTATCAGTACAGTTGGTTATCAGTACAGTCGGTTATCAGTACAGTCGGTTTTCAGTACAATTAGTTATCAGTACAGTTGGTTAACAGTACAGTTGGTTATCAGAACAGTTGGTTATCAGTACAGTTGGTTTGTAGTACAGTCGGTTATTAGTACAGTTGGTTATTAGTACAGTTGGTTATTAGTACAGTTGGTTATCAGTACAGTTGGTTATCAGTACAGTTGGTTATCAGTACAGTTGGTTATCAGTACAGTTGGTTATTAGTACAGTTGGTTATCAGTACAGTTGGTTAACAGTACAGTCGGTTATCAGTACAGTCGGTTTTTAGTACAATTGGTTAACAGTACATTTGGTTGACAGTACAGTCGGTTATCAGTACAGTCGGTCTCTAGTACAGTCGGTTATTAGTACAGTTGGTTATTAGTACAGTTGGTTATTAGTACAGTTGGTTATCAGTACACTTGGTTGACAGTACAGTCGGTTTTTAGTACAGTCGGTTATTAGTACAGTTGGTTATTAGTACAGTTGGTTATTAGTACAGTTGGTTATTAGTACAGTTGGTTAACAGTACAGTCGGTTTTTAGTACAGTCGGTTATTAGTACAGTTGGTTATTAGTACAGTTGGTTATTAGTACAGTTGGTTATCAGTACAGTTGGTTAACAGTACAGTCGGTTTTTAGTACAGTCGGTTATTAGTACAGTTGGTTATTAGTACAGTTGGTTATCAGTACAGTTGGTTATCAGTACAGTTGGTTATTAGTACAGTTGGTTATCAGTACAGTTGGTTATTAGTACAGTTGGTTATTAGTACAGTTGGTTATCAGTACAGTTGGTTATCAGTACAGTTGGTTATTAGTACAGTCGGTTATTAGTACAGTTGGTTATTAGTACAGTTGGTTATTAGTACAGTTGGTTATCAGTACAGTTGGTTAACAGTACAGTCGGTTTTTAGTACAGTTGGTTATTAGTACAGTTGGTTATTAGTACAGTTGGTTATCAGTACAGTTGGTTAACAGTACAGTTGGTTATTAGTACAGTTGGTTATTAGTACAGTTGGTTATTAGTACAGTTGGTTATCAGTACAGTTGGTTTTTAGTACAGTCGGTTATTAGTACAGTTGGTTTTTAGTACAGTTGGTTATTAGTACAGTTGGTTATTAGTACAGTCGGTTATTAGTACAGTTGGTTAACAGTACAGTTGGTTATTAGTACAGTTGGTTAACAGTACAGTCGGTTAACAGTACAGTTGGTTATTAGTACAGTTGGTTATCAGTACAGTCGGTTAACAGTACAGTTGGTTATTAGAACAGTTGGTTATCAGTACAGTTGGTTATCAGTACAGTTGGTTAACAGTACAGTCGGTTAACATTACAGTCGGTTTTTTGTACAGTCGGTTATTAGTACAGTCGGTTATTAGTACAGTTGGTTATTAGTACAGTTGGTTATCAGTACAGTTGGTTATCAGAACAGTTGATTATTAGTACAGTTGGTTATTAGTAAAGTTGGTTATTAGTACAATTGGTTATAAGTACAGTTGGTTATCAGAACAGTTGGTTATCGGTACAGTTGGTTTGTAGTACAGTCGGTTATTAGTACAGTTGGTTATTAGTACACCTGGTTATTAGTACAGTTGGTTATCAGTACAGTTGGTTAACAGTACAGTCGGTTTTTAGTACAGTCGGTTATTAGTACAGTTGGTTATTAGTACAGTTGGTTATTAGTACAGTTGGTTATCAGTACAATTGGTTATCAGTACAGTTGGTTATTAGTACAGTTGGTTATTAGTACAGTTGGTTATCAGTACAGTTGGTTAACATTACAGTCGGTTTTTTGTACAGTCGGTTATTAGTACAGTCGGTTATTAGTACAGTTGGTTATTAGTACAGTTGGTTATTGGTACAGTTGGTTATCAGTACAGTTGGTTAACAGTACAGTCGGTTATTAGTACAGTCGGTCATTAGTACAGTTGGTTATTAGTACAGTTGGTTATCAGTACAGTTGGTTAACAGTACAGTCGGTTTTTAGTACAGTCAATTATTAGTACAGTTGGTTAACAGTACAGTTGGTTATCAGAACAGTTGGTTATTAGTACAGTTGGTTATCAGTAGAGTTGGTTATCAGTACAGTTGGTTATTAGTACAGTTAGTTATTAGTACAGTTGGTTATCAGTACAGTTGGTTAACAGTTCAGTCGGTTATCAGTTCAGTTGGTTATTAGTACAGTTGGTTATTAGTACAGTTGGTTATTAGTACAGTTGGTTTTTAGTACAATTGGTTATCAGTACAGTTGGTTAACAGTTCAGTCGGTTTTTAGTACAGTCGGTTATTAGTACAGTTGGTTATTAGTACAGTTGGTTATCAGTACAGTTGGTTATTAGTACAGTTGGTTATCAGTACAGTTGGTTATCAGTACAGTTGGTTATTAGTACAGTTGGTTATCAGTACAGTTGGTTATCAGTACAGTTGGTTATTAGTACAGTTGGTTATTAGTACAGTTGGTTATCAGTACAGTTGGTTAACAATACAGTTGGTTATCAGTACAGTTGGTTATCAGTACAGTTGGTTATCAGTACAGTCGGTTATCAGTACAGTCGGTTTTCAGTACAATTAGTTATCAGTTCAGTTGGTTAACAGTACAGTTGGTTATCAGAACAGTTGGTTATCAGTACAGTTGGTTTGTAGTACAGTCGGTTATTAGTACAGTTGGTTATTAGTACAGTTGGTTATTAGTACAGTTGGTTATCAGTACAGTTGGTCATCAGTACAGTTGGTTATCAGTACAGTTGGTTATCAGTACAGTTGGTTATTAGTACAGTTGGTTATCAGTACAGTTGGTTAACAGTACAGTCGGTTATCAGTACAGTCGGTTTTTAGTACAATTGGTTAACAGTACATTTGGTTGACAGTACAGTCGGTTATCAGTACAGTCGGTTTCTAGTACAGTCGGTTATTAGTACAGTTGGTTATTAGTACAGTTGGTTATTAGTACAGTTGGTTATCAGTACACTTGGTTGACAGTACAGTCGGTTTTTAGTACAGTCGGTTATTAGTACAGTTGGTTATTAGTACAGTTGGTTATTAGTACAGTTGGTTATTAGTACAGTTGGTTAACAGTACAGTCGGTTTTTAGTACAGTCGGTTATTAGTACAGTTGGTTATTAGTACAGTTGGTTATTAGTACAGTTGGTTATCAGTACAGTTGGTTAACAGTACAGTCGGTTTTTAGTACAGTCGGTTATCAGTACAGTTGGTTATTAGTACAGTTGGTTATCAGTACAGTTGGTTATCAGTACAGTTGGTTATTAGTACAGTTGGTTATCAGTACAGTTGGTTATTAGTACAGTTGGTTATTAGTACAGTTGGTTATCAGTACAGTTGGTTATTAGTACAGTTGGTTATTAGTACAGTCGGTTATTAGTACAGTTGGTTATTAGTACAGTTGGTTATTAGTACAGTTGGTTATCAGTACAGTTGGTTAACAGTACAGTCGGTTTTTAGTACAGTTGGTTATTAGTACAGTTGGTTATTAGTACAGTTGGTTATCAGTACAGTTGGTTAACAGTACAGTTGGTTATTAGTACAGTTGGTTATTAGTACAGTTGGTTATCAGTACAGTTGGTTATCAGTACAGTTGGTTATTAGTACAGTTGGTTATTAGTACAGTTGGTTATTAGTACAGTTGGTTATCAGTACAGTTGGTTATCAGTACTGTTGGTTATCGGTACAGTTGGTTATCGGTACAATTGGTTATTAGTACAGTTGGTTATCAGTACAGTTGGTTATCAGTACAGTTGGTTATTAGTACAATTGGTCAACAGTACAGTCGGTTTTTAGTACAGTCGGTTATTAGTACTGTTGGTTATTAGTACAGTTGGTTATTAGTACAGTTGGTTATTAGTACAGTTGGTTATCAGTACAGTTGGTTATCAGTACAGTTGGTTATCAGTACAGTTGGTTATCAGTACAGTTGGTTAACAGTACAGTTGGTTATTAGAACAGTTGGTTATCAGTACAATTGGTTATTAGTACAGTTGGTTATCAGTACAGTTGGTTATCAGTACAGTTGGTTAACAGTACAGTTGGTTATCAGTACAGTCGGTTATTAGTACAGTTGGTTATTAGTACAGTTGGTTATTAGTACAGTTGGTTATTAGTACAGTTGGTTAACAGTACAGTTGGTTATCAGTACAGTTGGTTTTCAGTACAGTTGGTTATCAGTACAGTTGGTTATCAGTACAGTTGGTTAACAGTACAGTCGGTTATTAGTACAGTTGGTTATCAGTACAGTTGGTTATCAGTACAGTTGGTTATCAGTACAGTTGGTTATTAGTACAGTTGGTTATTAGTACAGTTGGTTATCAGTACAGTTGGTTAACAGTACAGTTGGTTATTAGTACAGTTGGTTATTAGTACAGTTGGTTATCAGTACAGTTGGTTATCAGTACAGTCGGTTTTTAGTACAGTCGGTCATCAGTACAGTTGGTTATCAGTACAGTTGGATATCAGTACAGTTGGTTAACAGTACAGTTGATTATTAGAACAGTTGGTTATCAGTACAATTGGTTATTAGTACAGTTGGTTATCAGTACAGTTGGTTATTAGAACAGTTGGTTATCAGTACAGTTGGTTATTAGTACAGTTGGTTATCAGTACAGTCGGTTTTTAGTACAGTTGGTTATTAGTTCAGTTGGTTATCAGAACAGTTGGTCATCAGTACAGTTGGTTATTAGTACAGTTGGTTATTAGTACAATTGGTTATTAGTACAGTTGGTTATCAGTACAGTCGGTTATTAGTACAGTTGGTTATTAGTACAGTTGGTTATTAGTACAGTTGGTTATTAGTACAGTTGGTTAACAGTACAGTTGGTTATTAGTACAGTTGGTTTTCAGTACAGTTGGTTATCAGTACAGTTGGTTATCAGTACAGTTGGTTAACAGTACAGTCGGTTATTAGTACAGTTGGTTATTAGTACAGTTGGTTTTTAGTACAGTCGGTTATTAGTACAATTGGTTATCAGTACAGTTGGTTATTAGTACAATTGGTTATCAGTACAGTTGGTTAACAGTACAGTCGGTTTTTAGTACAGTCGGTTATTAGTACAGTTGGTTATTAGTACAGTTGGTTATTAGTACAGTTGGTTATCAGTACAGTTGGTTAACAGTACAGTCGGTTATTAGTACAGTTGGTTAACAGTACAGTTGGTTATTAGTACAGTTGGTTATTAGTACAGTTGGTTAACAGTACAGTTGGTTATTAGTACAGTTGGTATCATCTCACCAAAGTGCTAGACAGCCATTCAGGCAAGACCAACCGACCCGCTCTTGTCGCAGGGAATGAAGGGATTTAGTTCGTCTTGCCTTCGACAGACAGCGGACTAAGCAGCGTTTCAGCATCTCGGCAGTTGTTTTAAAACTAGAAATGCTAATAGACTCGGCCGTCAAGGATCTGATACGTGTAGTGGAAAAACCTTACCTTTGGAAAATAACCATTGGAAAATCTAAGTTTGTTTGAATGAGCGATATATTCGTTCTTCTCAAAATGACATCGTAAATGAATATTTGAAGGGGCCTATACACGTTTGCTGGGCGTGTAGCCTTTCACGCCGTGAACTCTCACCAACATAGATTCAAATAATAGATTCAAATAATTTCTTTATTTCCAAAACTTGTTACAGTATTTCATCCTTCAGGATGAATCCTATCGAGGGTGTATGGAAAACATATTTGTATAAGTAAAACAATTATATACGAATATTAACAGTAAAAAAGATGACACATTCACATGAAACATAAAACATACTCAGGACTTTTACTATTGGAAAACGAAGAAGAAGATTTATGTTGTTGATCATAGTGTTGATCAGAAAATCAGATCTTGTCTTTCAAATATTCTTTCACAAATAATATGCTTTATTTTCAAGAAGAGTTTTAAGTTTATATTTAAAAACTTCAATTTCATTTATACATTTTATATTTTCAGGTAATTTATTATATAATTTTGAATTAATGTACTTGGAATTAATTTGAGTTAATTTTGAACTTTGTTTTATAATGTGTAAATTTTCTTTTTGTCGCGTATTATGAGTATGTATGTTTTTATTTTCAATCTTATAATTTCTCTTACCGAAGGATCAAGCTAGGTTAGATTTGCGCTATAGCAGTAATTTGATTTGCTTTTGCGCATATTTGAAGCAAATGTTTGAATTCGAATTTATAAAGCCTGTTCCCTATTATTTGAATGTACATATCATAAAGAATTATCAAGGGTATTCAATATAATGAGTAATGTTCATAATTATTGAGATTTAACGAAATGTAATAATAGTAGAAGACACTATCGGTTCATTCCATGTCACATCAACACAGCCAAGTCCCAAAAAAAACCTCACCGTCACCGATTTTAACAAAATTTGATACAGCTATTAGGTTTTATGCTTCAACTAGCTCTAGCTCCTAGCTAGCTACGTCATATGGTTTCCGAGTTACAGGCTCCCAAAGTTGACCCAAAAAGCCAAATTTGGGTACGTACGCATTTGCGATAATCACCATAACTTCCCCCCTATTTGTCCTCGAGTGTTGAGAAATATATTGTTGTAAAGCTCTTGAAAGGGGCTTTCAAATGATACCAAACTCAGATCTTTTATGAAACTTTCATATATTAAATTTTGGGGTTGATTGATTGTCACTTATTAGTAGGGCTAGGGTATTGCATGATGCGCAAAATAACTTTGAATTATGCATGCACTTTTGCACTCAAAATTGTCAAAAAATGCGCTTAAAAAACATTAATATGCACTTAAAATTTCATATTATCCAGTGCTTATTTCACAAATACGCTTTCAATTACTGGTTCAAAACTATTGTAAGAATGTCAATAGTAAATATATGTAGGCCTATAGAATGGAATTGTGATAATCGAAAATAAACAGTAAATTTCGTCAATAACAAGTTGCTTTTGATAAAATTAATAATGCATAGTATCTAGAGTAGGCCTATTATGTAGGTCTACCACGACACAAGAAAAAAAAAACGAAAATGAAATTGGTATCAATACCAAAAACTAAACAAAAGATTTTTTTTATCCCGATTTTGAAAAAACATTTTAAAAAAGAATCTAGATTTTATCAATTTGAAAAACTTGAAAAAAAAAAATTGTATTTGTATTTAAATTTTTATTTTTATCCTTAAAAATTAAGATTTTGAAGTTGTTTCCAAAAAAAATAATTGATTTAAAAAAATGATTTAAAAAAAAACTTTATTTTTTTTTCATTATTTAATTTAATCAAGTCTTTTTTGAAAAATCATATTTTTTTCTCAAGTTCAAAAAAAATAAGTTCTATTGTAAAAAATAAAAAAAAATGATAAAAATCAAAAGTTGAAAAAAAAAATTGCTGAGCGACCCCCCCCCCCCCACCAACAGCTACGTTATACGGGGGTACGAGTGAGCGGGTGATTATGAAACTGTGAAGTGATGATGAGTGAAAGGACGATTTTTGTAAATCCAGTATTATCATTGTTGTTGAACATATTTGGATGATGTAGGCCTATTTATTTGATGTTTTGTATGCTGAAGCTTTGTCTATAGTCTTCCATCTAGGCCTATATAAGGAGTCCCACAGTGAGATTTTCTAAAATATTGTATTTGGAAAATGTAAGTTTTGGGTTGTAAGATATGCCGAACCTTGAACCCGACTTCAAATAGCAGGAAGTTAGGAAGTTTTATAAAGTTTAGGAAGTTTTTAAAGAGATACCATCTTAATAATTTCCTCCAATCACATTTAAAAAAAGTATTGTTCTTATTAGGCACGCAGAAGCGTTACCCCTTTTTACCTACTTCAAAATTCAATGAAAAGAGTAATTAGGAAATTCCACATCCATGTAGCCCCAGCGAATGGCCATGTGTTTGAGTAAAACTATACTCATGAGGAATAATTTACTACCCGGAAACGATAAACTATTTTTCCCCAATTTCTATGCATTTCCTCTTCAAACCAACGACTTCCGCAAGACACGAAAACTCTTGAATTTCTACCTCAACCGGATGAGTGAACATTTTGTGGTTCCGTACGCAGATGAAATTAATTTCATACACATTTTTTGCAAGTCTATAGGCCTACGTCTGTATTTCCGATTCTGTATTTCGACATATGCGTATTCGTTTTCAAAGTGTGTAGACAAACGGCATACATTGGCATAATGGTAACACATCTTTTGATGAGGTAATACGGTCTATGTTTATACTCATCAAATACTGTCTGGTCAGGTACCAGACACCTACCCACCCCTTTTGGTCGCGGGGCCATGGACCCGAATCTATATTGTCGGGCCGCCACTGGTTGAATGTGAATGAATTCTCAATTTCTCACCCATGCATTTTATTCCAATGAATACGAGACGGTCGGTCGACGTGTAAGATGATAAACCCCCGGCCGACGCGTGAAATGCGTGTGTATCAAGTGTTTCGTGCTGTTCGACCCCCGGCGGCGACAAGTTTTCTGCCAGTCATGGGACTAAAAGTGACCAATGGGAACGCTACGATTTGACTCAGTTGCTGTGATACGATGAAGTAATATCGGGCAAGCACATGTCGTTGTGGCGTAGTGGTAGCATAGTTGACTGATAAACTGCAGGAAAAAGACTCACTATAAACCAGCAGTGCGATTCTCGTTCTCAATCCTTAATTTAACAATCTTTAACTATTAACAATTCATATCGTTAGAGTTAAAGACTAGATCCCTACAGGTCGAGTCCCGTTGTCCAGTCTTTATAACGTTATTGATTTTTTAAATGCTGAGTTTTCTGACACCAGCTGTACCCCCTGTGCTGATTTTTTTTTCTGAAAATACAATAGTTTGTACAAATAGTTCCAGTTACTACATTTATGATCATTTTCCCATAAAAATTCGACCGTATCACAGAAATGATGAGTTCCTCAATATCGGTTGAAGAAAGCACATTATTTCGCCAAGCCGGCCCGCCAACATTAGCCATTTTCACTCGACTTGGAATCATAGTTTGACGTTTGAGTCGTTGACAAAACTTTCCTCTGAATAAACGCTACTATTATGAAATATATCGAGAGTCGCCGTTGTTCTCAAGCAGTACATATTTTCGGCCAATAAATCGCGCAAAATACAAAAAAAAAATTAGGTTGATAACTGAAGTTTGCCGGCCAGTAGAAAATAAACAGTAAAGTGCGGTATTCAAAACGCGGATACGCGTGCGTAGCACGGTGGGCACGGCGGGCTAAAACGCGTATACGCGTGTGTAGCAGTTAATTATACAATCCTTAACATTATGAGCCAATAGAAAAATTGCATTTTTTATTCGAATCCAGAGAGCCTAGGACAAGATTGATAGATGCTCTCTATCTAGAAGGCACTGGAGCTCTAGTCAGTGTCAACTTATTTTATTTCATTGTTGAAAGTCAAATTTTCTTTGTAACATTCAAAATGGAAATCATTCATAGTTATTTACTCATTCAGTTTTGAAGAGAATAGACTAGCCCAAACGTAGTCCAAGGAGGGTAAATGAAAATTGACCCAATCAACTGACAGAAGGACAGAGATGAGGTTTCGTCCCCATCCCACTTTTAGTATTCAAGAAACAGGTTGACCAGGTTGACTACATTGACAAAACTACATTGTTTCGTAAGTAATGAATCCTTTTAATTCCTTAATCTATGCACTATAATCCAAAGTCACTCACCAAGTTGTGAAATGTTCATGTTATTTAATATTAATTAATCATTTTTTCGAAATATCCTCAAAATAATAAAATAAAATAATGAATAAAAACCATAATCCTTAAAATAGTAAAGGGAATCACACTTTGGATACTAACAATCTATAGAGACTTAGATCTTCAAATCAGTAGCTTTAAAGATTGTTATGCTAAAGATTGAAGAACGGGAATCGCACTGCAGGACCATTATAATGCCAGGAAAAACCTTTCATGACCAAACTCGGTCGGCACTGGTGATACATGCTGCACACAGAGAAGACAGGGTAGCATAGCTGCCTCACGTTTTGAGGGTCCATAGTTCGACTACCGACACTGTTACTTTTTTCAGCAAAATAACTGACAAATGTTAACTCAAGCGCAGGGTGATGGTTCAGGTTGATTTTTTAAAAATTTGATCACAGAAAAAAAAATATCTACACAAGTGATTTGATTTGTAACTATTGTTTTTAAATGTTGTTTCTGTGGGCAAATAAAATAAAAAAACACAAATTTAAACCTTAGCTCTATGGCTCGAGTCAACATGTGATAGTTCGCGGGACGGTCGGACGGTCGCTCGGTACTCAGAAGGTACCAACTGTATTGTATTGTATTGTATTGTATTGTATTGTATTGTATTTATTAGCATTTCATGGTGCACCTGTTCACTTGTATGAAAACATTATGACATACAAAGGTTATACAAATTTGTCAGATCTAAAACTAAAATTAAAATATGATGATAATATAACTATTACTATAATAATGAAAAATAAAAGAATGGACACAATAAAATAATACAACTAATCACTACTACCAAATTGATACTAATAATTAATTAATAATCAATATTAATAATTAATACTAAACCAAATGTTGAGGCGACTAGGCCTCGGAACTTAGTGGACTGTATTTGGGGAAATGATACGAATAAGAATTAAATAATAAAAGAAATAACGAGAAGAAAATGAAGGAAAGACGAGAAGTCAACAAAGATAGTTGACACGAAGATGAAGAAGCAACACGCAAGTCGAGCGACCTGTGTGTTCCCAAAGGTTTCTGTCCTGCAAACCAACTGACCTAAACTTGTACTTCTCGAGCAACCTGTGCAGAAGTGATAATGGGAGGTTTGGCTCCGCCCCTTCATAACTTTCATAGAACACAAACCACAGCCTATATAGGACATTCAATGAGTTGTGACAATTTATGAAGGGGACAGGGGAGGAGTCAATTATTAGACAAGCTTTGGTTAGACGAGCTTTAGCGAGGATTTAATTTGACATATTGAAAAAAATTGGTGTTCGTTTTTATGTGTGTTTTTTTGTGTTTTTGTCGGTTCTCCACAGGTCAAACGGCTACAGCTGCAACTTCAAACTTTTTTTCAATATGGTTCCTCATCGAACTTAAATCTGTATAGTTTTGTGGCATTATCGGGTGGTAACTTTTTTTTTATGAATCTTAGAAATTTCAAAAATACCCATTAGAATAACACAGCGGAAAAAAAAGAAAATATTTTTATTTTCCAAAAAAATGAAATTTTTCGTGAAGTTGAATTACATTTTGATACACATTTCTGGACATTTTCAGCTTGATCGGGTCAGTCATTTTGAAGAAAGAACATAAAATGTGCTAAATTGGTACCACTCGAAGAAGTTTCTATCCATTTTTACCCATACTATTACTATCCGCTTGTCTAACAACGATTATATGGCGTTTTCCTAGTCCCCTTGATTTCACTTCTGTACAGGCTGCTCAAAAAAACTAAGTTTAGTACAGTTGGTTTTTAGGTTAGTTAGTTTTGAGTACAGTTGATCGTTTTTCCCCTCGGAAACTTCACGATTCGATTAGGTTCGAGACAATCGAATGTACTCTTCCTGTGTGGAAACAGCTTCCTCTTTCGATTCACATCCGACTTGCAATCTTTCTTCTCAAATAGATATCAAAAACAATAGTATCCATAGCCACTCAACAAGAAATAGGAATAACCTACATTTGCAAAAAACATAATTTATCTCTATCAAAAAACAGCCCTCATTAGCAGCACCTAAATTATATAACCACTTGCCTACATGCTTGAAACAATCATCAGGTCCAGCTTTTAAATGTAAATTGAAAGAATTTTTAATATCTGAATGCTATTATACCGTAAACGCTTTTTTAACAGAAACTTTTCCAAATTAGATTAAAAAACCAAAATTTCGGATCTCATTACTTTAGACCAAATTTTGATTCAGAATATCAACTTAGATACGATAATTTATGTGTGATAACATTTCAATTAAGATTAATTTTAATTTTAAGTATTTTATAAGCTATAAATTAATGACCTGTCAAATATTTTACCATGTAAAATCATGTAAATGACAATAAAGATTATTATTATTTTTTAATTATTATTAAATTATTATTATTATTATTATTATTATTATTATTATTATTATTATTATTATTATTATTATTATTATTATTATTATTATTATTATTATTATTATTATTATTATTATTATTATTAAGAAGTTTCTGACCACTATATGATAATGGCTGACATTTGTTCATTGAATAATCAAATTCAAAATGAATTATCTCATCCAAAGATATATCTCACAAGACTATTCACGAAATAACTTTAAAGCAACATTTTCAAAATTGTGATTGGAATGATTGTGAGGGGATGTACAATGCTTCATTATCAACATTCAACGAATGCTATAACGAATCTTATTATCAATCCTCCTCCAAATCACCAAAAACCAGAACGCAGAAAAACTGGATTACTGATGATATCCGAAAAGCGTTGAAAAAGCGCGATCAATTGTTTAGAAAATGGAAAGATTGTACCAATGCTTGCAAAGCTACGCTGAGAAATGATTATACTAAATTTCGAAATAAAATTAATAAATTGATAGTGGGTGCAAAGGAAAAGTATTACAGAGATTTGTTCAATAATTCGAAAGGAAATATTAAAGGAACTTGGCAAAATATTAATTTTGTTTTATGTAAAAAGAAAAAAGATTCTGTTGATGACGTCATATCGAAATACATTGGGAAAACAGTTCCAAACGATGTGATTGTTGCCAACTTTGCTACCTCTTTTGTTGATGACGTCAAATCTATAATTGATAATCTAGATATAACTAAACAAGCGGGTTTTGATCTGATACGAGTCCGTGATTTAATCTATTTATCTGATATTATGAGTCCTATTTTATCTAAATTTATAAACTTATCCTTTGAACATGGTATTGTGCCTGATAAATTGAAAATTGCTGTCAATCGTCCTGTATATAAAAAAGGCGATCATTTATTATATTCAAACTATAGACCGATAGCTTTGTTGCCAATAATTGATAGAATAATGGAGCGATGCGTTGGATTGACCTTAACGAATTATCTAAAAATACATAATATCATAAGCAAATTTAATTTGGCTTCCAAAAAGGGAAAAGCACTTCTGACCTTCTTCTTGCATTTTCTGATTTCGTAAATGGTAAATTGAATGATAATATGCACATTATTTCCATGTTCATTGATTTTTCGAAAGCATTCGATCCTCTTTCCCTTAGTAAATTATTGAAAGCAATTGAAAATGTTGGTGTTAGAGGCCCCATGTTGGATTGGTTTGAAAGTTAGTTAACGAATGGAACTTTTTTAGTGAAAGTGAACAATGAATTCAGTGATGTTAAAACTTGTGAAAGTGGCGTGCCACAAGGTTCAATTTTGGGTCCAATTCTTTATTTAATTTATGTTAATGATATGGTAAATTGTCTTGTGAATTGTAAGGTATTTTTGTATGCTGATGACACTGTCTTATTGTCAGTTCATAAACATTTGAAGATTGCGGAAGGCAAAATGCAGTCAGATTTTAATAATATTCTAAAATTGACACATGACCATAATTTAGTGATAAACTCAAGCAAAACTAAGGTTATTCATATTTGTTCCCCATTTAATGAATATTTAGACTTGACCCTGTTAATATCATCTATCATAATTATAACTGTCTGCACAATTCACCAGGACTAGGCGACGTGGTTTGTAACTCTTGTATTGATGAGATAGATGTTGTGGACAGTCATGTATATCTAGGCATTACAATTGACAAATATTACACTTGGAAGAACCATATACACAATTTATGTGAGAAATTAAGATCTTGTGCTCTTCAATTATTTAATCTAAAATTTGTTCTACCTTCTGATGTTAATCGCTTGATATATACTGCTATGGCTGAGTCCCTAATTTCATATGGCTAACTTGCATGGGGTAATGCATCTGCCAGCCGTTTAAATAAAATAACTTCACTTCAAAATAATATGATTCTATCTATTGCACCACAAACTTTAAAATTGAGATCGAACTATAAAATTGAATCTCTGTGTCAATATTCTAAGCTACTGCCTTTACAAAGTCTGTTCTTGTTGGAATTCATCGTGAAGTCCTATTTTTCAGAAGATTTCAAAATTCTCTCTACAAACACCTCAAACACCAGATCAAATCATGCAATTAATTATATAATTCCCCTCTATAATAATAAGCACGTTGAAAGACGGTTACTGTATGCTACTCCAACTATTTTTGATTCTGTTCCACAACATCTATTGAAATTGAAAAGAAATTAAAAGGCTTGGCTTTTCGACTCCTTGAGTAGTAGGCCTTATAATTCGTTGTGAATGATCTCTTGTCTTAATAATAATACACCTCACTTCAATTACTTACTAAATTGCATTTATTGTTGATATTGGTCAAGTGAAATTTGAAACCATGTTCGTGAGTCAATTGGGAGTACTGCGATCAATATTTCCAATTATATAGTTTTATTATATGTAAAATAGTCATTGTTGTCAATTGTCATAATTGTTGACTGTTGTTTTGAATTTGCACTAGATGTCTCAAATTTTGGTGGTCATATAAACGATATAATCAACATTTAATTCACTGCTATCCATACACTAATTCTTCCTCCTTATAAAGCAGTTATGGTGTTTTGTAATTTTGTAAACCACAGATAAGCCTTCCTCAAGGCTTTGTGGAAATATGTGAACTTTAAATTGTATCATGTAATAAGTGTGAAATAAACAACTTCAACCTTAAAAACTATTATTATTATTATTATAACAGTTAGCAATAGCAACAGTTATAGAAACAGCTATAAAATAAATAATTATTTTGCTGATCATCACTATTCTTGAATCAGTGATGATAATTGATTAGGAATAATCAAACTGATTTTCCATATTTCATAATCCATGGGAAGAGTTGAAATTTTATTTGCACACTCATTCTATGTTATTGCTTATTTTTCTCGATATTGGAATTGTATGTGAGGAAATTTCTGTCCCAATCTACCAGTATAATTTTGTTTTTGTGATTACTGTTTTTCTGTGTTTTTCTGTAATTTTGTTATTCACTGATTGATTTATTTGAGGAATCGATCCTAGATTAGGTCAAAGGTCTGGTACGCCAACAATGTATAGTAAATGTTTCATCTAAAGAATGAAATTGAGACTTGAGAGCCACTCACTCAATTCTGTATTTAACTATGAATATATATTAATTTCTCCTTGTTTCGGAACTTGGTGATAACTTTCGTATTACATATGTATATATTATTCTTTGCCTATGTATGCATTACCCTCTGAGATATAGATGATTGTTTATAGTGTAAACGAGTCACTGATCATATTAGGTGTGTATATCTTATTCTGTATACTTTGCATCTTGGATTCATATTATTCATCTGCTAATCATTTTATTTTCTTCAACGTGGAAATGACTATAATTTGATATGTGTCTTATGTGATTTTTTTTTTGAATTGTTGCATTTTCTTTTGCATTTAATCTACATGCATATTATAATTTACAAACATCAATATTTAATTTCACCTCTCGGTAGGTACGCAGAAATAAAGTTTATATGGTTTGATAAATCTATTCAATCCACAGATAAGCCTTCTTTTAGGCTTTGTGGGAAAAGTGAGCTTGAATTTGTATCATAAATGAATGCCAATAAATACAAATTGAAAAAATAATATTATTAAAATGTATCAGTTGAGACTTTATCTACCTCTAAATACATTAAAAATTGTTTATTCGGCCATAGCAGAAAGCATAATTCGATACGGGATTCAGATCTGGGGAACTGCTGCTGACACTTACATTCAAACAATAATTAGCGCACAAAAATCTATCTTGAAAAACATGATTCCATTTTATATACAAATTCCCCGGGACAATTTATTTATTCATTGTAATATCTTATCGGCTAGAAATTTATTCAACTATACAATAATGATTCAAAATTACTTTTCGGAACAATATAAACAACACCCAAATCATGTATATAGCACAAGGAATAAAGAAAACAATTATGGTAAACGACATTTGAAAATATATGTACCAACTTTAATGCTATGCCAGCATATCTTCGTATTATAAAAATTATGTCTCAGCTGAAAACGGGTTATAAATTGTGGCTTATGTCTTCAAATTAGAAGTTTTCATCAATTTAATTTGTTTTTCACTGTAATACGATGTTAAAGTAAACTAAAATGTGTAATTATTGTTTTAAATTTTTTGTCCCATTTCTAGGAATTAAAATTCCATTCCAATTCGATTTTTTTTCTCTCCAACTTTCCTGCAAATTATCCATTATTATACGTATATATAATTATATTTTTTTTGTTTTTGTGTTCTTCTATTATTCAATGATATATCTGTGCTCAATGAGTCACGAGAAAAATGTATATGTTAATTATATTGATTATTCTGCTGACAAGCTGCTATTGTAGCTTAGCGGAAATTATATTTCATACAATTACTGTTTTTTGTGTGAATAAAAAAAAAAAAATAGATTCATCTTATTTTCATAGCAAACATAGTCATTACTGACGTATTGTTATTATCAAGTTTAACCTGTCATCAACTACTAAAATGTACAAATTGTCACGGAAAATCTGCCTTGTATTATACCCTCACAGTTCGACGTAGAGTGGGGTTCATTCTTATTAGCTCATCCATCAACGCGGAAACACATAACGCGTTTTTATAGTAGGCCTACTAGTGTACACAGAACAATTAGGATTTGCTGACGACTTTTCAAGTTCTGCAGACAAGCGGATGATGAAAGATCCATCCAGTCTCTCTAAACTTCTCTAAGACATTCGATATGGGTATAAAGCTTAGAAGAGGCTTAGGCGCTGTGGGAAAAGGAGTGGATTTGAGGCGTCTGATTGGATACTTTTCAATGCAGAGACTCCGACAGATAAGGCTAGGTGGAGAGGTTCCTGCTGATGTAGATTTTACTCGAGGTGTACCTCAAGGAACGGTACTAGGACCCATATTATTCGATGTACTCATTGATGATAGAGTGACGGAAGAACAATCGAAAGTGATATTATTTTGATATGAGCGCGTGATTTATAGAGAGGTCGATTGAGATGTACTACAGAGGGATTCAAATGGAGTGAGCGAGTTGGTCGAGTCGAATCGAATGAAATTGAATGTGAGCACTTGCAGAGCTGCCACTTGTGGATGAGTAGACCAGGGGCTCTTTCTGTACCCGACCAGTACTTGGATCTGGTACTTCAAGGTAAGCTGGGTTGAGCAGAACATGGGTCGGGGAGGGCCATAAAAAGTTAACAATCACAATTGTGAAGCTGAGTGCCTGTGTTACTCTCATCTCTGGTCTCCCCTACATGGCTGATATGGATGGACCAGTCATTCCGGAGACCGGGGTTTGATTCTGATGATTTCAAGGTTGCCATAGTTTCCACATGCCTAAAGTGAGGTAAATATTGAGTGGCTATACATATCAAAAGGTAACAACCTTTTCATAAATGAAGAATTTTTCTTCTCGCTTTCCAAAAACACCTAATGAAATGAAGGCCTTCATATATGAATCTATCTATCTATCTCTCTCTCTCTCATCTATCTATCTATTTCATCATCTATTCATCACTCACAGACGCCAATATATCTTAGTCATCTCTATACAGTGTTCCACTGAACCCAATATAAATAAATAAATATATAAAAATACATATATGTATGTTCAGAATTGACCCAGACTTCTTTCCTTGCCTTGAAATATTGAGGTATTCTCCGATTCGTTTACCGGTTCATAATTTATATAAAGACTTTCATTTTTATCACTCTTTCGAAAAAAAAAGCAGACGAGATTACCATTCTAGGTTTCATTCATTCATTCTGTATTGACTTTAAGCATGCATTGTGTCGATGACTAAGATCTATTGGCGACCGTGAGGAATGAGACTATGGGGAGACGAGATGTAAGGTTATTTCATTCGGTGTTTAGGATAGTGGGAAGGAGATGTTATCTAACAACTATCCTAGTATTCAACTCGAAGACAGAGGAAAACCACGCAAATCTCAGTTAGAATGATCGACCAGGGCAAACCCCGGTCTCCCGGATCGTCTCCTTCGGCGTCCTACAGCCACTGCTCCATCTGTCTCAGTTGGTTGATATGAAACACCTTCCACTGTTTCGTTACTACAAGTACTCATTGAAACAACGGAGGGAACTGATAAACTAAATTGCCGAAACAGTAATAACAAAACAAGTACCTTTTGCAGTTGAAATGTTGTAACTAAAACTAGGAACTAGAATATAACAATTATTAATACCATCTCACAGGTAATAAGTGGATGCAGCTTCCTGCTGTCATAGCAACAATATAAGTAAGAATAGTTCTCACTTGAATCTTTATCTCCTCCTCTGTCGTCTGTGTATAATATTATTATCTGTTATCAGTCTAGTAGATGTCTCACTACCATGACCTCTTGCGTCTGCTATTCTTGGTTAGTTTAGCCCGCGTCGGCTGCAATTTGCAATATTGCAACCTTCACATCCTAGACGAAAAGGGTGCGGAGGGAGGGGGGGGGATTCTATGCACTCCAAGAGAGTTTAACGATGCACACAGCAGAAAGAGCGAGAGAGAAAGAGAGAGAGGTACTTCTTTCTCACACTCACATGTTGATCGGACTTGACAAAATAACCACGAGAACACAACAGCAGCCAAAAGTCGTAAAAGTTACTACTTTATCTCCCCTTTCACCCCGCCCCCTTTCCCCCACCCGGCAAACTGCAGCGAAACGTCACTCTGTCCAATGCGGTCGCTAGTATTATTTGTGTAAAGTGCATCTGAATGCCGCCGCAGCTCGATGCAGCGCTGTTGTCGTTGCCTAAGGCACCGCATGGAGAGACTCACAGTCATTTATTAATCAGTTGGCGAGTAGTTGTGGTGTGAGTTAGCTGGCAAACAGTACGATCACGCATGCGCCAGACTGTTTTACCCGTCGTGAGGACACATTTCAAAAGTTAAAAAACCACGTGGAGTCTGAAAACGCGGGAGAAACATTTTTACGTACTTGACTGTTTAATATAGAGTTATATTCATTGGATTTTAGTATCGTTGTGTTCGTGTATGGTTTATAAGTTTTTAGACGAGAAATATTGTTCTTACGTCATATTATTATCTGTGGAGAATATTAACTGATTGGTGACATTTTATAAATATGCATAATATTTTGTTACGTACGTCAAAGTTGAAACAAAGTGATCTTCCGGCGTGTTATATATAGCCTATGCACAATATTGGATATTGAAAAAATTGAATTTATAATTCAAGTACGCGTAAAAATTCCTGTGGATTATCGTAAATCCAAACTCGTGTTCATTTTGCTATCGTGTTTTTGTCAAACATACTTCTAAATCTGTATTGGTGTGTTTCCTATTCTGAATGTCCGAAAAGAGTGAAGGTACCGTCGTTCCTGTCATCACGCAACTCGACAAAATGCCAGGCAGTGCTTCGTCGACCAGTAGCGGGTCCCGCTCGCCCCGCACGCCGCCAAACTGCGCCCGCTGTCGCAATCACCTGTTAAAAATAGCGCTCAAAGGACACAAACGTTTCTGCCGTTTCCGACGTTGCAACTGCGAGAAGTGCAAGTTGACCGCCGAACGGCAACGTGTGATGGCAGCTCAAACGGCGTTAAGACGTAACCAGGCTCAAGACGAGGCGATTTTAGCGGCTAAACGGCGTCGTTTGTCGGGGGATGACACGGAAATAGGGGCGGAAGAAACGGCGGGGGAGCGGAGAAGGTTGTCGGATGGGGTTGGATTGGGACTACAGGAAGATGTGACGAATTCTGTAGAGTTTTCATGTGATTCTTCGATGTCTTCGCCGGGACGAAGGTCTGTACATACGACAGTAGCGCCGGCAAGAGGCGCGTCGTATGCGCTACCGCCGAGCTCAACGCAAACTGCAGCGGCCGGTAAGCTACATTGTACTCTCTACAATCATTTAGAACTTTGTTTATTGAAATGACGGCTATAAAAGAACGAAGTTATATTTTTAATCGTCCGTGTACTTTTAATTGTGCATTTTATTGTGTTGTGTACAATAGATAATTATCGATTTCCCAAAATATGTCCAGCTTGAATAGTAGACCAAAACCCAATAAAAAAACATGTGACGTTTCTCCTTCATGGGACAAACAAGATGAGAATACATTTTTACAAATTCGAATGGATAATACAAAATTACATATTCAGTATTCCAGATCAGAACAACGAAACAAATCCAAATCGGCTGGTTCAATTCTTGACATGAAACCCAACTGCTAGGAATAGATTGAATTCACGTTACTCATAAGATGGTCACTCTGTGTGTCTGCTCAGCTCTTGTCGGTCAGGCCTACCAACCGAGGGCATCCTGGGCTCAAGTCCCTCATTGGAACTCTTTTCAGGTGTATATATTTACATTTAGAAATATATAGGTTGTGTATATATCAAATATATATCATATATATATATATATACATATATATATATAAATATATTTGATATAACATTTTGGGTAAGCCATGAGTGATTAATGCTGTTCCTACCGAGATTTAGGTTTCTACCGACGTCTTGGTCATGTCGATACAATATTAGAACATTGGAAGACATATTTTACAATTTACATAGTTCTTCGCATGCGCGTTTCTCCCAAAAATGATAGGACAATGGTGACGACGAAATTCTTAAATGAAATATATATATTCATTGAACGTTTTTTTGTGAGACCATAAAAATGTGCTCACTCTGGAATTCGAACCCGGAACCTCTCGGTTTTCACAAACAATTCCATCCACTGAAGTGAGCGAATGCTTGTGTAGATTTAAGTCGAACAATCGACATATTTGTATGACAATTGCATCATTTGAAATATACTTCACTCATACCGGGAATGGAGCGCAACAATCAAGAAATGTTGTTCGAAGAATATACCTAGGCCTATTAAATATATATATATATATATATATATATATATATATATATATATATATATATATATATATATATATATATATAAATGTGCTATTATACAAATATACCTCAGTATTATATTATATCTCTCATTTTGGTCTACTCATATACCTATATAGATCAAATTTCTTGGACATTTGTAGTCACCGGGAGTTCTCACGTCTGATGTATTCTTCGACTCAATTCAGCTCAGAATTCTTCACCTATGTTCACGTATACTGGAATATTATCTGCCACGAGTAATAGTTATTCACCAAGTTATATTAGAACCCCGATCCCGACCAGAAACTCTGTATTATTCTATCTAGTATTCATTGAGAGGGTTCTATAATTATGGTTTTAATGCGGGGAACGTTTCGAAAATAAATGTTTTTGACGACGAAACTTTTTATAATGATGTTGTATTCCGATATCTCGGCCAGCCCAATTTTTACATCTTCGTAGATATGGAGACTAGGTCAGTTATAAGTAGGGTCAATAATTTAATTCACAAATCAAATTGACTGGTAAATTAATCGACGTTGAGAATGTTTTGAGATGTGAATAAAAGTGTTTTAATGGAAGGTGGATTCCCCTCACGTCCGCGTACCGGCTGACCAAAATATTTGATTCAACTTTTTTACGAATACTTCATTCTGCACTGTTTTGAATATCACTAAAACGCAGAATGTGCGTTAATTGTGAGATGAGCGTAGAAGTATGGAAATCTGGAATTGAAAAATACTCGGTCAGCTCAATCTACATCTACAGACCTTGGACTACTTCAAACGCTGACAAACCTTACGTGCAACTTGTTGCTATTTATAGAGCAACCTGTCGCATATACACTTTGCATTACATGTTTTGATCCTGATATTTGATGAAATGTATACTTTTATTGCGTTTTCTTCGTTATGTCTCATTCGATTGTTGCACAAATTATTGCAAATGTGTATGATAGTATGTATGAATATGAAAGCTTTCGAAAAATTTTCGTTTTGAAGTATTTTCCCCTGAGTTATTCTTATGGGGATTTTACGAACTTTCCAAATTTTTTTCCGGAAAAATCGTTCGACCGATTTTTCTGAAAAACAATCCAAACCTATTCTGGTGTGACCAATATGTAGAAAAAGTTTCGAGTTGATTGATATTTTTCCCTGACCTGTATGCCGCGTACAAAATTACACACACAAAAAAACCATAAAAACCAGCCCAAAATGTTTCGGTATATGGAATGAAAATCTTCGCTACGCTCATCTAATTACGATTTGCTGCAGTGTCATACTCGGTAATATGTTGTATATATACATTAGTTTAACAATCTCCTATAACTTATACAAAGATACAAGAGACCTTTTAACTCATACAAAGATACAAGAGACCTTTTAAGTCATACAAAGATACAGGAGAGCCATTGCTAATTTAAATCTTTGGCTTTCAAAAGAAGTGATACAAGAAGTGTTGGCCAAGTTAACTCTCTATAAGAGAGGGAAAATGCATTTGTGGATAGATATCAGCCATATAATGCAAACGTTCGGTAATTATAACTAGGCTTGATAGCTTTTGACATAATATGAAATAAATTTGCACCTCTCATAGAAAGTTAACTTGGCCAACACTTCTTCATTTCTTTTGAATGGCAAAGATTTGAAATAGCAAGGGCTTAGCTCCCTGTTTTTACAAGTTCTTGTTTTTGTGGTGACGTCACAGATTTGTGTGCTTAATATCTGCTATATTATATTAATGGACAAGTTTTCAAATATAATCCAAGCACACATCAATCGAATGAAATAATGATTGTTAGGTGAGCGTAGCGACGACTCATGACTTGACTCATTAATTAAGTCGCTCCAACTCTATTGTGGATCTCGAGTTCACCTGAGATTACTTTCAACAATGAAGACAACCAATAAGCAGTTAACCCTAATGTCCGTTGTGGAGTAGTTCTATCTGATACGTACTTATTGGGACTATTTACATTGCAATGTGTTGATTCTGACGCCTCACCTTGTGGTGACTACTCTCTAGCCTATATACTTTCATTTAAAATTATCTACATTCTACATTCTATTGGTTCTTTGGACGAAAATGATAAATAAATAAATACAAATAAATAAACCCCAAAGTTTGTTGTAGAATAATTTTATCTGATACGCAATTATATTATGGTCTTTCAGGATTCAAATACAAGGCATGAAGCATTGTGATTTCACTGGGATTTACAGTGGAAAGTGAGCCAAATGCCTAAGCTAATAAAGCTAGGCCTATTATACCCATCTAGCATTGGTAGGCTGGGCCGGCCACAAAAACTACCACAGAATCACAAATAAAGTACAAAATGTAACATGGGTCGGCCCCCATCTATGACACTGAATGCGAGTGTGACTGAGGATTTTCACGGTTTCCCTCAGACTTTGTCGTGGATACGGCGATACGGCGATACGAAAGAACGTGTCATCACTCCAGTCGACTGAAATGATACCACATTTGAATTATGACGCCATGCTTTTGTAATATGATTTTGTCAAGAATAACTGCGGTTTTCTTGAAGTGCCTCTCGTGACAAAATAACTAGCGTTAAAAAAACGCTCGAAACAAACTTTTTCTCTACTTTACAAATGAAATGTATATGCCATATGGATAGCCATTCACAATGCTATATATTTCACATATTCCTTAGGTTCATTGGTGGCCGTGATTTAATCGTCGATACGACAGTATTCTACATTACTGGAAGTTATTATTTCAATCTCTTCTGTTCAAAAAGTATTAATTGACAAATCTCTCACACACAATCTATCTGAAATGTTTATATAAAAATATCATTGAAATTTCATTGACAACTGTCGGAAAATTATTTGTAAAAATAATAAAAACTGGAAAAATGAGTTTAAAATGACATTACTTCCGATTTTCATAAGTCACTTTCGGTTAAAACATACAAAAGGCACGTTCCCGTATTGGTAGACATATTTCCTAGAAAAATCAGGCAAATCGGACTGTTCGTTTGGCCTGTAGCCGATTTCGCAGGAGACGACGGAAGGAGGAGGAGGAGAAAACGAAAAAAGTACGCACTTCACAGCGCTTTAGGCCTAACTTCCAGCCGTTTGGTCCGATATTGCTTGTCGTGTCGTGTCGTGTCGTGTCGTGTCGTGTCGTGTCGTCCATTCCAATCCAAGCTTATTAGTTTTGGAGATACTGTATGCTCAAAACGGCCTGGGAGTACTTCGTGCGGGACTTGGCTTCCATCGATCTACCGCGCGACTAGATAAGTTATCCATAAACCCTGCGCTAACTCTCATCAGCATCTGACCAAGATAAGAAATAATAATTTTAGAACAAATTAATCAATATAAGCGATGGTGACTATTTCTAGAAAATGACCATAGATACAATACTAGGGGTGAGGTAATTTCATTTGTTGAGACATGTGATTGTACTATAATAGTTTTCAGTTTTAGCACAAGTAGCTAGTTTTCCTGCTCTTCATTCAAACTAACAACAGTTCGAGTATAAATACACTTCTATAACAAGTATACTTATTTGTATATCTTTATTACCATTATTATTTGATATATTGAGTACGATAGGTATAACGTACTTGTGATAAAAAGTGATGTATTTTCATTAGATCGCTTACTGGTAAACGAGTTCAAATGTGTATCACTGTTGACGGTTCTGTGTTTTCATGATTGTCACTTTTATGTAATTCCGTACAGATCAATGGCTTACAAAATTAATATGTAATGGAAGTTTGAAGTATATAAGGAGTGCCTCTGAAGAGCATTCTAGTTGAAGTGACTTCAGAAGTGACGTACGGACACTTCTAGTAGACTCGAGTTATTGTATGGATTGAAATGTATTGTGATCATAATTTAGTTTTATTTATTGACTGGGATAATTTGAATACGAAGTTTCACACAATAACTTGTGGATCTTCTGTTCGTCGAACACCAAGCATACCTAATACAAGTACGAGACTCCCGTTCGGCACTCTCCTAGCTGGGCTCAGCTCATCAAATAGCTCAATCACAGCAATCATAACGTTTGGATGATTATAAGCACGATCAATGTATATGTATATATATGTGTATATATATATAGGCATATATATATATATATATATATATATATATATATATACATATGTATATATATGTGTATATATACATAGGCCTATATATATATACATACATACATACATACATATATATATATATATATATATATATATATATAAATATATATATATGTATATATATATATATATATATATATATATATATATATATATATATATATATATATATATAATATATATATATATATATATATATGTATATATATATATATATATATATATATATATATAAATATATATATATATATATATATATATATATATATATATAATAGGCCTATACATATATATAGAGGGGCGTCGGAACGTTTTGAAAGTTTTTTTTTCAAACCTTTGAAGTGATCCATGGCCTGTATATGTACATTGAGCTGACCAAATGTTCTTAATTCTACATTTCCATACTTCTAAGCTCATCTCACAACGCATATAAGGCGTTTTCCTAGTGATAAATAATTTACATCTGGAAGAAGCATAGGGTTGTTTGTTGATTTCTGCCAACTCATAAACTACGCATCAGAGCTGTCATTTCGATACAGTACATCAATTTCCTTCAAATTACTCCTTTTTCAAAATGGTTCAACATGTTTCTGATGAGATTTAGATGCACAAAATCAATTCAAAAAATTCAACACAAAATCAACCTGAAGGTGCCCATCTGACATTTGATTTTCTATGCAATGTGAAATATGAAGCTATGTACGATTTTATCTATCTATATAGGCCTACATCTTCCCTTCCTTCTCTTTCTTTTTTTCTTTCTTCCTTCTCTCTTCGTATTTTCTATCACTCGTCTTTTCAAATTGTGTCTTGCAAGACCTTTTTCTTACCCACCCTTGCCCCTCCTTGGCCAAAAGTTGGGAGGGGGCAATGCCCCCCTGCCCTCCACCCGGTTCCGACGCCAGTGTGTATATATATATATATATATATATATATATATATATATATATATATATATTGGGTTTAACGACGCACTGTAATGATAGCAAAGATATATTGGCGTCGGATGGATGATTAATGAGATGATGGGATGATGAGATGAATGTTCTTGGGTAATGCGAAGGATAGTGGGAAGGAAGCGGTCATGGCCGACTTATTGTATAGGAACCATCCCGACATTTTAGCCTAGACTACAGAGGGAAACCATGAAAACCCCTGTAAAGATGGTCGGCGGCGGGGATCGACCTGGGTTTGATTTTCTTCTCGCCTCCTGGATCACATGAAGCGAGCGCGTTAACCACTGCGCTACATGTACCGGGGTAACTAAGATCTATTGGCGTCGGAGAATGATGAATGAGATAATGGGAAAGTGAACTTAAAGGATATTTCATTGGTTGTTCTTGGATAGTGGGAAGAAGTTCTCGCCCAAGTATGAACAAGAATCATGAACCATGACACACAAGCAGAGGGAATCCACGACCACCGTAACCATGGTGGGAATCGAACCCCGGTTCCCTGAATGACGGTTCAGCGTGCTGGCCACTAGTCCACCAGTCTCAGTGACATTCATCTTATAATCGAATATAAATAAATATGTTGAAACTCTATACGAATAACGTGGCACGTAAAAATGTAAAGACAAAATTGTTTTTATTATTTAATTTACATGTTTAGTAAGTCCATAAACAATACTGGTATAACTACAAATTGTTGCATAAATAAACAAAACAGAGACACCGTTTATCGGAAAATTGAACCGAATTGTTTCAGTTGTTTCAGATGTGAAGCAATTTGTGCAAGAATCAAACAACAATGTAGATCATTTGAAAGTTACCATTACAATATTACTTGTTTGTTCCCCAGTCTATATTGCTATGGCAACGATTTCCAGTCAATTGTTATAATGTCAACTTCATTCTGATCATTTATTTTACTGAACATCATAATTATGCATTTCCAATGGTTAGTGATCACTCAGAAGCGAATATAATAATGCTAATCACGTCAAAGTATCGAGGTTACATGCAGCTTTTCGTGTCATGGAATGCCGTAGATCCTATAACAACGTAGAGAATAACGCTAAATAGTTATTATCCCATTAAAAAGTTAACAGTTTTAAGTAATCTGTCGAGTTATTAAACGAGTCATTCATAGTTTTTATTAGTAATTCAAATGAACGCACGGTATACAAGATATAAAAGATATTGACAAGTATTTTGTTAACATAACCAAAATTATTCTTGTTACATCGATCATATTATTGACTTCTTCATTATTTCAAATAATACTATAATGAAGCCCGGTAGTACGAATTGATAGTTAGTGGATAAGGCAATAGTTAGCTGATTAACTTGTTGATTACACATGTTATTTTTGCACCTTCAGAACTAATAGTTAGTGTAATAACAACTGGGCCTGAATATATAATAATCATGGTCCGTAATCTCCATGCTTTTTGTTCTCTAATAAAATCGAGGTACCGGTTTTGGAATTGCTTGAAAGCAGGTTCCGGGTGCAAGCGGAAATGGAGTGAACTGATCGGTGATGAGGGAGGGGAGTTGAGCGTTTTCAAGTCAAGGTTTATCAAATTATCGAGTACATTTTATTCAAGCTCTGATGTTCAGAGTGTACTCCATAGGCCTACATGTTATATCCCGCCTATCTTATACAACTTATAATATGCCGCGTTGACCCAGTGAATAATCAACATTCCCTTAGCAGATAGTGTTTATAGTCAATGCAATGGTCAATGGTTTCAATTGGACGAGCGATAGTGAACACTTCCAGAGCTCTGGTCTGTGCTTGTGTTTGTTTGTTTGTTTGTTCGTGAGGTCTGTAGTACTGCAGGCCGGTCAGCATGGAACATGTCCCGCACCATTCAATTGGACCAGTACAGTTTATGGTCCAAATCGGTTAGAACACTTTTGAGGGTCACCATCACAAATTTCAGGAAACTCAAGATTAGGCCGGGGAAAAAATTGAAAAGATTTTTTTCAAAAAAAAAATCTACTGCACATAAACTCAAATATGTACCACATTGAGTTCATATTCAGTGAAAATTCATTTTTTTGGGGAAAATAATTCCCTCTCAATTTTTTACTGCATCTTTTAATTTTTAATTTTCAAAGTTGTAGCGATATTATGTAATGACCACATTTTGTACAGTTAGTTAGGTGGTAGAATACCTTCGTTCGTGGATACACAAGTAACTTACCTCGAATAGTTTTATTGTATTTCTTGCAGTTTAAAGACCATGCAGGACTAGGCTATTGAATGAATATTCCTCTTCAGGATCAAGTAGATTCACGTAACACAGCTGTATTTTCTTCATTTCTCATGGACACATTGAAGTATGATACAAATGTACTTGATTGTAATGTATATTCAATAATACTAGGAAAACACCATGTATGCGTTGTTATAGACGAGCGAATAGTAATAGTATGGGTGAAAATGGGTAAAAATGTGTGAAAACTGCTTCAAGTGGTACCAATTTAGCACATTTTATGTTTTTTCTTCAAAATGGCTGACCCGATCAAGCAATTTTTTTTTTAGAAATGTGTATCAAAATGTAATTCAACTTCACGCAAAATTTCATTTTTTTGGAAAATGAAAATATTTCTTTTTTTCCGCCGTGTTATTCTAATGGGTATTTTTGAAATTTCTAAAATTCATAAGAAAAAGTTACCCCCAGATAATGCCACAAAACTATACAGATCTAAGTTAGATGAGGAACCATATTGAAAAAAGTTTGAAACATAAAAACGTACACCAATTTTTTTCAGTATGTCAAATTGAATCGTCGCTAAAGCTCGTCTAATTATTCAATACCAGCAATACATTTGTACTCTCATCTGCAGTCAAGGAATGCAACGTACACTGATTGGCCCTAGAGAAGATTGTGACAAATGCTGTGGATCCATGATCACAATGTCGTCAGCTTCTTCTGGAAATGAATCCTAATTATAGCGTCAACTTGATCCAATTCATACTGAGGGACGTAATCACCTCGTTTCTTTCTTAATTATAAGGGAGGAGGCAAGTGAAAATCCCAACTTTGTATATATATCAACAAATGCAATGGAAATTGAGTGGATTGCTAGGTGATGGTCAACTAAAAATAGAAAAAATATTTCAAAAATATTAATTCAAAATTTGACTTTTAATTAAATATTTTATAGATTTCTACAACAGTGATAGAGAAAGCTCTTATTCGAGTAATTATTTTTTTAGAATTTCAAAAATGATTTCAGATGGAAGATATATGATACAGTAATGAACAACAGCATTATTTCCCTTATAAGTGCCATACTACTGGTAGACTTGAGACATTCAATCCTTGACACATTTTTGAAATGATACATTTCAAAGCTATCCAAGTTACAAAATCATTTGTAACAGTTCTACTGAATATAACTGACAGAGAATGCTGTTAATCATTGAGCATGTTATCAAGAATATTCATAAAAAAAATGAATGTGATGCATCAAATATTATAAAAGTTACATCATTCTTCATGTTGTATTTTGTGGAAATAATATATCCCAGCAAATACTTTTAAAGATTTGAGTTGAATTAGATGAGCGTAGCGGAGATTTTCACTCAAGTCTTACGGAGCTTTGTCTGTGCGTTTTTTTTTTTTTTTTTTTTTTTTTTTTTAAACACTGCACAGGTCGCAGGGTTTGACCGACCGAAAAATTTGGTTTGATATTCGGACCAGCCGTTTTGGAGAAAATAATATAATAAATGTATTTTATTCATCGAAAAGATAGAAATATTAGTTGAAAAATGTTGCATTGTCGAAGTCACGGCTTTCTAGATTCATTGACATCGGATGAACTTCATTTCAAATGATCAAGGTTTGTAGAGTTTTCGATTATACTTTATATAGACATCTCGCTCATCGTACAACGCACATCCTGCGTTTGCCTAGTTTAGTAAGTGAGTTCCAAATAACTCCTTGTCTGGCAAACTAAAAGGCACCGGCCCCATACGTGGGACCCTCAGCTTTTTTCAGTTTCTCTTCGGCTCTTAGCATAGCCAGCTTCTTCATGCGTCTCATCTTCTCAAATGCCAATACTGCACGAGCTTGACTCTTCGCGATGCGTCGTTTGTCGCGTCTCTTCGTCAAGGACGCTGTAAATTGGCCTGAAGAAAGTTTTGCATTCGTCATGCTCTCTTTCACTGATGCACTACATCCGCTGTTGAAAACGGAGATAGCTTCCGCAGCAGCCATGTCAATCCGCATTTTGGAGACAAACGTATCTTTTGGACATCTGCGCCAGATGGTACTATGCAAACTTTCGTTTGCGTTGGAAGTTCGTCCGAGAAGACATCGCTCAAGAAGAGAATCTGCCGCAAGACGCTGATAGACGGGCAGGATCTTCACCACAACTTTACTTGATAATGGAGTCCCAATGTTATCTTTATGGTTTCCAGGTACAGAATGATTGGCCAATGCCTTATTGAAGAAACACCACGTATTCTCACCTGTCGGACACTTATGATGCCGCGGATTCAAATCAGTGGACATACAATGGTAGACTGTTGCCAAAATTGCGGTTTTCATTTCACTGGTGTTATGCATGTTATTGACAATAGCATTACGATAATACCTAGTCAGGGATTTGATGACATCAGGTTTCAGGCTTCCATAAGAGCGACCTCCGAGAGTAACGCCTTGAGCTCTTTCATGAGCTATCACATTTCGAAGAGCAGTGCCAAGTCTCTTCGCAACGTGGTTCAAGCATTCTTCTTTTTCAAAAGTAACATCTGGGCCATAAATCTCTTCCTTCACAAGATGGTTGAATGTTTTGGCATCACCGCCAGACAATAAAGTGGTATACCGCATTCCGAAGGATTCGGACCTACGCCACAGCCTGTCGGCTGCCGTAACCTCCATTGCAGGAGATGAGCCCTCGTAATTTTGTTGACAAGATTACTTGTGGCCGCTGTACCATACGTTATATTCCGGAGAATCTTCACCAAGTTCTGATTTAGTGATTTCACACGACTGGCAATATTTCGATAGAACTTCAAAATCGATCACATAACCCGTAAGTAAATCAATTACAGCAGCGAAACCATACTTGGACGTAAAACCCCTTTTGTGCCAGCTCCCATCGAAACTAACAGAAATTTCAATTATGTCGTCTGGTTGCAACGATGGATTCAGAATAGCATATGCTTCTCTCACTGCTCGACGCGCTTCATCCAAAAATAGTGTTTGACTAGTCACATCACTGCTATATTGTTTCAAATGACTTGCATACGAGGTTTTACTCATTGGATTCATTCCCATAATGGTAGAAAATTGTTCAAACCCAGCGTAACCTTTTCCCATGTGCGTCATAGCTGCTGCCGCTCGTCGATTCACATCGAACCCAGGACGGGTTGAACCGGTTGACAAACGTGCTGACGTATACACTGACCCGTTGACGTCTCCGCATAGTTCACAGTGAAGGGTTAATTTGTGAGCTAACCCAGCTGAATGCGTCTTGGAAACAGTCAAATGATGAACCTTACAAATGGAACAAACGCAGTGACTCAACAATTCAGAATATGAATTAATATCTGCTATAATGTACTCTACACTCTTCTTGTCAGTAGGCAAGGTAATAGGATCATCCGCAGACGCATACACTGCCTGTATACGCTCACTCTTTTTATTCGGACCAGTGACATCAGGCCTGGGCTCATGTTCAGAAGTATTGACTGACACTCCAGTACTTGTAGAAGGCTGACACTCCTCAACAATCGAGTTTTCCAGCTCTTCAACACCTGACATGTTTTCTGTGTCAGACGAACTGTCGAGAGCTGCATCTAGGCCTATCGGCATTTCTGCCATTCCGGGAAAAGGCGTACGTCTGCTGGTACTGGTCACATTTAGCGTAGGCAACGGCGTAGGCCTACCGGCACATAGGCTTACATCTATTTGTTCAGCTATAAGTAAAACAGGAAAACATAGTTACCTAACAATCATGTGCCAAATTGATAAGTATTATAAAGAAGTATTGTTGATGTAATTGTAGACTCCCATTTACCTGTTTCAATCGAAACATCCACTGACCCGGGTCTAGGGATAGCAGCCGGGTTGTTCAACCATCTCTTTCCAGAGTTGAGTCTAGCAGCTTTAGATATTTCTTCCTTGGTTTTCTTTATATACGATTTCTTGTTCTTACCCATTTCATAAACAGTTCAAAATAACTAGAATAGCAAAAGACTATGTATGAAATATTGTGAGGTGAAACACAATAAAACTAGAGTTTCCTTCTAGATGGTTCTAGCTTGTCAGTTAGGTTAGAGGTTCACAGCTTCTTGGAAACTAAAAGCAGTGCCTGTAAGATACTCAAGTAGTGCTGTCATTTATCAACAAATTCAGTAACCTTGGCCACATAAATTGGGGGAAATTCAAAAATCTGCAATCAGTTGAAAATGTAGCTACAAAATAGCTTGAAAACAGTGTTTTCTCGGTTTTAAAACTACACATGCAAGGACTATAAATGGAATATTGATTAGCTGTGTTATTTTTATTAGTAATATGGAGTTAAAAAAGGAATAAGATAACATGACAAATTCAATATATTGAAAAAAAAAAGAAAAAGTTGAGATTTTCACTGGTCTCCTCCCAATTTGTTCATAAATATGACCGATAATATAAAATTTGTTCAACCCACAGATAAATTACTCTTGGTAGTTTTGTGGAATACTGTGTGTGTAGTGGTTGTTTTATTTGCTGTGATTTATTGTATACAGATTGTTTGTGCAAATGTATGAGTGTCCATTATATCAGCGAATACAAAATAAAAATAATCGCTTTTATATAGAAAACAACAATGCTCAACACGGCTCAGTATGATTTTTATGTTCGCAGTTACATTTTTGTTTCACGAAAATGATAGATTCAGTAAGTTCAACAATATCGCTGGTACCGGATGGCCACTCTTACCTACATCTAGTTCACAAGGAAATCCGCTAAATCGCGACCGGCAAATGGCTCTGGCTCTGAATCTCTGATTTGTCCGCAAAGTGACACAAATGCCTGCCATGTTAATAGTATGGGAGTCGGTTATGATAAAGGCTGTTGGTATCGCTACATCGTGCTCAATCTTTCTATACTAGTGTTTTTAGAAAATTTAACGAATTACAATAATTGTAGACAATTGTCAAAGTTTGACAATTCATCAATTTCACATCTTAAAATTCCTCCTTGAGGAAGTTTTCCCTTCGCATGAGCAGGTTTACTATTGTTTCTCAACATAGCAATTATCATGTAGCCGCTCGGCCGTCTTGAATGCCGAGTAGAGTTTGATATAATATCTCATCTCCGTCATGTTTAGCTAATAATGGTGTGCTAATAACACTGCTTCTCACATAGTAACATTATAGACTTTTATCAACGAGAGATGAAGGCGCAAAACACCCGGTCGCTAATGGTGTGGGATCGTTGGGGACGTCAATCAAAACCTTCACACACATATACGAGTATACGAGATGCTCAACATAATAAATCAGTGGATCGACTAAACTTTTGACGCGCCGGCTACTTATTAAACCATCTCTTGCCGCTAGTAATTACTATGCACATGCAACCGATTGCAGGTAGCTGCACAACTGCACTTAGAACAGACAATTGCACTTATTCTGCACTGTTGTTGTTGATGTTGTTTGGGATGCAGATGGTGGATATTAAATCAAAACTCAATTGAATAATGCTGCACGCTTTATACAATAACTGTTGTTTTATTTCATTTTAACAAGTTCTGCGGTGAAGTAAAATGTCATATCCAGTGACAGTCTGGTGTTTATAAGTTATACACTTTGAGTTGAGAATGTATGTACATGTACCGGTATGATTACTGACATTATTATGATTGTAATGTGATATTTAGGTGGTGGTATCAGTGGGTGGTACAGACCACCATAGCGCGTGCGCAAATCAAACTGCTCAGCTCAATTGCCGATCTTGTGGACATTGATTGTTTTGTCCAGGTTCGATAGTAAAAGAAATGATTCATTTTGAGTGAATGCTCAGAGAACATTTGGAGACATATATTTTAAAACATGAGCCGATTTTATATACGGCAATATGGTTTTTACTGATTTTATTGACATCTCTCTTTGATAAGGATGCACAAGCTCTTTGTAGTACACTGTACACCGGTCAGGGGTGAAAGTTAGAATATATATGGAACCATTTCAGTAGCTGACCTACACTTTATAATGAATCGCAGAAATCCGAAAAACCTGGGACTTTCGCAGCCACAGGTGTGCAAGGAAGCGAGGTACGTTCTCCTCACGGCACCCAATGATTGAAATGGTCTGACAATAAGATGTCCACTATTTAAATCTACATCCATCTCTATTGATCTCCAATGGCATAATGATGACAAGGTATAGGATCAAACGGACGAAACACTAACACTATGATCAATAACTGCAGTTAAGCCTCTAATTGCAGTTAAGCCTCTAACTGCAGTTACCAAAATAATGTGAACAGAACGCAGTTAGCACTAACTGACATCAAGCCCTAACCTCGTTCTGTGAACGTAGTTAGAGCTTAATTGAGATCAAAATCCACCGCCTTCGCAATGAGCAACATCATTCGCATTGTCACATTGTTGGTTCAAAGCAAGGCCATCTATATATTTACATCATGTACATTATATAGACGGCCTTGTTTAAAGGCAGTTCGCGATATTGACAGAAAATCTGTAAATCTATAATACGCAAAATGAAAATTTAGAGTCAATCAAACAGGAAGGTGGCAGTGCATGACGTCACTAACAACCCTCTCATCGCTATCAGTGTGAACACCTAACCTCAGTTAGAACAGTGTCACCCATGACGCTTCGCACCCAGCTAACTGCAGTTAGCTTAACACTATCAAATGATCATAGTGTGACATTTATAAGGGTGAGCATTGATTAAAAAATCGATTATAGATTTATTTCGAAGGGCCGAATCGATTATAATCAATTATAATCGTTTTTTTTCGGGTGACACCGACTGCGCGGTCATTTTATCACAAATATGAAACGGAAAAGTTGACAAAAAATATATTCTTAATTTTTACTATTTGGAATAAGAAAATTGGGTTTGCCGCCCATTCCGTGAATTTGAAATTGAATTCTTGCTTCTCATTGGCTGTTGCTGTTGTTGTCAAGTCATTTTGGTTTTCAGCCAAGAAACCAAAATTGTGGAAAAGTAAAGTGAAAAATGGTAGTCACGGCTCATGGTAGTCATGCTTGATCATCAGCCAGCACCAATTTAGACTCGTATTTTCAGTGAAAAAAATAAGAAAATCAATTTTTCTAACTGAAATCGATTAAATCGATTTTGTGCCCAGAACACCATTAGGGCGATCTTCATCACTCGAATGATCTCAGTTAATTATACAATATTGAATTAAATAATGCCTCTACTTCAATTGATCAGAAGTACGATCGTTTTTAAATTGTAGACATTTATTGATTTCATCTCAGTTTATTATTATTACAATTAAAATCAAAGTGCAGCGTGTTAAGCGTATCAATCAAATACACAACTGTTTAATAATGACGTATTGCTATTTTTTCTTGGATCAACGTCATAAATTGTCAATAAAATACTTTGATCGACAATTAATGTAATGCACTCCAGCATGAGTACTAAGCTGCAGGTTATATGATTTGTCATTGTCACCATCGTTATTCTTACCGAGCCACCGGATCAGTCGTAAGCGCACTGACCGGGGTTCGATTCCGGCCATGGTCAGCGTGGTTCCCTGCGATTACTCGTCACTCACACCTTGGTACCATCGTTAAATGCTTCGTCAAAACGAATTTAAATTCGGTAATAATATCAATAAGAAGGTATTTTTGATTGAATTGTTTCGAGTCAGATGCAGAGAAGCTTGATCAATCATAAATAATTGCCGGCAATTACGTTAATTGTAAGAATGAGGAACAATTATACACGTTCTTCCACATGAGGAAGAAACTAGTCTGCTGAACGACATCGCCGATAGCTGGGAGTTCTGAGCGGATGAGAGCGGACGATTGTTACCTCAAGCGTACCTCATCCAATAGCTCGGTATATTGAGGGTTGAGTGGATGCCAGATGAACGATGTCTATCTACCACGCGAGATCTCGACGCGACTTCTTCAGGTTCTGTCCAGCCAGACCGCATGTCGACTCTCAATTCCCAGGCTCATCATTATACCATTGCGTTCTATATTCAATCTGCCATCAGCTAACTTCAATCCAACGTTTCTACCAAATCCGCTAACAAAGCTTGTTCTATCCGCCAACAGTTCTAGCCAATCAGAAACCAATTCTTCGACCCTACACCAGTCGCACGTAACGTTCTTTTGTTGAAGAATTTCACAATTCGGGAGCATCTTATGCTTTCTAACTAGGCCTAGGCTTGATCGCAGGACAGATATATTGCCAGAAGTTAACTTTGCAAGCTTTGTTGCTGAAAACAAATTGGTCGAGATGATACTTTTAAACTCCTGGCCATCTTGATTGTTTGAAGCAGCTGCATCTGTTTTACACGTAGATACCTTATTCTGCATCTTATAGGTTGTATCTACCCATGCAGGTCCTATAACATATTCATCACAAACTCTTGGAGATAACTTTCTTTCATGATGTTTAAAGACCCCATCAACAACTAGGTTGTATGGGAGTAAAGACAAAGTGGGTGAGAAGCGATGAAGTTATGAAAAGTGAAAGTACCTTTATAAAAACCCATGTTTAATGCGGGATTCGAACCCACGCCCGACTCTTCTTCATTTTCTAAAGTACTGCCTCACTTGCTTAATACTAGCTTATACTTGCAAGCCTAATTATTACAGTGATTAAAATTGAGCTAGCATTATCTAATTATTGTTTTCTTACGACCCCACCAACAGCTATGTTTTTTGGGGTACGAATGAGCAATTACAGGATCATGATATTATGTTTAATGCATGGTCTATGACTTATGTGACTTGTTGAATTCTTGACTTAGTTTCTAAGCGCTGCTTTAGTTGATTGAGTCAGATGAGAGACTATCCACCAGGACCTAATCACACGAGTCGGTTGATGTTTTACTTGTATGCGTCGTGTTTGTGGTATGGAAAACACGTATGGGTGTAGGCCTACCGACACGTTGTACAGTCAAATAACCAAGTGTGCCCGAAGTAAAAAATCTTTAAAAATAACTAACTAAGGCCTATTCAATATTTCATGAAGTGAAACGACCTAATCAAATATGAAATCACACGGACATTAGAATGTATATTAAAACAATAGAATGTGAAATTCTTATTCTTAAGGAAACTGACGTCAAGTTAGCCGTGGGTTCGAGTCCCGCGCAAGACATGGGTTTTCAAGCATCTATCCTCGCGTGATTACGTCCGGTAGACTGAAGCTGATGGTGAGGTATTTCAGCAAATATTAATCGTCATTATTTTTTTGCGGATTCAAACTGCAACCACCTATTCACAAAGTTGCATTCAATTAAGGGGGTACGATCGGTACGTCAATGAATTTCATCACATTCTTGATATTCATTGATGTGTTGCCTTGAAATTGACTGTATTTCCTAAATAAAATGTCATATCAATTATAGAGCATAACATGATCTTGAGGTTGATATATTTTCTATTCAATGCTTCTGGTTCGTGAACGTGGAACACGGTAGTAGGGATAATTTCTCAACAAGCACCGTAATAACCTCCTAATGCATACAAGTGCGATCCACCTCGGATCAACATACATCTTATAAAGTTGCATGTGTATTAACACACAGAGACATGATTCGCGTTGTCCTTGTTTTAATCCTTTCAGTAAACAATTCATACAATTATCAACATGTGAAAATTGTAAACATGAATTGTTTTCCGAGCAATGTGCCCCACGAAGGCGATCTCACCATGCACCCCCGCATAAGACGGACATTGTGTCACATTCAATGAAGTATGATCTCTATATCATGGGCGGTACATTCAAAGTAAGAAGCTGAGCTATATTCATTGTACATATCAAGAAAACGATCAAGTTATTACTAGCTCGTGTTATGACGGAGTCTTCTTAGTGTGTACAGGGCAAGAGAAAGGGGGTTGGTGTTATCCACGAATGTGAGAAGTTATACTTCCGGGTTTAACTAAATGGCTGCATATTTATAGTGTTCAACATTCGGTGATCTAAGCACACGTTTATTTATACACGTGCGCAAATGTAGCCACTAACCTAAAAGTATAATAATGTAGTTATAATCTTGACCCAATCTGTAACTCGTCAGTTAGCTAAGGCACCGCTTTAGAGCTGAAGACACGCTGGGTGTTGAGTATCGCATACGGCCTAGTCCATCATCACTTCATATAGTTCCCCCCAAATAACCTAGTGATTGGTGGGCTCTTGAGTAAACAATAATCCTCATCATCTTCTTCAATTATCGGTCCTGTTTGCAAATATTTCATATATTTTAATCTATATAATTTGTATTACTTACATATTATACTTTGTATATATACCCTCATATAAGCCTGTTTCAGGCGTTGTGTATATTTTGTGAGCGTACATAACCTTGCACAAAATCTATTCGAATAGAAAAAAATCATTTTTAGTTGCGATTCGAATTGTTAGATTAACTACCCCACTTATAGCAACGTCATTTGGGGGTATGAGGGGTTGTTAAATAATTACAGAATGATGTTCACAAATACTCAATTTCATTTCAGATTCGAAATCAGTGCCTTGGCGAACTGAGTCATAAGGGCGACGTCCCAACCCGACGTAAACGTAGTTTAATTTCAGTGGCATGGCCATTCCAGCGCGTCGTGCCGATAGCTATTCCGACGTCTGGCCTTGAAACTTGACGAGCGTCGCTGCCCACCCCCACCCCCGACCCCCCCCCCCTCTAACCCAGCCAATACGTCATACATCCCCGGCTAGCTTTAACTACCACACTCTCCATCCATGTTTGTCTATTGTTTGTCTGCAGCCCGTCTTTCTTCCTTGCCGACACATTTTATAGTAAAATCAATCCTTGCAGACTGTATAGATAGATGGTCTATATGGAGTTGTGTGCAGCAGTTTTACAGTTTGCGAAACTTGGTTGCAAATTGCTTTACTCACTTTGTTTATGACCTCCTCTTGCTCCTGTTCTAGCTCCTCTTCGTCCCATTGTTGTCCGTATGACGTCATTATTCTCGTCCAACCAATGACTGTGGTTAACTTGATTATTTCAAACTGTTGAATCTTGTTGAAATGTTTTGAAATGTCCTCCATTTCTATATACTTGAAAATAGAACACTCTGAAATGAGAACAATGTGAGACCAGTTAAGTGAGATCAGTTTCGTCTCAAGTTTTCAATTATATAAAATATCAAAATTCTAATTTGGTGGAAACACATCTCCCCCCCCCCCCCAAGTTCTGAATAAATCATTCATTTATCTGCCTCAATTTCCAATTGTATTCATGCCTACAGTTATAATCATGATATATCAAAACGACAAATACAATTCTTCCCTTGTTTCGATTTCTTTCTCATAATGGTAGCCACAAGACTGGGGATAACAATGATGGACCGTTCAAGGAGATCTTGGCACTCCAAGGGAAGTAAATACGTAGCTCATTCAACAAATTGTAAATATACAATCGTGAACTAATATGGCACGGATAATGTACAATTAAATCACTAATTATTATAATCTTAATTCATAATACTAAAATATAATGTACATATTAATTATTTTTGTGAACTTCCTGAGTATAATCATCAGTATGTAGATGCAATGCTTCAATTGAATGCAATTGCAGTTTGTTTATGCAATATACTGCCTGTCACGTGTGCACTGCATATCCGCAACAGTACAAAGGTCACGCTAATCAATGCAATGTGAACAAAATTCTATCAAGGAAGAGGCATTGTTTTTATTATTATTACTCTTTAATATTATTCTTATAATTATAATGTAGTCTTGGAGCTAACACATGTAGGACAAATTGCTCAACAATTACTCGGTGTTGTGGCGATAGCGTGTGTGCCTGGTTAGTTGAAAAGTTGGGGTAAATAAAACTAATTACACAAGACAAGGTCTATATGCTGAAAGACTGGGTATATCGTACCCGTTGCGTGCGTTGTTGTTGTTGTTTGCGAGTAATCTGAATAGTCGAAAGATGACCCGATCTAACTTACCCAACCTAACCGAACACAACCTAGCCTCTGTACCGAATGTACACGATGGTATACGCGGAAGGATACAATACAGTGTCTTCCTCTTGAGGTGAGAAGGGTACGAGAGACCAGTCTGTATGTGAGAGCGGTCGACGGATGTCGCCCTTGGACGGCAACATGTATCGCCATATTACTACAATAAACCACTGTCCGTGAGAATATGTCCAAGATGTTACAAACCTACCCCATAATCGTCGTCTCCCAGTATCCTAGAGTCCACCTTAACTAATTTAGTATGACCTGAAACTAACATAATTTAATCCAAGTCACCAGTTCTACCAAGTTATATAACAGTGACCAACAGGGCTGTCTGTATAATTATAGCCACTTCGCTGAAGATGTGATAATACTAGGAAAACGCCTTATGTGCGTTGTGAGATGAGCTTAGAAGTATGGAAATGTAGAATTAAGAACATTTTGTCAGCTCAATGTACATATACAGGCCATGGATCACTTGAAAGGTTTAATAACTGCGGCTGTCTGTTGGTATATAAACCTTGGTTTCCAAACAATTATACCAGTGCCTTCTTCATATCCATCACAGATTTTAATCGTTATAATTTATTGGTGACACTTGGTGCTCACATTTAATAGTTTCTTAATTGCTTTCTTAATTGCTTTTATTGAAGTGTGAAAAAGTACATTGAAAATGCGTTTTCTTCCTTATTTCACATCCGATTGTTCCATAAGTCGCTTGAAATGTGTATGATAGTTCTTCCCACATTCAGTATAAATTTGAGAGCTTTTGAAAAAAAAAAAAAATTCAAGTATTTCTCCCCCGGCCTATTCTTATGGGGAATTTCCATACTTTCCAATTTTTTTCCGGAAAAACCGGTCGACCGATTTTTCTGAAAAACAATCCCAACCTATTCTGGTATAACACCAATTTGTAAAAAAAGTTTCGAGTTGATTGAAACTTTTTCCTGACCTGTATGCCGCGTACAAAATTACACACAAAAAAAAAAAAAAAAAAAAAAAAAAAAAAAAACATAAAAACCAAGCCCAAAATTTTTCGGTATATGGAATGAAATCTTCGCTACGCTCATCTAATAACACAATTTTTACGACATTGTTGACAATTAATTCGGAATGGGAAGATTGATTTTTAACTTGAATGCCGTCAAAACATCAACATGATATAACTTTTTAAAATAATTCAATTTAATTCTTATTAGGTCATCCATTAACGCGGAAACACATAACGCGTTTTCCTAGTCTTATTCATTTACTAGGAAAACGCCATATATGCGTTGTTAGACGAGCGAATAGTAATAGTATGAGTAAAAATGGGTAAAAATTGCTTCGAAGTGGTACCAATTTAGCACATTTTATGTTTTTTTTTAAATGGCTCACCCGATCGAGCTGAAATTTGTTAGAAATGTTTATCTGAATGTAATTCAACTTCACGCAGAATTTCATTCTTTTTGAAAAAATATATATTTTTTTTTCGCTACCGTATGTTATTCTAATCGGTATTTTTTAAATTTCTAAATTTCATAAAGAAAAAGTGACCCCCCGATAATGCCACAAAACTATATAGATCTAAGTTAGATGAGGAACCATATTGAAAAAAAGTTTGAAGTTGATAGCTGTAGCCGTTTGACCTGTGGAAAACCGAAAAAAAAAACATGAAAACGAACACCAATTTTTTTTCAGTATGTCAAATTGAATCCTCGCTAAAGCTCGTCTAATTTTACAGACCTACAATGCAATTGTGGCCACGCAGTTGCACGGCGGCAGGGACTTGATGCGGCGTATTATACAAACTTATATCAACACAAGCAAACCGATATAAATTCTAAATGAATAATGAACAGACAATAAATCAATAATGTTAATATTAATCGATATGAATTGGGAAGAGATGATATCTGCAACAGATTCCATTACTTGACGAATCTATTTATTACATAATTATTCCCATTATCTAATTCAGCTGACCTCTCTCGAATCCTGAAGGTATGATGATTTTTTCCGTAGTAATATGGTTTATTCATCCTCTTCCGTATCACGGCCCACGCTTCCACACCAGACACAGCTTTATAATTATAGCCCACTCTTGATTTCCATCTCATTTTCTAAAGCGTCTTCATCAGCAGCTCCTTCACACTTCAATTCAAGTTCGTCCCTGTTATTCATTATAGGCCTAATCCATTTCCTTCTTGATTTTTCCGCCACCCTTCTCGCTGCCTTTCTTGGTATCCTCTCTATACCTTCCGTTTGTCCTTCTTTGTGCAGGTTCCATATTCCAGAAGCATATTCCTCAGTGGGTTGAATCAATCTCGTAGAAGCTGCATTCCTTCTCTTTTGTTTGCACAGTTCAGTTCGTCAGTTCTTCCTGAATTTCTCATGTCTCATGTCAACATTGAAATTTTCGGTTGTTTTCGATGCCACGTGCTCTACATGTCCCAGACATTTCCAGTGTTCTTTCACTTTCAATTTAGATCCACTTGACTTTGTTGATATCGTCCTTTCTGTTTCTAGTAAATGTTATAATTATGGCACTTGCCCATATTCAGTCTTATTTTATTGATCATGACCCAATTATGAGCTTTTTTTATGACTTCTTGAAAACTTTGACAATCTAAAAATTACGAGATCATCGGCTAATAGTAACATTAGATGTCATAAGTCATCTCTGAAGTCATTGATAGAACAAAGAGAATAGGTCCTAAGACACTTCCTTGTGGCACACCTCATGTGACTTTTCCTACACCTGACAATTCATTATTGATCATAACTCTTTGTGTTCTTTTTTCAAGAAAACCTTTTGAATAAATTAGAATTCTTTCATTCAATCTCATTCCTTTTATCTTGTTTATTAACCTTCCACGAGGAAGTTAGGTTGACAGATTTCTTCTCTAAATCAATAAATACTGCATTAGTTTCTTTTTTTTGTCCATACATTGTGCTAAATACTGCACCAATGAAACTGATGTTTTGAGAAATATTTCGTGATTTTTAAGTCAATTTTCACGATGGAAATATTATGATCCATTCCCTCTGATACGACCTGTCTTTACACCCATAATGTTGGCGGTTGTATTGAGAATATATCAAGATGTTTTCTTCTATCTTTCTTGTGTCAATTGCACAATCCCACCTCATTCGAAGGGAGTCTATAAAGACATATTATCAGGTTTTTCGGGTTACCATGCGTTACCATGCGTTACCATGGTTACCTGTGCAAAGGAACTTGAACGGACGGAAAGTCGTGTTGAAGATTACAACATCAATAGGAAGAGGCCATTGGAGGGGCGCCATCTTTGTCAGGTCACCATAGCAAATACCAAAGGGGCCAACAAGGTGATATTGCATCTGTGATCGGAGAACATAATTGGGACACATTGTTTTCCACTAATTACAACAATGTGGCATCGCTTGAAAGAAGTAAATATATTTGTCATATATACTGATCAGGTGGACAAGTCTGTCATTGCAAATTTCAGTAATACCAGAAAACGCGTTTCAAGAAATTATGCCATAACAACATTCGTATACTGATTCTGTTTATACCTCCTATTCAGTTAAGATATAGGCCTACAGTGTCTAATGACACAATGTAATGATAACTACTGCATACTGGCGTCGGATGAACGATCAATTAGATGACGGGATGATGACAAGGTTTCTCAGGTAATTGCAAGGATAGTGGGCAGGAAGTGACCGCGTCCTATATGGTGGGGATCTTACCGGTGTTTGACTCAGGCTACAGAGGCAAATCACGGCAAATCCCTGTCGAAGATGAGCGGTGGCGGGATTCAACCGGGGTACCTCTCCTCGTAGTCCAATATATTCCTGACTATGCCACCAGTGGTGTATTCGTAAAAATAAAAGTACCAGGACGGTGATAACTGAAAAAACCAATTCATCCCAAATCCAAGCCATAACATGCTACAATGTCAGTTTCAGGAGATTTTAATTCAGATATAAAATAAAAATGATGCGGTTTACATTTGCATCTAAAATAGTAAATACATTCCTTTCTAAGGTAGCACAAAAAATGTTACAAACTGACTCTACACTACAAGATTCTGTCATTATTATAAAGTCTGACGTTGCAAATAAATATTGGCAGGTTCCATATATCAGGATACATCATTTTTAACATTGTGCGTTTACAAGTTACCTGGTTCAAGTTAGCTTTATATGACCTCAAATATGGTTTTCAAGAAAAAAGGTACCAGGGCGCCCCCCCCCCGGCCCGCCCTGGCCCGAATACACCACTGTATACCACTTTCTCTTCTGTCTTCACAGTCCAAACGAGACTCCTTGACCGATTCTGATGAAAGGCTCAGTGAAAGATGCGTTATATTTCTGTTTTAACTGTAATGACTTTTGTACATCGGACTTTGTGACACTTTATGCTATAGCAGAAGATTCACTAATGATTTTTCAAGTGTGTTTGAAAGTATAAGTAAAATCTATAATTGTATAGATTCAGTTGTCCTAATAATCCCATTTGGTAAGTCGTTTGAAACAATACCAGTTGGCTATAACGCACTTGATTAGATTCAAGTTCGAAAGTCGCAAGACGATTGAGGCTCCGTGATCGAAGTCATAGTGTGCATTGTTAGAACGTAGGCCTAACTGTAACTAATTCATACTTGTAAAAATCTTCAACAATCCAATGCGTACAAGCAGATACATGATGATACATTATGCGTGAGAAAAATGAACTGTTATTATTATTATACATTTTCTATGAATAAGCTTATTTTAATACATGCCGTGAAATTCATGAATTTTCCAAACCGATCTAGAAATAGAGAATATGGATGATGAAAGAACAGCCATAGTATAGTGGTTGGAGTATCGTTATTGTATTCCTCGTTTGGACATTTGATCATCCATATTTCTCAAACACTCGCTCATCCTGATCGTCCCATTCAAGTCGCATCGAAGATGGGTTACTATTATATTATATTTTATATATCTTCAGTTAAATTCCTTCAATCATTAATTCCTTCAGTTTAATTCTTCTTATTTTAAACTCCACGTATTTCAATACTTGTAAGGCACCTAGCCCAGACACATAAGTGAGTGACTTTGTTATTTGTATTCACTAATGAAATAAAACTTTGCTTGACTTGAATATTGATCTGGACATGTAATTATTTATATTTCTCGAAGACTTACTTCACTTCGCTCCATTCAACTTCTATCGGGAGAAATTTGTCATTTTTTTCAAGGCTTTGCAGATGTGTTAACCATCTTCCTATATGACCCAGTTCTATGGGTTTTCAAATTATATTGTAGGCCTACGTACCTCTTCAGCTATTACTATTAAACTAGGAAAACGCAGAATGTGCGTTGTGAGATGAGCGTAGAAGTGTGGAAATCTGAGATAAAAAAATAGTCTGTCAGCTCAATCTACATCTACAGACCTTGGACTACTTCAAACGCTGAAGAACCTTACCTGCAACTTGTTGCTATTTATAGAGCCACCTGTCGCATATACACTTTGCATTACATGTTTTGATCCTGATATTCGATGAAATGTATACTTTTATTGCGTTTTCTTCGTTATGTCTCATTCGATTGTTGCACACATTATTGAAAATGTGTATGATGATTGTTTTCATATTCTGTATGAATTTGAAAGCTTTTGAAACATTTTCGTTCTCGAAGTATTTTCCCCCTGGGTTATTCTTATGGGGATTTACCGAACTTTCATGCTAGTATATTTGTCGATACCAATGAATCTATGAGGACTGTGAATTAACAATGCAACATTGTTCTGCTATTATTTCTATCTATTCGATGAATAAAAAACATGTATTGCATTATTTTTTTCGAAACGGCTGGTCCGAATTGCATACAAATTTTAACTTAGGCCTGATAGGCCTGTGTATAATTTCCGTGTTTACATTTTCCAATTTTTTATGCCCGGCCTAATCTTATGAGGTTTTTAGAAACTTCTAGATGATGTTTCTCAAAAATGGTCCAACCGATTTGACCCAAAAACTATAGGGTTCCAAGTTGGATAAGTTTGCGTATAAAAAAAGAGTTTCATGTCGATCGGTCAAACCCTGCGACCTGTGCAGTGCTTACAAACAAACAAACAAACAAACAAACAAAAAACAGACGGACAAAGCTCGGTAAGAGTTGAGTGGAAATCTTCGCTAACGCTCATCTGATAATAATAAAAGATCTGTATTAATACAGCGTATTTAAGTCAATGGCTTCTCTTACACCTAACCGCTTTTACATAGACAGTTACATATCCATGATATGAAAAATACATTGATGTCCAATAACCATGTACAAAATATTGAAGTATAAAACTATAGAATATAGCATATAGCACATAGAATATTACATATAAACTTGTGAACTTGAGGACATAGGGTCTACTCATCACTAATAACTAGAACATGTTGCAAGAGTTTCAAGTCAAGCTTACCTAATAACAGTTATATTTATGGAATATAATAACAAAATGATAGATCGTAATGAAAAATAAATGATAGTTTGATAGATTCAGCAGTCGGTGGTGTCATCAAATACCATATAAAATGTACTTATGACAAACTTCGTGAAAACAATTCAATATCCACACAATATTACCACGGCATGTCCTTCAACGTAGCACTAATTATTCTAACCTACTGCCGAGTGTAAACTGCTAGTATTAATTATTTATGAAAATGTTTTGCAGTGCAGTTGTAATATTCATAGAGCTTGTAACTAATCGATTGTTTCCCATACATTGTAGCGACATATCTTGTGAAAAGAGCAGGCCTACTTGTTGTTACCAAGGACGCTCATAACTCAGTCATAGACAGCGCTGAGGGGAGGTGGGGTGAGGGGGGAAGGGTGTTTATAAAATGGGTTATCATTGCGATTGTAATGAAACATATGGCTTGGCAATCACGCGTCCGTCCGGTCTCAGTGGCGGTTCTGCAGCATACTATACCTTTTGCTTACGAGCGATGAACGCGGGAAACACCCGTGCGCTAGTGGTGTGGGGTAGGGGAGACGGTCAATCGGAACCTTCTCTCGTGGATAGAAGTTATGCACCCGAGGGATGAAGGTTCGAACCACCCGTGTGTTAGTGGTGTAGGATAGGGAAGACGGTCGATCGAACCCTTCTCTCGCTACACCCGAGAAATGAAGGCTCGAACCAACCGTGCAATAGTGATGTGGGATAGGGAAGACGGTCGATCGGAACCTTCATCTCTCACGGAGACAAGTGTATAAATACATCTTGATATGATGAGTTTTAGCGAAGACTTCCATTATGGCACTTTCTCTGTGTTTTGTTTTATACGCTCTGCAAACATCGAACCGTTTTCAACCTAGAACTGATCCAACCTAGAACTGATCCAGCCTAGAACTGATTCAACCTAGAACGGGCACTCGGGTACCCGTCTAGGTTCCGGGTAATTGTGCTAACCAGTACCTATAATATAGAAAATAACTTTTATAAATCACTCAAGCTACCGAGAGAAATTCAACTTCGCATTCTACATAAGTTTTTTCACCTACCTTCCCAGACCTCCCTCAAGTTGTCATAATGCGCTCGTCAAATCTAGTTGCACCACCTACCGTTATCTGTGGTCACACGTGCAGTGTACTGAATCCCTCTCCTATCAACCGCTCTCCAGTTGCCATGCCAAATACTATTCTTTACCGAGAACTGAGAAGCATATATAGTCATAAAGTTTTCAGTTTTTAGTTTTATATTGTTTTTTAAATTTTCGGCAGGTACCCGGTTCCTAATTTGTTACCCGAAGGCATCACTAATATATATGTATATATATATATATATATATATATATATATATATATGTATATATATATATATATATATATATATATATAGGCCCTATATATATATATATAAATATATGGATATATATATATATATATATATATATATATATATATATATATATATATATATATATATATATATATATATATATATATATATATATATATATATATATAAATATATATACATATATACAGGGGCGTCGGAACGTTTTCAAAGTTGGGGGGGGCAAACTCAACAATTGCGACCCGCGGAGAAAGGAAGTATGGGGTGCCACATATACAATAACATTTGGTATTTTTCAGGATTGAAGGTAAAAATACTGAAAATACCAAGATGGGGGGGGGGGGGGGATCTCAGTTTGGAAAAGAAAATGCCATATTAGAACAGTTGTACAAAGGCCAGTTAACGCGAAGTCTGCGACCCGCGGAGGGCAAGGGGGGAAGGACCCCTTCTGGCCTCGCAGGGAATTTTTTTAAATTACCCCTTTTTTAACACGATTTAACGTGTTTCAGAGAAGATTTAGATGACAAAAATAATTGTTCTGAAGAACTAGAGGTGCCCAACTGATATTTGCCAATCATAGTTATTGTAACTGCAGGGTCGTCCTGGCTCATTTTCGCGCCACGGCCAAGGACTCAATTATGAGCCCCAAAAACTGTATGCGCATAGTGAAAGTGAATGCAAGTGAGGAAGGAATCAAGCCCCGCAGGGAAATTTTCAAAAATGTATCTTTTAAAATACGATTCTACGGGTTTAGGAACCACACGACATTTCTGGAATTCATGAATTCTTTAGAGTGGTGAAAAGTAGCTTGTTTTGCTGAATGGCTGATCCAAGAAAATAATACGCTAAATTAATCTATCATTCGATAACAATGCTGTTCGAATTTACTCCATCCAATAATGCATAAGTAAAATAGTATATGATCTATGGAATATTATTAATAGAATGTAACAAATGTGCGCCGATTGCGACCCTTAAATTTGACGCCCCTGGCAGTCCCGCTCTTTGCCCAACCCTAGGAATGACCCTTATTGGAAGTTTCCTTTCTTCATTTCACTTTATTGTCATTGTTACGACTGTTGGAATTTTGGAAATTCACAAAATTTACAAAAATGTTAATGCATAATTTATATCTGGAAAAAACATATAGGGGTGGTTCATTGATTTCTGCTAACTCATAAACTACGCATCAGAGCTGTCATTTCGATACAGTACATCAAATTCCCTCGAATTACACCTTTTTTAATATGGTTCAACGTGTTTCAGATGAGATTTAGATGCAAAAATCAATTTTCTCCTAAAACTGAAGGTGCCCACCCGATATTTGATTTTCTATGCAATGTGAAATATGAATATTTGTACGATTTTATCTATCTACATAGGCCTACATCTTTCCTTCCTTCTCTTTCTTTTTTTTCTTCCTCATTCCTTCTCTCTTCCTTCTTTTTTTCGTCTTTTCTGGTTCTCGTCTTTTCAAATTGTGTCTTGCAAGACCTTTTTCTTGCCCCCGCTTGCCCCCCCTTGGCCAAAAGTGGGGGGGGGGGGCATTGTCCCCCCTGCCCCCCCCCGGTTCCGACGCCAGTGTATATATATATATATATATATATATATATATATATATATATATATATATATATATATATATATATATATATATATATGTATGTATATATATATATATATGTATGTATATATATATATGTATATATATATATATATATATATATATATATATATATATATATATATATATATCAAAAAGATCTGTATTTGTACCATTCACATGTACAATTTCGACGGTGCAAGCTATCGCTTAAATTGTAACAATATCAGTCGACAAATCTAATAGCATTCTTACTTCAACTTCTTAAACCAGAAATATTAAAATATTAATGAGATTTCAATCCCAATCTTTCGATTGAGTTCGTTTTCACAATGCTTGTATAGTGTTGTAGTTTAATGAACGTAAATTGAAAAATGAATAAATAAAAATTCAGGTGAATCGAAAATGAAGTTTCACATAAATCCAATACATAATTGTTGTAGTGATTTTCAGTTCACTAGTTGCTTTATGCTACCATCTCACCTTGTGGTCTGGATTATATCCATTTTAATTATGACCATCATTTCATGTAAATATGCTGTAAGGAGAGTAGATATAATAATTTCCCTCAACTCGGGTACTAAAACACGACAAATCAAAGATATTACAATAAGTGATACTATATAACCATGAACATTATCAAGATTGTATCATTAAATGCTCGAGATCTCCACGCGCCAGTGCAACTGCAGTGATCGAGACGGCCACTCGTCCATTCGAAGAGTGATGAATGCAGTGTTGCTGATCTCTCACTTGCGTCATAATGCACGTTGCACTTAAATGCATAGTAACACAATATAATATTAGCAAAACACAGCTAGGCTGTAGGCTCGCGTATTGACTGAACTAACGTTAATAACGTGCACAACGATAACCTTGCCGATGTGTTGTAGACACATGATCGTGCTATTGCAAATAATGCTGTTTATTCGAACGGCCTGAATGTGGAGCATTTTTCTGGAGATTAAATGGTGTATGTAGACTTAATAAGTGGAAAGGATATTCCACGATGACTGGTTGAAAAGGAAGATGATTACATTCGTCGTCAGTGTATGATAATGATAGGTGGGAAAACGCAGTATATGCGTTGTGAGATATGGCCGAGATATTCAGACGAAATATTATAGAAATCGATCAATGTAACTTGGTTTTGGAACCCGATGTCCATGAAACATTGTACAAGTTTCACAATTTCTATAATTTATATAGTCTATATATGTTCCCATTCGCAATATGAACGAATGCATATCACATTCATACATGTTTTCCGCTAGAATTTGAAAATATGTTATTTTCAATAATAAATATTTATTATTTTCTGATCGAATCTGATCGAATATTATTTATTTTCGAAACATATTTTCGGACCTCAAATCACACTGAACTCGCAGGTCGAATTCCAATAAGATGATGATTTGTTATCAGGTTTCCACTACCTAATCAAAAAATAATGAGTTAAACGAAGGAAAGTCTTCTCACATTGAATATTTTACGTTTGAATGATTGAAGAATAACACACATGGATCGGTACATACAGGGCCTAATTTGTAGATACGAAGCAAGTGGAAAACACTCCAGAGCTAACCATCTCTTCTACCTCCCCACTCTCCCCTCCCCTCCCCCTCCCCCCTCTCACTCCGCCACTGCAATAATATCATGACAACGTACAACATAGCAACTAATTTTACATTGAAACGTATTTAAAAGGATGCATTCGAAATTATTCTCATCTTGTCATAGAACGATAATTATTAATAACAAATGATAAAAAAGTCTCAGAATAGGAAAATATTTATTTATCTGTAAAAATGATATTGCATGGGAAAAGTATGTAAGTGGTTGAATACAAATCCACTCATCATTAATAAATATCATTTTGCGAGTTGAACGTGTGTAACGGTTTCAAAAAAGGAACCGGAAAGCCGTTCCGGTACGTTCCGGCACAAATTAACCACTGAACACGTATCTCAAACAGATCTGCGGGGAAATAATGTCTTCCATCATGTATACACAGTCGTTATCATCGTCACATTCTCACTGTGAAATGATTCAGAATATCTATTACTTATGTCGGAATAATTGCAGCACATATATATATACATACTCATAGAACGTGATTACATAACCTATAGAATCAGTCGCGAATTGACATCATTTCTCATCTGAAGAAATTTGGTTGAGAATTCAATCGTTCACTTATATTTACTTATATGTCAGAAACTTTAAAATATTTTCGCTGGCAAACTTCAACATATTGAGACAAATTGTTCTTGTGAAACTTGAAAATGAAGCAATTTGTTGTTTTACTGTTGTATATTATTTTTATTGATTTCGATTATATGATATCCATTTCAAATGTAGGCCTATTCATATATTGGGGTGGTAAGATCGCACCCCCGTTTAAACGATCCTAAGCTTTCATCCCTTGACTTTTCCGGGGGAAAAATGGCGTTGTGTCAAGTTTCGATAATGATGAATGAATATAAAAAATATAAAAAAAATATATATATATATATATATATATATATATATATATATATATATATATATATATATATATATATATATATATATATATATATACAGGGGCGTCGGAACGTTTTGAAACTTGGGTGGGGCAAGCTCAACAATTGCGACCCGCGGAGAAAGGAAGTATGGGGTGCCACATATTCAATAACATTCAAGTATTTTTCAGGACAGAAGAAAAAAATACTAAAAATACCAAGACGTGGGGTGGGGGGGGGGGGGGGGGGGGGGGGGGGATCTCAGTTTGGAAAAGAAAATGCCATATAAGAACAGTTGTACAAAAGCCAGTTAATGCGAAGCCTACGAAGCGACGCAAGGGGGAAGGGGGAAGGACTCTTTCTGGCCCCGCAGATAATTTTTTTAAATTACCCCTTTTTTGACACGATTTAACGTGTTTCAGATGAGATTTATATGGCAAAATTGATTGTTCTGAAGAACTAGAGGTACCCAACTGATATTTGCCAATCATAGTTATTGTATCTGCAGGGTCGTTCTGGCTCATTTTAGCGCCACAGGCAAGTACTCAATTATGAGCCCCAAAAACTGTATGCACATAGTGAAAGTGAATGCAAGTGAGGGAGGAATCAATTCCCCTCGGTGACGTTTTCGAAAATATATCTTTCTAATTACGCTTCTACGGGTTTGGGAATTACACGACATTTCTGGAATTCATGAATTCTTCAGTGTGGTGAGGAAGCTAGTTATGCTGAATGGCTGATCCAAGAAAGTAAAACGCTGAATTAATCTATCAATCGATAACAATGCTGTTCGAATAATAACATTTACTCCACCCAATAATGCGTGCATAAGTAAAATATAATATGATTTATGCTTTATCATTGTTAATAGGATGTCACAAATGTGCGTCAATAGCGCCCCTGACATTTGACGCCTCTGACAGTCACGCCTTTTGCCCACCCCTAGAAACGACCCTTATTGGAAATTCTCTTTTTCCATTTCACTTTATTGTCATCGTTACGACTGTTGGAAGTTTGGAAATTTACAAAAATTGTATTAAATAATTTACATCTGGAAGAAGCATATAGTGTTGCTTGTAGATTTCTGCTAACTCATAAACTACGTAACTCATAAACTAACTAGCCTACCAGAACTGTCATTTCGAAACGGCACATCAAATTTCTTCAAATTACCCCTTTTTTAGTAGGGTTCAACGTGTTTCAGATGAGATTCAGGTGCCAAAATCATTTTTCTTCCAGAACTGAATATGCCCATCTAATTTTCTATGCAATGTGAAATATGAATGTATGTACCATTTTATCTATCTTTATACATCTTTCCTTCCTTGTCTCTTCCTTCGTTTTTCGTCTTTTCTATATCTCGTCTTTTCAAATTGTGTCTTGCAAGACCTTTTTCTTGCCCCCCTTCGCCCCCCCCTTGGCCAAAAGTGGGGGGGGGGGCAATGCACCCCGACGCCAGTGTTTATATATATATATATATATATATATATATATATATATATATATATATATATATATATATATATATATATATATATAAATTGTATATAGTACATATATATTTATTTCACCTTCACCTGAGCACAGGTTTTCAAAAAGGTTGTGTACAGTAGAATATATATTTCTGGCGTGTAATCTTTAACTCCATATTAATAGACACATAGACACATATTCTGCAAACGTCAGCCAAATCGGCCGAGTTGCGTGATTGTTTTGCATGTCGTGGAATATAATATATCACATTGTGTATGTCAGGGACACGAGCATGATTCAAACACTAAACAACAATAACAACACCGACTAGTTGAATGCCATATCGTGTGCATACGTACAGTTGTCTACATATGTTGTTCAAAAGACGAAATCACGACTCGGGCTCCGTTTCTATATATCCTAGACATTTGTGTTGAACGTATCCACGAAAAGTGGAGGAGCGAACACCCGTGCGCTAGTGGTTTGGGGTAGGGGGGAGGGTCAATCGGAACCTTCTTCTATTATACTTGTTGCGACTGAATCTTCAATTTTGACGATATGCCTATATATAGATTGTGGGCCCACATTATACTTGGAAACGCTACATGTGCATTATAATGATGTGCGAGGTATATTTATGTGAAATGTAATAATTGGAATCTGTACATTACTTTGGCAACCGATATCACCCGTTTTTCAAACAACACTTCTAACATGTCCGCCATTGTTTCCTCACAACATATCCAAATTTGAACTTATTAGGATGGAAATATCTTTCACTCATTTGCACCATTTTATTAATACAGGTTTATTCAATCATCAATTTTCCCAAATCAATCTGCCGGATTATTAATCCAATAGGTTATGAATGAGAGGTGCAATAATGTCCAGCCGGAGTTTCTTGTGATCCGACTCGGGCAGAAGAAAATGTCTTCACTATCACTCACGCAATACATTTATTCAGTCCAGGCTCTTATCGATTGATATTTTTATTCTGAAAATAAACTATTAATCTAGCATAGATATAGTTCAATTGAATCTCGTCTACTACATTTTTCACAACAAAGTATATTTAATCTGTGTTTATCAGTACACCATGATCTCGGGGCACTTAAACTGAACCTATCATTGTATAATTGCTGTATTTTATCTCGACAATGTCAACACGTGTAAATGTATTTTAAATTGACGACTGTTTTTCATTTCATTAAAGGCCAGTTCATAGAGAGTAAACGTTAACATTTGTGATGACGCGATTTGAACAGGGCTGTTTCTTGTCATTTTCACGGCCCGGGTGAGAACTTGATCAACCCCCCCCCCCCCCCCCCCCCCCCGAGAACTGGGGCCGAACGCGACGTGAGATTATGAATAGGCTTCTGTCAAGTGACGTCACGCATTGTTGAAAGAGACAGACAACAATGTTCACCAGTTGGAATTGGCCAATCAGAATGTTTGGTAGTTACTTATACCCATTTCATTTCGTTGCTATATGTTAACATTGTTTGTCAGCTGTTACTTGACAGAAGCCTATATAAAAGCCATGGAGTCTGGGCGGTGCATAATCCCAATTATGCCCTGCAGGATTTTTTTTTAATAAACCCAATAAATTAGAATTATGAATTCTGGAAACTGCACAAAATTTCTGATTGGTTCGTTCGTTTGGTTTGAGGAGAGGAATTCGGATCAAATGCTGTTATGTCAATAACATTTTCCACCCTCCACGGTTTCGTCAACTCAGGCACTGCTTTAGGAACTGAAGTCGCCAATGGACGTGGGTTCGAGTCCTGCATAAGGCATTGGTTGTGGTTGACGTCCTCTCACTTATTAATGGTTTCATTATCACCTGGTCATTCGTACCTCGGGCCTCTTATAAGTTGTTGATCAAGTCGCTGAGCGGATGATAATCATCATCAAATAACATTCAGCATTGACTCCATGTAGACTAGATACCCCTCCCCGAATATCGTTATGCTCATACAATTGTGCGCACATCAACGAGGGAAGAAAAACTCATTCTGATTAAAATACAATTAATCTGCAAACACCTGCTGTACCACTTTCAGATGAGACGGTTTGATTATATATATTATATATATATATATATAAATAAATAAATATATATATATAAATAAATAAATATATATATATATATATATATATATATATATATATATATATATATATATATATATATATATATATATATAAGCTTATATAAATGAATATATATATATATATATATATATATATATATATATATATATATAATTTTTGTATATATCCATATTGAAGTGTGTGTTCTGTAAGTGTGTTTATATTTAATAAGCTGATAACATATTTACGACCCCAGAAACACACATGCATGGTCAGCTTTCGGCGCTCATTAATACCACTACAGTAATTACCTATCTGGTTATTATGGTTTGGTTACCTAAGGAGTAATACATTTATTACACCTAGAGGTATAATATTATTTATTATATCATGATATAATATGATAATTCTTGCAATAATATCGAGATCTGGCGTGTTTGAGTCATAAACCTAAATGCGTCTCACGCGCAGTTGGATGCAATAATCTCTTGGCTACTGCTCAACAGATATTTAATGCCATGAGTGAGGTTCAGGTTCAGTTTATCTATTGATGTATTTCTTATGATTTCTTGATTAAAGATTCGATCATAAGGTCGTGATTTGTTTCCAATTTTCCGACTCGATGAATAATTAAACACATTTAATTTGATTTGTGTTTATACAATTTCATTCTCATTTTAATATTATTTTCATATTACTGTTTATACTAAATACTAATACTTTCTCATTATTTTCTAACATAATGTTGCCACTAATAACTCATATGGGATTTATTATTATTGGAATTTGTTTCACTTGGTTCATTATCAATCATTCATTATTGTGTGTTTTGTTTCAACTTGATTTGTTTTTAAATTTGATTGTTATATTGTGTCTTCGGCAGCCATGTATTGGCCTACCATGGCATAATCTCTGTTTATTAAAGATCTATATATAACTCATAATTCATTTTTCATTCCATAATCTCTTTCTATTTGTTCGCTCCAGATCTGATTTCACTAACTAGGAAAACGCCTTATTTGCGTTGTGAGATGAGCTTAGAAGTATGGAAATGTAGAATTAAGAACATTTGGTCAGCTCAATGTACATATACAGGCCATGGATCACTTCAAAGGTTTAAAAACCGCGGCTGTCTGTTGGTATATAGACCTTGGTTTACCAACAATGGTACCAGTGCCTTCTTGATATCCATCACAGATTTTAAACGTTTTAATTTATTGGTGACACTTGTTGCTCACATTCAATAGTTCCTTCAATTGCTTTCCTTATTGCTTTTATTGATGGAAAAAAAGTACATTAAAAATGCGTTTTCTTCGTTATTTCACATCCGATTGTTCCATAAATCGCTTAAAATATGTATGATAGATCTTTCCACACTCAGTATAAATTTGAGAGCTTTTGGAGAAATGTTGTTTTCCAAGTATTTCTTTCCCGGCTTATTCTTATGGGGATTTTCCATACTTTCCAAATTTTTTCCGGAATTATCGTTTGAATGCTTTTCTGAAAAACAATCCCAACCTATTCTGGTGTGATACCAATATGTAGAAAAAGTTTCGAGTTGATTGATTCATTTTCTTGACCTGTATGCCGCGTACAAAATTACAAAAAAGAAAGACTAACATTTTTCGGTATGGAATGAAAATCTTCGCTACGCTTATCTAATTATGATGTATTGGCCTATAGTGGATTCATCATTCCGATTTTCGAATCACTAACTATAGACCTCCTATAGACAGGTGTTCAAGTAGCCTAAACTTTCGCAATTGCAATATGACCAGATTCTGCGTTTATCTTCAGAATTCCATTGAACAAATAATTAGTTGAGATATTAACATAAATGTAACATCCGAAGTAGGTGATATAAAGTCCGAACTCACATATCATTTTCATTCTGTATTAGAATCGATATATTATATTATAGAATGCTATAAACTAGATTTGAAAAGTTTGAACGATTTGTATTTTGTTGCCGTGGATGTAATAAAACGGCACACAAGGAAACGAAGTTGAGTGATAATAAGAGAATAACCTCAATAACTTATTTTACTGTTTTTGACGACATAAAAGAATACGAGCTGTACTTGGATCAAACTACTGGCATTGGAAATGCAGACACCGTGCACATGCACTTTAGCTAGCGCATGCGCAACGACTGATTGGCATCAAGCGAAACTTTCAACGATTCAAATTGGCAATATTTAATGAGGGATAAACGTAGAATCTAATCATCTGAGCCCTTACCTAATTGAAATTATGTGCTAGGGCTATAGGGCTAGCTAGCTCCAAGAGGCCTTAGGGTCTCTAGGGGTATAGGGCTAGCTAGCTCCAAGAGGCCTTAGGGTCTCTAGGGCTATAGGGCTAGCTAGCTCCAAGAGGCCTCAGGGTCTCTAGGGCTGTAGGGCTAGCTAGCTCCAAGAGGCCTTAGGGTCTCTAGGGCTATAGGGCTAGCTAGGTCCAAGAGGATATAGGGTCTCTAGGGCTATAGGGCTAGCTAGCTCCAAGAGGCCTCAGGGTCTCTAGGGCTATAGGGCTAGCTAGGTCCAAGAGGCCTCAGGGTCTCTAGGGCTATAGGGCTAGCTAGGTCCAAGAGGCCTTAGGGTCTCTAGGGCTGTAGGGCTAGCTAGCTCCAAGAGGACTCAGGGTCTCTAGGGCTATAGGGCTAGCTAGGTCCAAGAGGTCTCAGGGTCTCTAGGGCTATAGGGCAGGCTAGGTCCAAGAGGCCTTAGGGTCTCTAGGGCTGTAGGGCTAGCTAGCTCCAAGATGCCTCAGGGTCTCTAGGGCTATAGGGCTAGCTAGCTCCAAGAGGCCTTAGGGTCTCTAGGGCTATAGGGCTAGCTAGCTCCAAGAGGCCTCAGGGTCTCTAGGGCTATAGGGCTATCTAGGTCCAAGAGGCCTCAGGGTCTCTAGGGCTGTAGGGCTAGCTAGGTCCAAGAGGCTTTAGGGTCTCTAGGGCTATAGGGCTAGCTAGCTCCAATAGGCCTCAGGGTCTCTAGGGCTGTAGGGCTAGCTTGCTCCAAGAGGCTTTAGGGTCTCTAGGGCTATAGGACTAGCTAGGTCCAAGAGGCTATGATCGCCTACTGAATTGAGTCATTGTTCTAATGAAATATTCATAATACATCCGTATTGAGAAAGATCTTCTCTGACAAGAACGAACAGTCTCTTACGCTCATCCAACTGTATCATGGTTGTTCTGGGACTATGCGTTTTACTGTGACTTTGTTAGAAAGCTGTGCACATAGTTGATCAATTACTTGATATCGTGTGAGATAAGTCTCTTCTCACATCGCGTCGAGACGATTAGCTGCATGCACGGCTCCTGCATGTCTTCAGAGACCCGGGTTCGACTCCCGTCGAGGACCTGTACACATCGGGCAACCGGGCTGCTCAAGTGTGCTGTTCGACTCCAGTTCAGGCTCAGCTATCACGTGATCCTCATGTACGTTATCAGTGCTATTCATCCCCTTTCATTCGCCATGACCAAGTGTACAGGCATACATTGCTTTTGTCAACGATTCTATCTCTATCAAATTCCTACTGTTATTAGACGAGCTTTAGCGAGGATTCAATTTGACATTCTGAAAAAAATTGGTGTTCGTTTTTATGTTTTTCTTTGACTTGTTTTTTTTCATGTTTTTTTGTCGGTTCTCCACAGGTCAAACGGCTACATTTATCAACTTCAAACTTTTTTCCAATATGGTTCCTCATCTAACTTAGATCTGTATAGTTTTGTGGCATTATCGGGTGGTAACTTTTCTTTTTATGAATTTTATAAATTTCAAAAATACCCATTAGAATAACACTGCGAAAAAAAAATATTTTCCCAAAAAATGAAATTTTGCGTGAAGTTGAATTACATTTTGATACACATTTCTGGAAATTTTCAACTTGATCGCGTCAGTCATTTTGAAGAAAAAACATAAAATGTGCTAAATTGGTACCACTCGAAGCAGTTTTTACCCATTTGTTCCCATACTATTCCTATCCGCTCGTCTAACAACGCATATATGGCGTTTTCCTAGTCTTATTAATGACATTATGTAAAACCTGCAGAGTGCAATTGTCCCCCAATGTTTAGAGGTACGATCAATCGGACCAGGCACAACAAGGAACCAACCAACCCAATATACATATCCAATTCATCTGAGAAACTGTTGATAGTTGATTCAGAGATAAAGTGCAATTCAATGATTTGCATCTAGGAATGGGAATATGTGACTCTATTGTTGATCTCCATTTTATCTTTTGTCTATTCTTTAAGGTCTTCTTTTCTTTCCTTCTCTTTGCAATTGCGGCTACAATTGGCACACGCCTCAGTGGAGGGAGTGTTCACGTAATCAAGTCAACATGATCAAGTCATTAAAAACAATACTAATTATAATAATAATTATTGACCTATAGTCGTTATGACTGAATTCGTATGGGTCGGCCTACACTTATGTACAACTTGATGTTAAACTGTGTGCCCGCCCGCTTTCCCCTACCAAGTCCTTCTCGTCTCGAAAAGAAGCCGCGTTTTTTGTTAATAACCAACACCTTGCATCTACTTCAAGCAATTATTCTGTGAGATATTTATAATATATTATACTATTTTAGAGAGCTGCTTCTTTATGGCAATTGATTTCTTCTTCACAACCCTCGCGGCCCGGCCGGTTCTCTGGACACCTTGAATCGCACGACTTGCACTTATCGGCACCTGCATTCAATGCAAGCTGCGTTTTATAAATGCACCGAGTAATTAGCCATACTTATGCATGGCGGTGAAGCGATGTACTAACACCACTCGGGCCTCATGCTCGTCTTGGAGACGGTCGGTCGGACAGCCTCGGAGATGTGGGTGTATTAATAAGTATTGGCATCGCTTCTGTATCTGTAAATAATAAGTGTAATTCAGAAACATCGTTGAACGTGCTGTTGGCGCCAATTATTGATTTCCTCTCTTCAATTGACTGCATGGACTAACTTGTTTCCACTCGTACAGCTATGCACTTCCAAGTTGGGCCTCAGTTAGTCGATGCATTGCCAAGGCGGGCGTGAGTTCGAGCCCCGCAAGGGAGTATTTCTGAGCGAAGTGATTTTAGGTGAGGTTATGTTGAAGGACATCACAACCCTGAAACTAGATTTCAATTACCTAATAATAACGATATTTATTTCCCTCATTTTGGAGGAAACTAGAAATCATAATTTTGATTCCAGAATTATAATCACTGTTTTTGTCCTCCAGTAGGCCTACCACGAGCGATTCTGTATCGAAACATGAACAGAGTCGAGTAGGGTCTACGTCACGACTTGGAGAACGGGGCAGATTCTGGAGGACAAATTAATTATTTATAATTTCTGAAATTGAGAATTGGAATGATAGTTTTCTCTGAATGTAGGGAAATAAACATCGTCATTATTGATGATGGTTTGTAATTGGTTTAATGTAATACTTGAGGTGCACCAAGGGTGATAACTAGTCAACCAGCTCACGCACCGCTTCAGAAACTGAACTCACCGTTGGGCGTGGGTTCGAGTCCCGCATATTGCATGGGTTTTTGTGAACGTCCTTTCACTAATCATCACTTCGTTTCACAATCACTCGTTCATTCATACCTCCGTTAACCTAGCTGTTGGTGGGGTCGTTAAGCGAACAATAATCAATAATAATCTGTAAAATCGTTATTGTTCTATTTTTACGTTCAGCATCCGATTCATAAGATTAACTATAGTCAGCCTAGAGCAACACGTGGTTATCAAACCGGAAACCAGATTTTCAGTCAGGTATAATTGTAGGCCTGTACGTGTCTAGTCAAGTTATATTCGGCTTCTATTTCCACGCGTCTGCTTTGCGAATATGCATAATATTCGTTCCATTATGTCAACTGAACGACGGCTCAAATTATATCAATATTCATCGAAATGTCTATATTTTGTTGGTCCGATTTTTTTTTTTTTTTAATGTTGCTTAACGACCCCAAAAACAACTAGGGTATACGGGGGTACGAATGAGCGGGTGATAATGAAACGATGAAGAGATGATCGATAGGTGAAAGGACGTTTACCAAAACCCATGCCTTATGCGGGACTCGAACACACGCCCAACGGTGACTTCAGTTACTATTGCTAGCGATAATTGACTTAGCCACCGGGGCGGCTTATAGGTGTGGCAACGCCGCGGCTGTCAGGATAGGTCTGATAGGTCAGAAACTAGGTTTATTATGTTGATTGAGTGAGGTAGATTGTATTATACGCGCAACAACAACAACAACAACAACAACAACAACAGCAGCAACAGCGTTTGCGTGAGGTGCCATTGTTTATTGTCAAATTGATAGGTATTCAGAACTATATTGATTTGATAAAAAAATAGATTTCAATTGATCTTATGCATACATTGACATATTGCAGACTCAGTTACAATAATGACGATAAAAAGTCACAGTATAAAATGTACAATGCTACAGTATCGAAGCTTGTGTAAGCAATATAACGATACTGTTGAGCACCATGACCGACCGAATATTGGGAAATGGTAAGAATTGTCATCAGACATTTGTCACCGGCCGAGCTCCTGCATTGGCTCGTGTCAACCACCCGGCAATTGAGCCTTAGTTGGATGAGCGTAGCGAAGATTTCCACCCAACTCTCCGTCCAACTGTCTGTCCGTTTGCTTGTTTGTTTGTAAGCACTGCACAGGTCGCAGGGAAACTTATCCAACTTGGAACTGTATAGTTCTGGGGTCAAATCAGTTGGACCATTTTTGTGAAACATCATCTCATCAAAGTTTCTAGAAACCCCATAAGATTAGGCTGAGCGGAACAGATTGAAAAATAAAATCTCAACAATGTAGTTCAAATTTTCTCAAATGTGAACACGGAGATGATCATAATTAAAAATGGGCATGCAATTCGAACCAGCAATATGGCATGTTTTTTATTCAGAAATAATAGCAGAAAAATGTTGCAGTGATAGATCCACGGCTCCTTAGATTCGTTGGTATCAAATGAATTATTTCATATGATCAAGGTGTGTAGAGTTTTCGATTGTACTTTATGAATACCTCGCTCATCTTACAACGCATATTCTGCGTTTGCCTAGTATAATGTATTACAAGTAAAACATTGGCGACGAATGCAACATTGACTACTTATTCAAGTTTATATGCTAACAAAATAATATCCGTGTTGGAATACATTATAGCATCTTTACTATGTTTGACGGATGATGTAGACCTAGCTACTCTCAAGTTCTACAGACAAAATGTACAAGCTAGAGACATGAATAAATGAGTGTAACTAAAAATGCGTGAATAATTTCCTTCACGATTGACTTCGCCCGAATCTCGTCAAAAAGTCGTAAACGGTCCAAAACGTAACCCCCCGGTGTCTGCAATGACCCCCCCGCCCCCTCCTACTCCGTCCAACTCCCCCACCCCCCTCGCCTGAAAACATTAAAATACATACCACAGTCGTAAAACTCAGACCGCTGTTTAGCTGTGTACACGATTGGTCGTCTCGGTCCTTGACGAACGTCAGCTTCGAATATGAAATGTGGATAAGTTTTTCTGCGACCGGAAAATAGTAAAATCAATCTAGAGGAAAAACACGTGTGTTAAAACGGGTCGAGTTTTCAACTAATAAGAATCAGTCGATAAAAACAGCTCGACATTTACGAGGGAATATTTCTAAGAATATATAATATAATAAAAAGAATGAAGCCGTATCGTATCTTCCAGATGAGGGACGTTTATCGTTCAAGATGGCGTCGTACTTCATTCAAATCGCACCGGTCTTTCTTAGTTGAGCGCAGTTTAGCATATTTCTATCTATATGTACTTTGGGTTGGCGAAACTGTGGAAAACTGACAGTCATAGGTTCATTACCTTACTGCCTATTCCCCTACTGCCTAAAAAGGTATTGTATACCTGTTTTACCTTTTTATTCCCGTACTGCCTACGATTTTTCCCGTACAGCCTTTAACTGACCATTTTGTTCCCCTACTGCCTTCAAACATATTAGGCCTGTTTGTTTGTGTTGCACCAGATGAACTAAAGTGTAGCTGGTGTAAAAAGGAAGTACGTCCAGTGTCGGACTGGCAGCACAGAGGCCTCCCGGGAAAATAAATCAGGGCCCCAGATCGAGTTTGATGATAGACCACCAAATTGAATAATAAACATCAAATTATTTGTACCTTCATGTGATTGTGTAAACTGTTGAAAGTATTGACATAACTGGCATTTTCCCTGGCATCGTCCTTTCTGTCCAGGGACGTCGTTATGATTCATGTATTTATGAGGGAGGGGAAGGGGGGGCGCAGGTTATTTAGATAAAATGACTGCCCAGCTGGACGTCATTCCCCCAGCCCCCAGTAGAGCCCCGCAGGGAATTTTTTGAAATATGTTCATTTTTCAAGTGAGTTCTGCGATTCACAAGCAGTTGTGGAGTCCGTTAATTGAACCGTTATGGACATTCTCGAAAAAAAAATGGGAAATGGGATAAAATGGGATCAGAGGCCTCCAAAACGATCGAGGCCTCGAGGGGGATTTCCCGGTATCCCGATGGGCCAGTTCGAGCCTGAGTACGTCATATTACGGGTTTTGTGCAGGAAATGATACCTAATGATGAGGTACAAACAAACACGAAATTGACGATTTTTCGGTTCCTAGACGCGAATTTTGAAATGGAAGCAGACCCATTGATGGAGAAAGAGATATTATATTTCATGGAATATGATTAATGAATAGTAATATTCAATAATGACAACCCTTATTCGATTATATATTTTTTCATTCTCATTAACACGAATTTAAGCGTCAACACTAGTACTGGCCCAAAGCGTCCGCCCACAACTTGATTTAGTCGCCTGCCATCTTGCACTGAACTAAGCACACCAGCTGGTGTAGAAATACCTGAAGTAGTGCAAGTGAACCCGGACAAACAAACAAGAAAGTGCAGCTTGGCGCAGCACCACGGTTACAAACAAACACGATAGTGCAAGAACTGAAGAACCAGTTCAGCTAGTGCAGGACAAACACACAGGCTTATTCTTTGCTTTCAAACGGTGTTTTATTACTGTGGTCAGGCGCGTGATTTCAAAATCCAATTTCTATTACTTTTTTACTACAAAAATGGTATTGAGGATGGGAGCGTGCTAACATCAACAAATATGAGCAAAAGGAGTGACTTTGATATTACATGATAGTAATGCGGAATATTTTAAAGTACATTAGAACAACAAACTCGTTCTCTCTCTTTCTCTATTTTACCTTTCTGTATCTTCTACCTCTCTTCACTATTCTCTTTCTCTACCTATATACACCTTTCTCTTCTGACCGCATGCATGTGAAATGATCTCATCCCTTATATATTGCATTTGGTCTCATTATTCACATACTGAAATGATCGGGTTCTGAAATCTAGTATAATATACCTTCTAGCTGGATAATATTAGACTTGTTAATGCGCACGTCTTGATCAAGTCATTGTACTGATGATTAGCCACTCTCTGTCAAATGAGGTTCTTAGATCATGTGTAATATGATTGGTGGAATGTGATATACGATGTGCGCTTGCGTGCTTACACCTGCAAGTGCTGTGGGGACAAGCGATCTGCCTCGTGCAACTAGAAAACACGCTTGATTTCGTATTGAACTTGTTTCGTGCGATATAATGGTTATTGTAAGTTGAGAGACAATAAATGGTTCATTTAATATTTTTCAACATATAACGCTATAAAGTGAATGACATATTACTTGGCTTCATTTAAGTTTCTGGCTTACACTTACATTTTGAAAAACGCAATCAATCAATTGAATTAAAAAGTTATTCATAATAACGTATTTGAAAGAATGGTAAAATAACAGAAGAACAAGAAACATACGAATACTGAACTGAACAGATCGACGTTATTGTCCAAAGTTCAGTTTTTGAAATTGAGGGGGTGCCGAGGTAGACAGTTGTTGACATGATCTGCTAGTTCGGTGTCGTAATACAGCTCACTGTGCTTGTATCCACGTCATTCAGTCGTCCACTGACTATAAACTAGGAAAACGCGTTACGTGTTTACGCGTTGATGGACGAGCTACTAAAAATGACATTGAATTCTTTCAAGAAGTTATATCAAGTTGATGTTTTGACGTTTCTGTTTTGAGTTGATGTGTTTTGAGTTGATGTTTTGAAGTTAAAAATCAATCTTTCCATTCGGTTGGTCTATTTCGTAGACTATTCTAATGGAGGAAATATCAGATGCAATTCAATATTATAGGTGATATTAGACTCCTTTTATAACCATTACTCACTCCCAATAATTTCTACGATAATAAAGGAAGCATTGTTTTAATCGTTCTTCATCAATTGGTGACACTTGTTGCTTGGATTTAATTGGTTTTCTCAACAGCTTTGAACGATGCATAAAAATGTCATTATATATTTTTTGTATCAAAACGACCGATTGCATGTCAGTGAAAGTTTGGAATAATGTGTATCATTATTAAATTGAGATTCTGTGAAAATTTGCATTTTTTCGAAGGACATTTTTGTACGAAAATTCTTCTCTGGCTTATTCTTATGGGGAATTCGAAAACTGGAAAATTAGTTTTCTCAGAAGTGGTGCAATCGATTGCGCATGAAAAAGAATGGGATTCAGATCTGATGATGACACTTGGGCATGCCAAGTTTCAATTAAATTCGAATTTCCTTCGACCTGTAGAGCGCGAACAGAAAAAAGAAAAAAATGTACTTTTTTTTCGAGTCAAGTAAAATTGAGTCTTCGCTTCGCTCATCCAATAAGGGGTGCCGGAAGAGCGTATACCGGGATAAAGTCGACTTGTAGGGTCACAACCTTACCTGAACCCTAACCACATGTGTTACATTCATAAGTAGGCGTAACCCAAAGCCCATGGTACACGACCGAGTGTATGTTTGAAACTTCCAATACCTTTCGAAACAAATGATAACCAAATGTTTTATCAACGTCAAATTTCGTTCATTTTTTAGTAGATCTTGATGATTATGGTTTTAATAATTGTTTCACGTATCAGATTTAAGGCACAGGTTGCTTTGATATACGAATTGGCGGATGATGGATTAATGATAAATTACAAAAATTGCCTTATGCGGGACTCGAACTTGCGCTCATCTTGACTTTAGTTCCAGGCTTGACGGACTGAGCCGGACTGGCTTCTTTAAAGGACACCACAACCCTGAAACTAGATTTTAATCAACAGTGATGATATTTACTTCCCCAATTTTAGAGAAAACTAGAAATCATCATCTCAGTTTCGGAAATGATGATACTTTTTTTGTCATCCAGAGACCACGAGTCGTGACGTAGACATAACCAATTCTGTATAGAAACATAAACAGAATCGAGAAGTGTGTACTTCACGACTTGGAAAAGGCCGTGTCTTGGAGGACAAGTCATTATTAAATCAATCCTAATATCTGCCACAGAGGTGAGCTTTCTACTTTTCTCCAAGATTTGGGAAATATCATGAGTATCCGTCATCGCCCTCGTGGTGCCCCGTCCAAACGATCCTACTTTCATCCTTAGCCTTAATAGGGGACAATGATTTTGTATCAAGTTTCGATGTTATTTTTTGAAGAATCTGTTTTTATGGTTGCGAGTGCGAATGACTGTTCTCCCTCACAGCCTATCAGTAGTGACTCTTGTGATGAATAGCTGCATCGTCCGCTGCAATCTCGCAGCACTGCCCACGGGCTGGAACTGCAAACCACTCGCAACAGGTTTCTGGCTGTTTAAGCAACAATGTAGGTAACAATTTGTTGCAACCACTCTCCAAGGTCAACTTATTCTCTCAAGTAAAACGCCTTCTATTAATGCAGCTAAGTTCTCCCGTCCGATCGATTTACTGTATTTTAATAAGCTTCTTTACTTCATATTATTTTCTTGTATAATATGGATGTGTTTTTATGCTCCTTGCATAAAGTCAATAGTAATTATTCCATTCACAGTGAATCTAGTAGACCTGTCCGGTTTTGAAATAGACCTATAAGGAACCTGGAAGAATTTTAAACTCCACCGTCTTACAATAATTGGTGCCAGATGTATGTTTTTAGAAGACATTTTAGCATTTGTAAATGTTAAAATTACTGCTAAAAAAGTAGTCCTGGAAATGAAACTAGAAAAATTTGTATGAATGAATAGGATATTTTTTATATTCAGTAGGGGCCTAACATATAATTTCATTTCATAATTCCAAAAGTTCCAAGGGATGCAAATACTGACAACTTGATTTTAATGTTTGGGGGTAGCCACAGTAAGTAATTTATTTTTGGATCTTTTTGTGTTTTCAGTTCAATCTTCCTTGAAGTTGTGTTAATAATCATGCGAAGAGTTTGTGAACGTAGCTCATGTGGTTCATTTGATTTTAATATTTCAAGATTTGAATGCAACACATATTCATCAAAACGGTGGATTAATTAGCTGGAATATTGCTGGTATTTCCCTATTATGGTGTTTTGAATGCAGCTAACTTTACTATACACTGTGACGTTTTCCCCAAAACTACATTCTGTCTCACCTGTAACAACATGACTCAAGAACTACTGGTCCGATTTTGAAAAAAATGGATTTAAAACGTGTATTTTCATTGTCATTATCTTGCAAAGCAAAACTGTGGAAATAATCAGTATGAGTATCCAGGTGTGAATATGTAATTTGCAAAAGATCTGAAATGATTGATTGTGTAACTAAAAATTACAATAGTTTTTTTCTGGCGCTTTACAAGATAACATGGTGTATGACAAATAATATCCACCAAAATTCACAAATATGACTTGTATTTTCGAATTTTATACCTTGTAATTTGTGCTATCATGTTTTGTGTTTTGAAAAAATACTAAAATTATTACTTTTCTATTAATTTTTTATTTTATTTTGATTAAATCTGAGTAATAGAATGATAGATATGATGTGCAAATTTCAATGATCTGTGCTGGTTGTTTGAGCAGGAAATAGTTACATTGAGTCATAATTATCCTACTCCATGCTATGGCTGAGGAAGGGCATGACAGTCTCATCATGTCTTATACGAAATGTAGGCCTAATGGCGGGCAAGTTTCATGTAAATAGCTCTGTTCGATGCAGTCTCGTATCTGACGTTCATCTCTAGAGTATTCCATGTTATTTCATGTCAGACTAGATAATCTTTTGTTTCGATCCATCTACTCACTGTATTAGATAATAATCAGTGGGCCTCATATTCGATTATAATTGTTTTTAAATAGTATTTGCGTATCTACGTGTACAAAGTTGTACAAAGTCATTGTTGTCTGAATGAGGTTCGGAGTGAGGCAAGTAGGATCGTTCGGACCAGCCATTACACACGCAATCAACAAATGGAACAATTCATTTCATGTCTAAATACTCAACTATAATTAGTTCAAAGCAATAAAATGAACAAATTATTGAATCAATACAATTTAAAAGAATGAAATTCTACAATACTCTATTACCTTCAACGCGCCAATCGTTGCATTTCATTGTTTCGATGTTACCGCCTGATAATGCATTTCTCCAGTTGCCTTTTCAGTATGTCATGGTTGATTTTCTCATTTCTGCTCGACAAAACTAGCTGTAATTCGAATGGTAATTTATCCACGACGTCGCAGTAAATAAGAAACAATTATCGATCGTGAATACACCTCGTGTTATTAACTTGCATATCTTATGCCCCTTGTCTACTATTTAACACCTAATTTATTGACCGCAGCTACTTTATTATTACTTCCAGCTGATTCTAAATTGTTTTTTATTTACTTGTATTAAAACAACTCCTTGTAATTTGACCTCGGGTTTGAATAAATAATTTCCAATTAAGAGAATAACTTGGCTCACACACAACTGTCGTATTAATTGTGTTTCTTAACAATTATACGAAGGTAATCAATTGATTTGGAGAAAAATACACATTTTTCAATCGTTAGTTGTATATTGATTAAACATGTACAATTTATAAAGTAGGCCAATTCAACTCCATACATGTTCAAATACTACAGTAATTGGATAAGAAATCTTGGCTACACTATAGAAAATATCCGTAGATCTTACACAAACTACACGATCTGATTAACTCGAGACGAATCTAGCGCGCAAAACGTTCCCTCAGGGGGATTCCCAACAGAAATGAATAGACAGAAGACTTCAACAGACCGGGGTTCGATTCCCACCATGGTCGACCATCCTGGCAGGGATGCATCGTGGTTCCTCTCTGTCGTTCAGGTCAATACTGCGATGGTTCCTTAACAACAGGCCACGACTGACTCCTTCCCACTATCAAAAAACACATAATAAAATAACCAATTTCATCTCATCATCTCATCATCTCATACATCATTCACCGACGCAATAGATCGAAGTCATCAGTTGAGTGCGTCGTTAAACTGAATACAAATAAATATATCCAACAATGCAAGAAACGAAATTACCAAATTCATCGAGAAATGCAGACAATATTTGTATAAAATGATAATGAGTCAAATATATATATATATATATATATATATATATATATATATATATATATATATATATATATATATATATATATATATATATATATATATATATATATATATTTATAAGTTAGGTGTGTATGTGTAAACCAATTTCATATTTCATCATTTGTTCATAACCTGAACTATGGCAACAATAGATGAAAACAGTTTCTGACATTTCATCTCTCCGTACGGCTTCTGTCATGTGACGTCACCCATTGTTGAAAGATATACCATTCTAGTTTGTTGCCATGGAACGTTCGTCAGTCATCGTTACTTGACTGAAGCCGTATAAATAATGTCACTGCCAATGGAAATAATTGATCAAAATGTAACTCACCAAAGAAACAGTTCTATTGTCAAACAAATACGTTCGGAGAACTTTTTGGGGTCAGAGAATCTTCAATCGTACCATTGTTACAACTAGGTTATTTGGGGGTTTCGATTCTTCCTTGTCTTCTACCCTCGATTTTGATTACGTCGTCTATTTATTGTAGGCCTTATATTTATATTGAGTTTTTATTTATTTTACTAATTTTTCTTTACGTATGGACTCATGGCCTTCTTCAGAATTATTCCAAATTATTGCTATATTATTGTATTATTGCAAACCCTCTAGCGTATGTGACTGTCTAATTTTATTGTATTGTATTCTTCATTCACCGTAGATAAGTAGATAGTAGTGATTTGTCAAATAAGCTAGGGTTAAATATAAGATGATAATACATAGTAGTAACTAGTAAGTACCGAAAAATTTTGGGCTTGTTTTTTTTTTTTTTTTTTTTTTTGTGTGTAATTTTGTACGCGGGATACAGGTCAGGAAAAAATTTCAATCAACTCGAAACATTTTTTACAAATTGGTGTTATACCAGAATTGTTTTTCAGAAAAATCAGTCGAACGGTTTTTCCGGAAAAAAATTGGAAAGTATGGAAATTCCCCATAAGAATAGGCCAGGGGAGAAATACTTGGATTTTTTTTTAAATCTCTCAAATTTATACTGAATGTGGGAAGAACTATCACACACATTTTAAGCGACTTATGGACCAATCGGATGTGAAATAACGAAGAAAACGCATTTTTAATGTACTTTTTTACACATCAATAAAAGCAATTAAGAAAGCAATAATTCAAGAAACTATTAAATGTGAGCAACAAGTGTCACCAATAAATTAAAACGTTCAAAATCTGTAATGGATAATATCAAGAAGGCACTGGTACCATTGTTGGGAGACCAAGGTCCATATACCAACAGACAGCCGCGGTTTTTAAACCTTTGAAGTGATCCACGGCCTGTATATGTACATTGAGCTGACCAAATGTTCTTAATTCTACATTTCCATACTTCTAAGCTCATCTCACAACGCATATAAGGCGTTTTCCTAGTTTTTATACATACCATTAGTAATTTTGTTAGTGTTTGAATTGATTTAGATTCAATTAGAACTTTTTTTTCTCATAACCTCATTCTTCCATTCTATTTTTAATCATTATTCATTCTTTTATTTTATTATCTGTGTTCATATATTTTGTATCTTATACTTTTTTCATTATTCTGTGTCACATCGGCAACCCGAATATGGGCAGATCTTAATAAAGAAGATTTTAAACACAATAATCAATAAGATGATAATTAAATAGATTGATAAGATTAAATTGATTTCCCTAGACTTGTGCAGACCTAGATCCGACCTAGATAAATGATCGCGATCGAGCTGGCAGTCCGTACATTGTGTTATTTATACGCTACATATTGTTGCAATTAGGCCTACTTGTGCCGTGCTACAGAGTGTAGAGAAAGAGTGCGCGCAGCCAAGCGAGGGGACTGCACTGTGACGTCATAATTGCAGTGTCCCTGGTGAGAAGTTATGCCCGATTGTCACGCACGTGTTCACCGCTGCCAAACGATAACACAATATACATGCGAAGACGAGATACTTCTATCACTGCACCAATTACGACATCAATTAAATGATACGCATATAATTGGATGAGTGATAGGGTTACAAATAGATCCTTTCTCTGCTGTTTTATTCTAGTTATTTGCTAGTGCTGCCGTTCAATATGAAAATTGCAAATTGTTTGAAACTTTGATATCGAATACTGATCGAAATGTTCAATTTTCTGATCTAGAATCGAAGAGATGCGAGATTGAAAGTCATAAGTCTTGCCATGTATTACGGATGGTTACATTACTCACATAAGTGGTTATAAGCAGTGTGTGGGGACACAACTTGGATGTAAAACTTTGTTCATCGACAGTGAAGTAATTGTTGTCTTCAAAAACTTGAACATTTCCAGTTGATTTCAATGGTCAAGGCTATTCATCCCATGAACAAATTAGAATAACTTATTCGGACAGATAACTATAATTTGCATTCACTAATGCAGAACAGTTGGAGTGAATTAATATTGAACCGAAGAAAAATTAATTCAAAATTTTTTGTCCCGTTTTTCTCCTTATACCGGCGAGATGATTAAAAACGGGAATTTGTACGTGCATTCCACAGACGTTATTTCGAGCATGTGAAACTTGTCAGAGTTCAACCTGATCAAACTGTGTGATGTTCAAACTGATGCGCATGCCATCGGATAGACAGAATTTTCATATGTCTAGCTGTTCTATTGATACAGATTTATTTAAAATCCCATAAAATTGTGTAAATACTTCTTGTCATTGGAACTATATTATTATAAACCCCCAGATAAACCCCATAATCCACCCCTACCATAACCTTGAGAATATTTCTTAGTGTTTTGAGTATTCATTATTCAATCTGATGTGCAGGACCCGTGGTATCCATCTTATTTATTTCTCCTTATTGTCATTATAAGTATAAGTCGACTTCGTAATGCGGGCCCATGAGTCTTCTATTACCATTCGATTTCTCTTATACTTACATCGTGGACAAATAATGGAAACAGGGCGTGGCAGAATTCTTCCACATCAAGAACATATCACGTGGAACTTGGAATACAAATGAAACTATAATAATCAAGCTTTGGCGCTCTTGTATTTTCACAAAGTGAGAAAAAATTTCTTTCATTATGATAAATTGCCTGCCGTTTGTTACTATTCTTTGAATACAATAACTCAAATAAATCCAGTAATCAGAACTCAGAACTCAGAACGTGGAACTCAGAACTTGAATAGAAACATCTCATGTGGAAGCTGAGCGAAGTAACCTAATCCTAATCCGATAAATACACATGGCCGTGATAAAATGCAGTCAATGTTGAAAGCAACTGAGGATGTAATAATGACAAGTTGATGTAATGAAAGTAAAAATGACTAATTGTGTATTATTAAAATTGAGAAAAGATATTATATTCATTTTGTATATGGAAGGGAAATATTAAACGATTTATGTGCATGTGATCATATGAATTATATTAAATTATATAACGAAACTTGTTTTTTTTCAGTGTTCATTTCTATTTTGTGTCGACTTGTTAATCCAATCATACTCTTTACATGATACAAACCTGTATTTAATAATGTCATATGACTTTTTTCATCTCCTTTCTTGATAGCAGTAGCATAAGGATAATATTATAAAGTACGGTCAAAGCGCAATGTTAATCACGAAACAGGTAACCGTAATGATAGAAAACAGCACAGCGGTGATCCTGTACTTCTTCATGTTCTTTAGCTGTGACCGTACTCCTTGTGTGTGGATAGGGATTTAGTAGTTAGTGCGCGGTGGCTATAGATCAAGATGGTATGCTGCATGCATGCATACAATGGAGCAAATAAATAATGACATATTGCATATGTTACTACATTGATGGTGGAGCAAGAAAATCCCAAGCAACTTTGTGTTCTCTTTCTTTTTGTTTTAAATGTTGTTTATGATATGGGCTCTGTCTCTAGTGTGCATGTCTGTACTGCCGACTAACGCCATTACGTGCAGTGCAAGTATACTGGGTACAGAGCTTATCATCTCAGTACTAATTCAGAGATCAATAGAAAGTCCGAGATTCATCTATTCATAAGTATACCCCAAGCCCATGTCACACGGTCGAGTAGACTTTATTATTCCGAGGTACCCTCTTCAGCGTCCTCGTCCAAAATAATCTTACGGGGTTTTCGAAAACTTGTGATGATGTTTTCCAAAAATGATCCAACCGAGTTGATCCCCAGAAAACTTCACAATTCCAAGTATAGGATACGTCTGGTTGTCCAGAAAATGTTGATTAGCCAAACCATGTGACCTATGCAATACGTATAATCAAAATAAACGGAACAAAAACTCCGACAAACTTGTTTTCACTACCGCTCATCCAATAAGTTGCATTGCAATCAATCATTGTTTTTGTGTTGGTACGATTGTCATTGTGGTTACAATGCGAATGTTGGTAGCTTGGTAGTACTTGGAGCTGGTATTATGAAGTGTAGACAAGTATCCATGTAACAAAAGAATAACCGATAAACAGCATGGCCACTGCCAATTGGATGACAACGATTCGGTTGAAGTCCATCAACACCGGTTCCTAGTGAGCCCTAATTTGGAAACAGTGGCTTCGGGTACAGTGACATCATTGATTTCATTTCATTTTCAGTTCGATTGAAGACGTTGGATAAGTAGTTTTACAAACATAAAAAGGAGTACCCCCCCTCCCCCTCCATCACGCAGCAAATAACCAGTTGGCAACTCGTTGAAATATTTCAAATTAAACGGAAACCGTATATCCTTATTTGTATGCATATCTAGCTCTAGATCGTTTCTATGCGCGGCTCAAGTCTCGAGTCGTCACAGAAACTCATGTGACAATGCCGTAGCATATACAGACTTCCTTCACGCCTTAGCATATAGCTACAATCTCACAGGAAATGGACACAAATGGACTCAAATCAAATAAAGCGGAGAATAGTTTTGTATTGAGGATTAAAACATTCAATTCAACAGGGATAAGAGCAGTACAACTTTGTGTTTTTGCTTCATTCTAATGACTATATATTGGGATAATTCCTCTCTGATGCTATCGTATTTTAATATTGTTGACGAATTTAACTGTTCAAAATAGTTTATCTCTACATAAAATCGAACCCAGGATCATTGAGAAGTGCACGTATTTCTTATACAATTGAAAAATCAAACCATTGAATCACATTTTGATTACATTCCGATCCGTTTTCCCCTTTGGGGTGATAAGGTATCCCTGGCGGTTTGAAGTGAACATTTTCTCGACAAACCCAGCTTGAAATCAAACTGTTATGTCTTAATCGTCATAATGTTCGCTGATCAAGAATAGACTTATGCAGTACTCTCATTATGCTCGCTTTACGGAGCCCGTTTATCTCACAACTTGAGACAGAGAGAGAGGGGGAGAGAGAGAGAGAGAGAGACACGCCAGGCTGTAGTCATGCAGTTATGCAGCAGTGTGTAATACTTTGTGTTGCACTTGGCTATATAGTGCAGGCTCGAACTGTGCATGCAACTACGTCACGACGAGGCTTCTCTGATAACAGACTTGCACTTGACTCTCTTCTACACGACAAGAGAAGAAACATTTACTCTTTCCACAATCGGATTGAGCGTTGTCCGGATACTAATGGCATTGCCAGGTTGATACGTCATGATAATTGGACACGTTGTACCTCTTGTACAGATCTTAGGTAAACACATTATTAGATGAGCGTTAGCGAAGATTTCCACTCAACTCGTACGGAGCTTTGTCTGTGTGTGTGTGTTTTTTGTTTGTTTGTAAGCACTGCACAGGTCGCAGGGTTGGACCGATTGCCATGAAACTTTTTTTATACGCAAACTCATCCAACTTGGAACTGTATAGTTTTGGGGTCAAATCGGTTGGACCATTTTTGAGAAACATTATTTCTAAAATTCTAAAATTATCCAAAAACCCCATAAGATTAGGCTGGGCGGGAAATATTGAAAAATAGAATCTCTCCAATATAATACAAATTTTCCTCAAATGTGAACACAGAAATGATACACATTAATAAAAATTGACGTGTAATTCGGACCAGCCGTTTCGAAGAAAATAATTTAATACATGTTTCTTATTAATAGAAATATAGAAATATTATAGTGAAAAAATATTGCACTGTTGAATTCACGGCTTCCCAGATTCATTGGCATCGGATAAAGTTCATTTTACATGATCAAGGCGTGTAGAGTTTCGTTCATCTCACAACGCACATTCCGCGTTTCCCTAGTTGACTTATCATGATGTTTTTATCGAGATGTGCACATTCAATGCAGTCAGGTGGTGCCTTGTGAGATGAGAATATGGAAAGTTCTCAGCCGGAGTTCGAATATTAGATACTTGGAAAAATTATAATAATTTCACATTTACTTTTAATCATTTGCATGATGTAGAAATGACGGGGACAGGGTCATCAAAGTACGTAGCTCAATAATTGCTGATTATAACCGATTATAATAATTATGAATATGTATATATATAATATATATATATATGTATATATATATATATATATATATATATATATATATATATATATATATATATATATATATATATATATATATATATATATATATATGTATATGTATATATATATATATATATATATATATATATATATATATATATATATATATATATATATATATATATATATATATATAGAGAGAGAGAGAGAGAGAGATAGATATAGATAGATAGATAGATATAGATATATGTGGGAGGTTTTAGCCATCTCATAAAAGACACGTCCCGGTCGAGACGTATCTTTTATGACATAGCTCCTTTAGTTAAACATTTTAGTAAATATGCTTTAGGTTGTCACTGAAAATGGTGAGAGAATTAGATGACTAAATGTCGTCATCATCCAATATAATCTAGCTACTTTCAGGGTTGTTTTATGTACTCGAACAGTCGAACTTCATTAAAATGTAAATTAATTCCATTTAACGTTCGAGGTAAATGCGGGAAGGTGTTCCCAAGGTATCCCGTGAATATATCACGATGTTGCATCGTTGATTTTACAATCATTATCAATAATAGTGTGAAAATGAATTACATTTGTATTCGTTTTTCTTTTTACATTGCAAATGAGAGCTAGAGGTCACAACAGTGAGCATGAGTGATGATGTTTCACACTTTCATTCTGTACTCTAAGAAGCTAGAGATGATTATTGTTGTTGTTGATATAAACTGAATCCATGCAGCATGGTCCGGTCTCTGTTTGTACAGCTTCATGTATCTTTGGATGCTCATATATAAGTTCACACATTGTATCGTACGAAAAAGGGACAAAACTATTCGATTCGAAAGTAATAAAAACTACCCGAGACTTCCATCCCGATTTGTTAGCTGAGCCGCCACAGGTAGCGAGCTATCAGTGTATTTCTGTTCAGTAGGCCTGTATATTGGGGATAACTTTGAACGGTATGAGGCTCTAATAGGCCTACGTGAGACAAATAGATAATTGTGATACCTTGAAGATGATATTGTGATTGAACATTATGCAACTCAGTTTTAATCTGAAGAAAACACGTTTTCCACCTGTCAAAATGTTTCAGGATCCAAGATGGATGATTTCATTTCACACTATTTTGAATGTGCCAAGAAGACCTGTGTTTCTCCCGGGCTAGAATGTAGGTTCATATCCAATACCGCTCAAAAGCTATCACAAACAATTGATATACTTGAGTCCATTGGGGTCGATTCAGCAGAAGATCAGTTGTTTGGAGATAACTTTTGTAAGGTATAACATATAACTATGTATAAATCATATCGCATAATTGTCAAGATTTTACCGCTGAATACTGGCCTTCTAGCCTTATCCGCTTGACAATAAGGCGATGTATGAGATGATTAGTTATTACTTATACCTTCTTGAATGCGTTGAAGATTTCTGTGCTGTGCTGTAAATACGTCAGAATTGCGATATCTCGTACCGTTCAGAAGTTATCACCAAAAAACTGATATTCCGCTAAATCGACTTGATATTTTCACGAAGATATATACTGATCCGAGACAATGTAAAGTATACTCTCTGATATTCTACAATATCCTCCCGGCCGAACGATTGATAAACTAACACAAACCATCTATAGGCCTACGTGGGACTAGAAATAAAACAGTGCAACTAGCGCACACATTAAACCATAACTGTCCCATTAATTCAACGATAGTTGAGGGGTTTGATTTCCTTATATGAATGTATACTTTTATCTGCGTTTTTTTATAAATATAGGTTCGGATGACATATATTTCGTTATTATTTTTATTATATTATATTATTTTATATATATATATATATATATATATATATATATATATATATATATATATATATATATATATATATATATATGTGTGTGTGTATACATATCTCTCTATATGGTATGTATAAGATATGTAACTGTGCCTATGCACGTTACGATCTGATGGGCTGCGACTTGCACAGCCATGACGCCAAGCACGCGGCGTGTCTGCGGCCTTCACCTTCACACTTCACTGAGCACGTGTTAGGTTAGGTTAGTAACTGTCAGGCATTGTTATCTTATCTGGTACATCAGCTGACAGCTCGGAACCCGTGATCGGCAATGTTGACAGAGCAGCGAGACGGTCGGATGAAGACCTCAACATCAGGTGAGGTAGCTCTGTAGTGAGCGCATGCTATGTAATGTGTAGGAATATTAGGATAGATCAGTCACTGGTTTTGGAGGGTGTGGGTTCGAATCTTAGTAGTTGTTTTAAATTTCATCTGTGTAATTAGTATGTTAACAGCTGTGTTCATTGTTGAGACTGCATTTGTAACTAGATCTTTGAAAATAATAGAATGCCTATTATGACATACGTGGTCATGGTTTTGTTTTGTTTTGGCAATCGAATCGATTGGCAGCTACCACACCTACAACGACTCCTGAAGATAGCTGAATGTTTTCAGCCGAAACGTCGGAACCCCAGGCTCTTTTTAGAGCCACCAGGACCCCTATTCCTGAGATAAATGAGATGTGAGAAAAAAAATGAGTGAGAAAACGAGTATCTTACATAAAATATGAGATGAAATATGTCATTATTATATGAGATAGTTTTCTCACTGATTTTTCTCACATCTTATTTATCTCAGGAATAGGGGTCAGTTCTTTCAAGGAAGTGCAAATTACCTTATATATATATAAGTTATATACGTATATAGGCCTATATATATATATATATATATATTTTTTTTTTTAAATGTTGCTTAACGACCCCACCAACAGCTATAGGTTATACGGAGGTACGAATGAGCTGATGATAATGAAACGATGAAGTGATGATAGGTGAAATGACGTTTACAAAAACCCATGCCTTATGTGGGACTCGAACCCACGCCCAACGGTGACTTCAGTTACTACCGCTAGCGATAATTGACTTAGCCACCGGGGCGGCTATATACATATGTGTATTTAAGATCAACTCAAATTGACGCATCGTCAGTAGATGTATATACAATACATCCTTGTGGGAATGAATATTTCCATTTGCTATCTAATTCATCATTATCATCGATGTAAGTTCAATGCCAAGTTTTTGTTCCTATTTGTTGCATATTATTTACCTAGTATATTAAAGATATAATAGTTAATGTATTGCAGTAAGCAATGCCAACCTTGGGAGAAAGGATGGCATTTTTCATCATCTCCGAACCTAAAGGTATGTTGGTCACAAATGTTCAAATTAGTTTACATATTAAAATCTATATATTGGGGTTGCGAGATCGCCCTAGCAACGTGTATCTTCCAAACGACTTTAATTTGTCATCCTTAACCCTAATCGGGAATTAATGACGTTGTGTCGTGTTAGCATGGCTATATGGAAACGGAAATCATAAAAAACGTTATATTAAGGTATAACTTTGTAATTGTTCTCAATGTAACGTGTAAACGTGTAGCTGATTGCGGTTCAGTATTAAAAGCCACATCCCTGTATTGAATTGTCATACTCTACAATTGTGTTCACGGAAGAAATTCGTCTACCAACATATCAAACGCAAATGTCAACATAAAGAAAACAAAAAAAAAATTATCCACAGTTCACATGTGGTATGTTATTTTTCTTCACTTACACTAAAGGAAAACTTCATGTTATTATAGAGGATAAGATTCATTCATACAATATGGTTCCTCATCTGTACAAGGTGAAGTTTCACATTACGTTTACAGTATACATTTGTGATGATGCGTAGCTCTTTAGGCAATGAGTTGAAACGTTTACACCGCCAAGTTCAGTCCAGTCTCGAGTAAAGCAGTTCTACGTTAAAACCCTCCAGTAGGCGCGCCCTAATCTATAGACCAGTGGTCGCGCGGGGTCTACCAGACCCCGCGGTGTTTCTGCTATAACTTTTTTGTGAATCATTTTTTTATATATATTTTTTCATATAAATGTTATTTCGTGGTTTGGTGAGCATTAGAATCTATTTTCGTACTCATAGGTTACAAATATTGTTTGTAATGCTAAGTTGACATTTTTTGGTAAAAAGTCCAAATAATAAACAACGTACTTCATAAAAATTGATAAAAAATGAAAAATGAAAGATTTTGTGACTTTTAATTGATTGTTTAGTTCAATGTTGTACCTAACAATGAAATTATTATACATTGTTGAAGAAAAACATAAAACAAACATGTTTTTTTGTTGTTTGAACTTATGCTATTTTAAATTGATAATTTTATATCATATTTTTGAGTAAAGCTGTACCAATTATTTCAATTTATAAGATTTCACATTTTATTGATCCATATTCAGCATAGAATTCAGCATACATCCTATTTATTTGGCCTCAACTTCCATGATCATACCGATACTACAACGGCTGCACGATATAGTGACATGATCCAAACAAAGCTATTTGTGACAGAGAAGACATGTGTACTTGGTTAATATAAATCCAAAAACTGTTTTATGCTAATTTATAATATTCCATGGTTAGATAGTGTATGAAAGTTTCGAAGCTATGTATCTATGAAATATGCATCATAAAAATACGTCAGAATTGAAAAAAATGATTTTTTATCTGCTGTAAAAGAGACAGTTTCTGTGACGCGACTGGTCGCGTGGGGTCCAAGGGACCCCAAAAAACTTCTGACTACAATAGTCACATGACGTAATTTTTTAATGATGTTGACACTTTTTTTGTTGGCTACTCGAGGGTTCAACTTGAAGGTATAGAGACTCCCAAAAATGACAAGTTACGGGAACTATGTTATATTAACATAACTAAAGTGTTGGGGTCCACGCGACCACTGGAGGGAGGTTAACTACAGGAGGTTTTCACCTGGACTGATATGGGAATGAATGTTTTTCGATAAGTCTTATATGAGAATGGACGAAGCAAACTAATTCCAGAATACAGATGGCTGTGGCAGTTAAACTACCGAGCTTTTCAGAGACCACATTAGATATATCATAATATACCAGGATAACGCGTCATGTGTTTCCGCGTTGATGGATGAGCTAATAAGAATGAAATTGAATTCTTTCAAAAAGTTAAATCAAGTTGATGTTTTCACGGCATTCAAGTTAAAATCTACCTTTCCATTCGGTTGGTTTGTTTCGTAGACTATTCTAATGAAGGGAATATTAGATGCAATTCAATAATATATGTAATATTAGACTACTATGTGAAACGTAATGACAGCTGTATTCATATATACACCTTTTTGAGACCCAAACAATTATGTCATTACCCTCCTTTTATATGCATCACTCATTCTCAATAATTATTTCTCTGATAAAAAAGAAGCCTAGTTTCAATCGTTCTTCATTAATTGGTGACACTTGTTGTTTGGATTTAATCGGTTTTCTTAATAGCTTTGAACGATGTATGAAAATGTCATTATATAATTTTTCATATCAAAACGACTGATTGGATTTCAGTGAAAGTTCGGAATAATGTGTAGGCCTATCATAATTAGATGAGCGTAGCGAAGATTTTCACTGAACTCTTACGGAACTTTGTCTGTGCGTTTTTTTTTTTTTGTTTGTAAACACTGCACAGGCCGCAGGGTTTGACCGATCGACATGAAACTTTTTTTTTATATGCAAACTTATCCAACTTAGAACTGTATAGTTTTGAGGTCTAGTCGGTTGGACCATTTTTGAGAAACATCATTTAGAAGTTTCTAAAAACCCCATAAGATTTGGCTGAGCGGAAAAAATTGAAAAATTAAATCTCTTCAATATGACTCAAATTTTCCACAAATGTGAACACAAGAATAATATACATGAATACAAATTTGGTTTGATATTCGGACCAGCCGTTTTGGAGAAAATAATATAATAAATGTATTTCATTCATCGGAAAGATAGAAATATTAGTTGAAAAATGTTGCATTGTCGAAGTCACGGCTTTCTAGATTCATTGATATCGGATGAAGTTCATTTCAAATGATCAAAGTTTGTAGAGTTTTCGATTATACTTCATATAGACATCTCGCTCATCGTACAACGAACATCCTGCGTTTGCCTAGTTTTAGTACACAAACAATCAATAATGTGGGAGAAAATAATGGTCGTAATACAACACGTAGATTCGTTGTGTTGTGATTATACCTAGCGTTACGCTACCGCGTCACAAGTTGACCGTCGAGATTTATTCTAGGAAAACGCCATATATGCGTTGTTAGACGAGCGAATAGTAATAGTGTGGGTAAAAATGTGTAAAAACTGCTTCCAGTGGTACCAATTCAGCACATTTTATGTTTTTCTTCAAAATGGCTGACACGATCAAGCTGACAATTTTTAGAAATATGTATCAAAATGTAATTCAAGTTCACGCAAAATTTCATTTTTTTGGAAAATAAATAAATTTCTTTTTTTTCACCATGTTATTCTAATGGGTATATTTGACATTTCTAAAATTCATATGAAAAAAAGTTTCCCCCACGATAATACCACGAAACTATACAAATCTAAATTAGATGAGGAACCATATTGAGAAAAAAGTTTGAAGTTGATAGCTGTAGCAGTTTGACCTGTGGAGAACCGACAGAAAAACATAAGAAAAACAACATAAAATCGAACACCAATTTTTTGAAGTAAGTCAAATTGAATCCTCGCTAAAGCTCGTCTAATTAGATGTAGTTAATACAGTCATATTTATTCAATCAATACGATCAAAACCAATCATTTGAAAAGAATATGGTTCACAATAAATCTAAATTTCACAACTATCGTGACGTGCCAATAAATTCCATTATAAGACATCCAATTATACCATATGCCATGCTATGCTATTTTGACATAACATCAAAGGACCGGTACATGTAGCGCAGTGGTTAACGCGCTCGCTTCGTGTGATGCGGGAGGCGGGGGAATTTCAAACCCAGCTCGATCCCCGCCGACGACCATCTTTACAGGGGTCTTCATAGTTTCGCTCTGTAGTCTAGGCTAATGCCGGGATGGTTCCTACAATAAGTCGGCCATGAGCGCTTCCTTCCCATAACCCAAGAAACCTTCATCTCATCATCCCATCATCTCATTAATCATCCATCCGACGCCAATAGATCTTCGTTATCATTTCAGTGAGAGGTTAAACCCGAATAGGCCTATATATATATATATATATATATATATATATATATATATATATATATATATATATCAGAGGTTCGTATATGGCATGCCATTAAAAGTGACATTGTGACATGCCATAATGATCCATGTCAATATGTTGTGCCAAGATAAGTCATTTTGTCATGACATGAAAAGACTTCCAAATTATGATATGTCATTGTGACACGCCTTTAGAGAACAACATTATTCCAAATGGCAATTACATGGAACGCATGATAGGAAGGCGTGACTTGCCCTATCATATCATGATACCTTGACATTGCCATCACGCCCTGATGGAGATCGTTTATACCATGATAACTATAGAATACAGTGCCTATAGGCCTAAGACATCATGGCAATTATTGTCATGCCATTTTGCAATCATGCCAAACAATGCCATTTTACCTTGATGCCAAGCGCAATGTCGTAGTATTAAACATGCCATGATGCCAAAGAGTGAAGATGCCAAAATGGCAAGGAATGTCGTGCCATGAAGTTCGGATAGGTGTTATCATGCCATTCTGTGACGTGACGACTGAATCAATGTTTTTGCATGCTGCTGCCTTGTTTTGCATCAAGAATGCAACCAAGTCAGACGAGTATTAAAACACGACAATTAGCATAATATTCATAGAAGAGAAGACTAAAGATGTTGCTTTCAGATTCTATTAACAAACCACTGTGAACTCGCATACTATTATTATACAGTGGCGTATACCCATAACAATCAACCGAAATGCCCATTATTATATTCAGATCGCAGTTTCATACCAGAAATGATTGAAAATTGAATCCATCATTTCAATTATTGGACATGAGTTGGATAAATGGTATTGAGATGAAGACAAGAGTCTGTACATAGACCAGAAAGATACGAGGACAGTTCATGCAACGTAGGATCGTATCATGAGGGTGAACTATCTTAACGTTTCACGTGGTCGTGCCTCAGGTTATTGGTTAGCCCATGGTCCATAACTCCATGGTCCATAAGTCCATAAGTCCATGGTCCATGAGTCCATGGTCCATGAGTCCATGGTCCATGAGTCCATGGTCCATAAGTCCATGGTCCATGAGTCCATGGTCCATGAGTCCATGGTCCATGAGTCCATGGTCCATGAGTCCATGGTTCATGAGTCCATGGTCCATAAGTCCATGGTCCATAACTCCATGGTCCATGAGTCCATGGTCCATGAGTCCATGGTCCATAAGTCCATGGTCCATGAGTCCATGGTCCATGAGTCCATGGTCCATGAGTCCATGGTCCATAAGTCCATGGTCCATGAGTCCATGGTCCATAAGTCCATGGTCCATGAGTCCATGGTCCATGAGTCCATGGTCCATGAGTCCATGGTCCATGAGTCCATGGTCCATAAGTCCATGGTCCATGAGTCCATCGTCCTTAAGTTCATGGTCCATATGTCCATGATCCATGAGTCCATCGTCCTGAAGTTCATGGTCCATAAGTCCATGGTCCAAGAGTCCATCGTCCTTAAGTTCATGGTCCATAAGTCCATGGTCCATAAGTCCATGGTCCATGAGTCCATCGTCCTGAAGTTCATGGTCCATAAGTCCATGGTCCAAGAGTCCATCGTCCTTAAGTTCATGGTCCATAAGTCCATGGTCCATAAGTCCATGGTCCATGAGTCCATGGTCCATAAGTCCATTGTTCCGTAAGTTCATGGTACATAAGTCCTTGGCCATAAGTCCATGGTCCATAAGTCCATGGTTGATGAGTCCATGGTCCATAAGTCCATGGTCCATAAGTCCATGGTCCATGAGTCCATGGTCCATAAGTCCATGGTTGATGAGTCCATGGTCCATAAGTCCATGGTCCATACGTCCATCGTCCTTAAGTTCATGGTCCATAAGTCCATGGTCCATAAGTCCATTGTCCATGAGTCCATGGTCCATGATTCCACGGTCCATAAGTACATGGTCCATAAGTCCATGGTCCATAAGTCCATGGTCCAAGAGTCCATCGTCCTTAAGTTCATGGTCCATAAGTCCATTGTCCATAAGTCCATGGTCCATGAGTCCATGGTCCATAAGTTCATGGTTCATGAGTCCATGGTCCATAAGTCCATGGTTGATGAGTCCATGGTCCATAAGTCCATGGTTGATGAGTCCATGGTCCATAAGTCCATGGTCCATAAGTCCATGGTCCATAAGTTTATGGTCCATGGTTCATAAGTCCATGGTCCATAAGTTCATGATTCATGAGTCCATGGTCCATGAGTCCATGGTCCATAAGTCCATTGTCCATAAGTCCATTGTCCATGAGTCCTTGGTCCATGAGTCCACGGTCCATAAGTTCATGATTCACGAGTCCATGGTCCATGAGTCCATTGTCCATGAGAACATGGTCCATGAGTCCATGGTCCATAAGTCCATGGTTGATGAGTCCATGGTCCATAAGTCCATGGTCCATAAGTCCATGGTTGATGAGTCCATGGTCCATAAGTCCATGGTTGATGAGTCCATGGTCCATAAGTCCATGGTCCATAAGTCCATGGTTGATGAGTCCATGGTCCATAAGTCCATGGTCCATAAGTCCATGGTCCATAAGTCCATGTTCCATAAGTTTATGGTCCATGGTTCATAAGTCCATGGTCCATAAGTTCATGATTCATGAGTCCATGGTCCATGAGTCCATGGTCCATAAGTCCATTGTCCATGAGTCCTTGGTCCATGAGTCCACGGTCCATAAGTTCATGATTCACGAGTCCATGGTCCATGAGTCCATTGTCCATGAGAACATGGTCCATGAGTCCATGGTCCATAAGTCCATGGTTGATGAGTCCACGGTCCATAAGTTCACGGTCCATAAGTTCATGATTCACGAGTCCATGGTTCATGAGTCCATGGTCCATGAGTCCATGGTCCATGAGTTCACGGTCCATGAGTTCACGGTCCATAAGTACATGGTTCATGAGTCCATGGTCCATACGAGGAAATAAAAACATTATCATTATTATTATTATTATTAGGCCCCTACGTATATAGACAAGTCAACTTTTTGTGACTTTGTGGGTCTAGATTTTTGTACAGAGAGCTATCTAAAAACATGAATAAAAAGTATTGAAACAAAATATATATATATACCTTATATATTATTATTATTATGGTAATAATATTGGAAATGAATTATCTTGAATGTTCTTGATATGATGACCATAGTTGATGTCAATCATTGTCATGCTAGAAATGGAGGCCTGAACGTTATAAAGAGCGTAGATCATCCCTATTAGTGATGCCTTCGGGTACCCGGGTACCCGGGTCGGGTACGGGTAATGCATTACCCGGGTAATATTCTGTTACCCGGGTACCCGTCTAGGTTCCGGGTAATTGTGCTAACCAGTACCTATAATATAGAAAATAACTTTTATAAATCACTCAAGCTACCGAGAGAAATTCAACTTCGCATTCTACATAAGTTTTTTCACCTACCTTCCCAGACCTCCCTCAACTTGTCATAATGCGCTCGTCAAATCTAGTCGCACCACCTACCGTTATCTGTGGTCACACGTGCAGTGTACTGAATCCCTCTCCTGTCAACCGCTCTCTAGTTGCCATGCCAAATACTATTCTTCACCGAGAACTGAGAAGCATATATAGTCATATAGTTTTTAGTTTTTAGTTTTATATAGTTTTTCAAATTACCCGGGTAATACCCGGGTAATTTCTTTGGGTACCCGGTTCCTAATTTGTTACCCGAAGGCATCACTAATCCCTATGTTTCTAATCTGTCCAGTGAGACTTGTCCTGCGCCACTGGCATGGCCATGCAGTATTGCTGCAACGTGCTATATTAAGCCCTCCCACCAAACACTCGAGCAATGTTAGCAAGCTGCCAATTAATACGACTTGACACAATGTATCGCGGGGTACACTTGGGCTAGAGTAACAGTGTTTAGGTGATCGCTTCTGAATGTGCACCATGGTCTGTGCACATTAATCTTACAAAGACCATGCCATGGCTGCCAAAGACACATAATAATAATCAAATAGAAAAATTAATTGAGTTGAGAAAACAAAATCATTGATAGTAATGAATCAAGTGAAAAACATTCCAATAATAATAAATAGCAGATGAATGATTAGTGAAAAAGTAATGGTAGAAAATAAGAAGAAAGTATTAGTACAAACAGTAATATGAAAATGATGAATAATTAGGCCTATGCTACGAATGTGTGATAGCTAGTTATTAGTTAGTTATTTTATTCAGGCACAGTATTACCAACGTGGGAGTAGCTCCAACTGGCAGCTTATAGTTGTTATCACCATGGCTACCCATGCTATTTGTTCCCGCCAACTCTCAGATAAAGGCTAACTGGACTTGGTAATACCGGGCCTCACTCATTACAGATTGTTCTTAAAACAGGTGGTAATGATTACTATCATGAAATTACAACTAAACACACTCAATGAAATCATAGTTTGCTATTTTTTTCTCAGCTCTCTTCTTGAATCACCGATCTTCGTTATATTCTTGATATCTTCTCCCAATTCATTCCATTCCCGCGTCGTTCTTTGAATGAATCCATAATTACCTACTCCTCTATCCACTCTCTCAACTTCCATTCTTACCCCTCACCTTGTACTTCTTGGTAAATAAAATGAAAATGAAAAAAAATCCCTTTTTAATTCTATTGCTTAATTCGTCCCATCCTGTATATTCATTCTTGACTCTAACAAAATTGCACATTCTTTCTATTTGTCTTCGTTTCGCCAAATTTTCCCAAGATTAAACTTCCTACAAAATTCTAAAAAAAACTATAGACTATAATAGGAGGTAGCAGTTATGATCATGAGTATGACTTTATTATATCAACCCCACTTCAACCCAACAATTTGGGATGTCAATACGAACAGCAATTTTGAAATGGAAGAAAGTAAGATTATTGCTTGAAATTTTCTCTAATAATTAACTGCTTCCTTTTCCCCACCCATTCAACGTCACAAACTTGACATCCAATCAAGTGGGCTGTTTGACTACTCACTAGGAAAACGCCATATAAGCGTTGTTAGACGAGCGGATAGTAATAGTATGGGTGAAAATGGGTAAAAACTGCTTCGAGGGTACCAATTTAGTACATTTTATGTTTTTTCTTCAAAATGGCTGACCCGATCAAGCTGAACATTTTCAGAAATGTGTATGAAAATGTAATTTAACTTCATGCAAAATTTTATTTTCTTTGGAAAATGAAAATATTTTCTTTTTTTCCCGCTGTGTTATTCTAATGGGTATTTTTGAAATTTCTACAAATCATGAAAAAAAACGTTACCACCCGATAATGCCACAAAACTATACAGAACTAACTTAGATTGGAAACCATATTGAAAAAAAGTTTGAAGTTGATAGCTGTAGTCTTTGACCTGTGGAGATCCGACAAAAAAACAAACAAACAAAAAAAAACATACAAACGTACACCAATTTTTGTCAGTATGTCAAATTGAATCCTCACTAAAGCTCGTCTTATTAAATTGCCATGCATCCAATCACCTCTAAATAACAAGAAATGATGAATATAACTGGCCGAATGGCCATGCCTATCTTCGCTCGTCAATTAGTAGCCCGTGAAATGTGAAATCAACAAGTTGGTAAATTGAACAATAGGCCTAACCCGGAATATCAGTGTTTTATAACTCTTGAACGGTATGAGATTCCGGAATTCTGAAAACAGGGAAACACAGATATTTTCAATACCTTCATGACGGTTTGAGTAAGAACAATTTATCTCAAATCTTCTGATTGTCAGGCGTGTACGGTTGAAAAGAAACTTTTCTAACCGTATATGGCTGACAATTGTGCAATATAAGATAAATAGTTATACTACATACTATTTGAAGCTATTAAAAAAATATGTGTTTCATTGTATTTAGAATTTTGATGTCTTAAACCGTTCAAAAGTTAACACAAAAAAACTGGTGTTCCGCTAAATCGACTCCCATATAGAGAGATATGTCTGTATTAGTATCTGCAATCACACGTAAATGCTCCTCGTGCATTAGCATGCTCATATCTGTGATCGGGTCATTACAATACTCGACTAATTGTCCTCCGAGCAATCAGAGCAGCGCTACGTGATGCGTGAAAACAACACTCGCTCATGTCTCAAGTAAATAAGTACATACATTGTCGAGTTATTATAAACACGACAAAATAACAAAACAGTTACGTAAGGAATACATTTATTTATCAATTCTGTCAAAACCCGAAACGAGCGATGTGATGGGAGAAGAGAATGAAACGGGCTGTTCTGCTGCTGCTTGCCAATAGGTTCGAGGAACGCGATTTAATGAAGCTTGCGATGAAGCTACGTACAAGCGAGTCTGTGCTATTTTTAGATGGAGCAGAAAAAGTTATTCTCTCCAATCGATTCATGATATGTATAAATATACATATAGGCCTACATACATAAATATATATATATATATAAATATTTTAGTCATGCCATAAAAGATACGTCTCGACCGGGAATCGAACCCAGGACCTTCAGATTGCCGGTCCGCTGCTCTCCCACTGAGCTACCGAGATATCGCTCTTATTTCATGGCTATACTTAGAGTGACGATACTTCCTGGGGCTAGCCCTATAGAGGGCTTAGATTCGCCCAAGGTGTAACGATTACACGTTACCACAGGTCCTTGTGCACTCTCTTCTACCTTTACCTAGGCATGAGGAATAATGTGATCATTACACTTCTTGGATACGATCCAATATCGAGATAATTGGGATATTCTAGCCATGTCGTAAAAATACGTCTCGAATCGAACCCGGGACCTTCAGATTGCCAGTCTGCTGCTCTCCCACTGAGCTACCGTGTTGTTTTGAAACTGCTGTACAGCATTCGGAGAAGCACCTACAAAATATGACCGATCCATAATAAATATTAACAATATTTTCCAAAATAATCACCTAATTGGTGGGGACTTTTTTCCCTCTTTGTTCTCTTCTTGTTTTGTTCTCCAGGAATGGTCCTTGTCCGAGTCATGACGTAGACATTACTTGATTCTGATCATGTTTCTGAACAGATTCGGTGATGTCTACGTCACGACTCATGGTCTCTGGAGGATAAGAAGATAAATTGTACTTTCCGAAATTAAGATGGTGATTTCTAGTTTTCTTTCTTTTCTTTTGGAATTTTCTGGAATTTCTGGAAATTGCTTTGAAATTAGGGAAATAAATATCGTCATTATCAATTGAAATCTAGTTACAGGGTACTTACTTATGAAATCTTCCAGGAAACGCGCTACACTTGTGATGCTATGTGCTCGTTGTCGTATTATGTGTTCACTTGTTCTGTTGTCACCCTCGTAATCTATACCATTGACTAAAGATATACACTCTCTATACAATCATTGTTGGTCAATCAGAGCCAAGGATAGTTCATTAGACCGTTGAGATGCGGACCTCTTGGACGTTTCCACACTTCCTGGCGCTTCCCAACCATGTATCTTTATTACATAGAAAACTTTCATATATATATATATATATATATATATATATATATATATATATATATATATATATATATATATATATATATATATATATATATATATATATATATATATATATATATATATATATATATATATATATATAGTTTCTAGTCGGTGTTGTAATTGATCTAGTTAGTGGAATTGTTATTACTCGTGTTTACAATGTTATTTTCGTGCATTTAACTAATAGTTAGCGGATTAGCACTTGGCTAAGATTGGTACAACTGGCTCTTACGCAAACTGATGGTACGAAAGAAGGTGGAGGGAAAAGAAGATGAAAGTTCATGTATAGGCCTACGATTAAAAGGGTGTACAATTAAGATATCACCATTCATCGCTAATGCAAGTTCGATCAGTATAGGCTTTAGGTTTGAACAGTTTGTAGAAAAGTGTTTCTGTTCCTTCTCTACAAGAGAAACAAATACTAATTATGATTGATCTTGGCTTTATCCAACTGAATTGACCATGTTTATAGTTTATAAGCATGGCACATTCGGTTGAACCACTTCTTGAGTAGAACCAATTAAGCCCATCTGATCGAACTTAAATTAGCGATGAATGT